>MU278471.1:8954-400713 GCA_022385745.1 Cubamyces sp. BRFM 1775 | reverse complement strand
ACGCTCTTCCGAGATACGGTCACGCAGCATGTCCAAGAGCAGTTGGGCGTCGAAGGGGATGCATTGGCCCAAGCTATCGTCGAACACTACGAACCTGGGCACGTCATGGTCATGCACGTTCACACAGTCGACTTGAAGAATCCAGACCGCGCAGGGGGCACTGAACGCTTTCTGGTGTCAAGGCCAGTCACGGTGCCCTTGTATGTCAGCGGGAGGTGCACACGTGGGTATTGGGCGGTGCAGCTAGGAACTGGGAGGGTGGTTTTCATGAAGGATACTTGGCGGTTGCCGGGAGATCAGGAGGGAACAGTGATCTCGGAGCTGAATGCTGCGGGAGTGCGCAACGTCCCGACCGTCCTGACTCACGGCGATGTCTACTTCAAGGCCCCGCCAGCCCAGAAGAAGCTTACTCGTGCGTTCTGCTTATTGCCATTAGACTGTCTCCGCTGAGAGCAGATTGAGTGTCGGGTGTGCAGCGTACCAAGACAGAACACTACGGCATGCAGTCGTGGGCTTGTCCGGTTCTCAAGGTGAAGGTAGCTGTGTCCACGCATATTCACTATCGACTGGTGGTTAGCGAAGCTGGATACGGCCTAGAGAGGTTACGGGGCACTCAGGAGCTTCTGAGCGCCACTTACGACGTGTTTCATGGTACGTTCTTGTCATACAGCTGCCTGTGGATGTGTCTGAAAAGGTCATATTCAGCCATGCGTGACGCATCCGACAAGGTCTCGAGGATACATCGGGATATCAGCGTCGGCAACATCATACTCTTGCAAGAGGTTGAGGGCGCACCGAGGAAAGGCTACTTGATCGATTGGGAGTCGTCTGATAAACTTGACGAACATGGGCTCGCGTTGGACCACGCTCGAACGGTGAGCCTTTCGTACTGCGAGTGGCGATTTGTGGCTTTTCAGGAACTGACCTCCGTGTTAAAGGGTACTTGGAAATTCATGTCGATGAAAGTCTTAGAGTATCCGGAGAAGGGACATACTCTTCAAGATGACATGGAATCGCTGCTCTACGTGATCTTGTATTGCAGTCTCCTCCATCTCCCTCATGATGTCCGCAATCCGGAAACCCTTCACTCGTTCATCCACAATTTCTTCGACTACTCATCTTTCGGCTTTGGCAGACTACATGGTGGGGACGCCAAGCTCGCCAACGCTCACAATCGCAATTGGATGCAGCGCGTCAAATTCAGCAGCGAAAACATCACGGATTGGCTGAACACGGTGATGAACTACCACTTTCCGCCGAGACATCTGAGGCGGGAATGGGCGGATCGGTGGAGCAACCCAGACTACCTCGATACCTTCTGGGGCGCATTCCTAGAGAGGCGCGAGCTAGAGCAGGACGACGCAGTTAGGCACGAGGTGGAGAAGCCTGTTGGGGCGATCAGGACCCTCGAGGACTCTCAGGTTCCATTCGTTCCACCCCCACACTCCAAAACTGATGGCTCTGCAACATCGCTCCCTTCACAGCAGCCAGCTGCGGCAACCCTGCGTAAACGTCCCCGTCGAGCCTCCACTAATCAACCTCTCAGAAGGAGCGAGCGCTTGCGGATATCACAGCTGGCTCCTCACACTACTCACGAACACCATGGAGACGATCCCGCCCGTCCAAGCAAACGCAGTAAAACTCGGTGAACGCTTGCGCGTATCTGTTGATATCGGAGCTCTGGCTGCGAACATTGTTACGAGATTGTACCTTGTCAGATACTTGCTTGTTCGCCTCTTGGGCGAATGCGCCATTGTTCTCTTTGTCTTAGGTATCCACCATGGGCTTCTCACCGTATAGCGCTGAGAATCGGTTCAATTGAAAGAAGACCAAAGCCGATCCCCTCTGCGCCAAACCGTTTCCCATCTGGTCTACTACGACGACTATACTGGAAGCGACAATGCTCTAGTCTCAACGGGACCCGTTCGATCTCGCTTTAAGTTGACATCTCACTCCGTATGCTTAGGTCGCGAGGGATAACTGAAGTGCTTCGGATGATGTCGTGAGAGCAGGTATGCACGTACAAGTACCGTGGGATGCAAATGCTGACGTGTCGTGGGACTGTCCCCTTGTGTTGGTCTGATACAGCCCAACAGGTATACAACAACAGCGGTGCAGGCATTCTCAACGGAGCAAACCACTGGTAAGTAGCCGTCGGTGATACAAATACGGGGGATCCAGGTCGCGACTGCGTGCGCATCTCACAACTCATCCCAGACCTACATACCACATCCTGCTATCGACAATGTCGCAGCAGATCGAATCAAACTTGGTTGACTGTGTGTCTACCTACGACAGCCAAGAAGGCATGGACGAAGCGGACAAGCTCATATCGGATACTCTAGATGGTCCTGATAATCCTGCGCTCGGGAACTACAACGTTCCGCTCGCCTTGGCCGCGAACAACTTCGAATTATATGGTCACTCCTCCAAGGATTCCAAAGATCGGTACGCTAGGTACGGCCAGGAAGGCATAGGCTTTGCACTGGGGCCGATTCCCTCCCGCACATTCTTGGACACATTCTGTCCCTGTCCAGCTGGGATCATGGAGAAGATGCCATCGACGATGGACGCCTTCATAGAGGTGCCAAGAAGTGCAGACACGGAGGAAGCAATATATGAGCCTCTGGTGAGTACTCGAGTAATCACGTCAAACTAGACGTCCTGAGACGACCCGCAGATCACTGCTCTGAATAAAGCCGATGATCACGCTAGTCGTTGTCCCGGATACACTTTCTTGGACACGTCGTCACATCCTGACACAACGGGGAACTGCACTGTGAAGCCCGATGTGCTGTGCTACTCCAACGAACACGTACCTCGAGTACGCAAGAGGGGCAATGCGTCTCGTACCGATATGGGGTTCGCGACGTTCTTCATCGAAGTCAAGCGCCGTCCTACGCAGGACTTCTTCCAGGACCCCTATGCCCACTGGCGCTCGTCGCGTGCCCATCCATGCTTCCTGTTCAAACAAGCTACGAAGACGGCAAGACGCGTTTTCCTCCAGGATTTTGGCCAACAGATCGTGTATGCAACGGAGTTGTGCGCTCGCCAGTTTCGACATTCTTGCTTCTCTGTCTCAATTTACGGTTGTAAAGTGCGCATCATGCGCTGGGATCGCGCTGGTCTCATTGTCACCCGTCAGTTCGACCTTCACGACAACCCAGAGATCCTTTGCGAGTTTCTCTGGCGCTACGCACATATGTCGGAGGCCCAGCGTGGTATGGATATGACCGTCGCGGCTGCGAGCGAGGCCGAAGAAGCTCTCTTCCGGGCGGCTGTCGAACCTCATGTTGCGCTGCAACTCGGGTTGTCGGGGAAACGCCTACAAGCAGCCGTCTACCGACATTACCAACCCAAAGCAGTCTGTGCGATTAGTGTCTTCGATGTCACTACACGTCAAGAGCAACGCTACCTTGTATCACGTCCTCTCTCCTCTCCTCTATCGATCGTCGGCCGGGCAACGCGCACGTACTGGGCCGTGAACGCACTTACGGGTAGAGTGACTTACTTGAAGGATACGTGGCGTATCTGTACGCCTGGAGCAGAGCAAGAGGGCATGGTGATCGCGTCGTTGGCCGCCGGAGGCGTTCGCCATATCCCCGTAGTGCTTCATCACGGCGATGTACCGGCTCTACTGGACACGCAACCGTTGACTTCTGTTGACCGCTCGGGTAAGCACACCGAGTCGTACGCACATTCTGCGAGTGCTCATGCCCACATACACAGAAAAACAGACCACAGTGACACACCGATACGCCGATGCCGAGTGGGCCTGCGCAGGAGGGATCGACCTGTCAGCTATCGTGCAGTATACACAATATCGCTTAGTTGGATCAATTGCTGGGTATGCGCTCCACAGTATATCGGGAACTGCGGAGTTGTTACCGGCGGGTTGTCGTATATTACAAGGTGCGGAGATGGATTCGCATAGTTCTATGAATCACCACAGTTGCTCACCGCCGTGTGTATAGTAATGATCGACGCCTTCGAAAGGAAGCGGGTACATAGGAATATCCACCCCTCCTCAGTGGTGCTATACCGCGAGAAGGCCGGGGCAGATCGGCATGGCTTCCTCCTCGATTGGGATCTTTCCTGGTGTAAAAAAGCAACGAATCCTCACGCGCATCTGCCATTTGACGTGAGCTCCATCATATCATACTACATCGTTGGCTGGCTCATTGGTAGCGTGGCGATAATCTACAGGCGATGTGGCAGTTCATGTCGATATCTGTCCAGAGTAAGAGCGTGCAAGGCCATTCGATACAAGATGACATGGAGGCGTTGCTCTATGTGATGTTGTATTGTAGTTTGCGCTGGCTCGATCACACCATCGATACGGAATCCCAAGGCCTCCCTTGGATTCTTGAAGGATTATTCGACCACGCATCGTGGTCGGGTAGGGAGCCCCATGGCAATGACGGGAAGGTTGCGAACTCGACGGAGCGAAGGTACACTAGATTTGTTCGCTTCAAGAGTCCAGCCCTACACGAATGGCTCAACAAGCTGATGGACTTCCACCACCCACGAGAGGAGGAATGCAAGTCGGGCACAGGATTCCTGTCGCCCGAGCCACAGCTGTCCACCACGGCCCAGTGGCTCAATCCGAAAGCGCTGGAGGAGTTGTGGACCCACTTCCTGGAGGATAAGAAACTAGAGAGCGATGATCGGGTCGCCCGGACGCTTCCCTACGAGTCTCGCGAGATCGAAGAGGGGGCGGCCGCACATCCCGCCACTATGCCTTCGTACAGCCGGAGCGCGAAACGTGGTGCGGTCGATCTTGGCGTTGAAGACGATTCTCCGCGCGCCGGCAAGAGGCGGAAGGTCTCTTCCTCCGGCAACAGATACCTACATCCAGGGCCCACCGGTCTCTATCACCCCGGCACGGGGACGCTGGGATGCATAGAGGCGCTCGCATTACCCAGTGACGGTTCCGAGTCCGAGGCCTCCAGTACTAGCTCCGTAGCGCCGACCAGCAAGAAACCTTCAAAGAAACGGGATCCGGCCAAGCAGGGCGAAGGATCAAAGGCGAAGCGGGGAGGTAAGGGTACAGGGGCGAGAGGAAAGGGTCGATAGTGGAGAGTAACTTGCGATGGTGTCGTCGCTTCGTAATACTATGGGACTTGGTACGCGTACGTGTGTACACGAGAATCGTCGTGTCGTCGAGCCTTCGTATTATCAAATCCTCCTCCCCTCTTACCTTTTAATGAGTTCGTGTTTCGTGTTCCAATTGCCGGAGACCAGCCCTCGCTGAATTCCGCTCCAACAGGCGATGTCGTACAACCTCGAGAAGGGCCCGGGGTGCCCCTCATAGCAATCCCGCCACTGAAGTCGTGACCGTCGCAGGCGTTGTATTTTGCTCTGTTGGCTGGATCAAGGTTTCAGCCGTAGTCAACGCCGTACTCGGAGGGACACACAACGACATTGCTCGAATATAAGGCGCTTCAACATATGCGCCGTCCTTGTACTAGCGCCCGATCGTCATGCACCTGTTCCTCGTCCTGCTCGTTCGCCAGTACGGTCACAAAGACTCCCCGGAGAGGCTCCCTCACGATGCAGATAAATAGCCTTGAGTCAATGCAGTCAAAGTCTCAGCAGACTCCACAACCCCTCACCACTCACGCCACTCGACCGACTCGACACACCTCGCCATGGCATTCGCAATGAGCACATTCAGCAGGCTTCCTGAAGAGCTCCTGGACGAGATCCTTTACCAGGCCCTCACGCTTCCCGATGCGAGCTTCCTTGAGTGGGCCGACAGCGCCACGTACGGATGCAGGCCCGCATCGACCGCGGCCGACGTCCTACGCGTGTCGAAGACTTGGGCTCGGGTCGGCCAGCGCCATCTGTACGAGGGCGTGATCATCCGGCGCAAGGCGCAGGCCAAGGCACTCGCCCAGACCCTTGTCGCGAGCGCGAAGGGGGTGTCCAACTCGCGCCTCACGCTCGCACAGCGCATTCGCAGGCTCCGGATCGACAAGGTGCAGTGCGGAGAGGTCAAAGCCATCTTGAGGCTCGCGACGGGGCTGGAAGACCTCCACATCTCGCTCGACGTCCATCCATCCGCGCGACCGCTCGACTGGCTCCCAGGGCTCGAGCGGGTGTCGCCGCGACGCTTGTACGTCCAGGGGACGTTGCAGAGGCACAAGAACAACGAGCGGCTGGTCAAGGCAATCGAAGACGTTGTCGTGTCGAGCGAGGAGCGGCCTGCAACCTGGAGTAGATTGGTGCGCCCCTTTCCTAGTCGCCTAGCCTTCGCTCGATCGCTGACGAACTCGTGCTAACGTCCTGCAGGAGGCAGTCCACCTGCACGGCGCGGACTTCAACTACATGCCCCGTTTGGGTGGGGCGCTGCAATCGCTGCCGTCGTTGCGGCTTGTCACAGCGTCGGGTGTGTGTCCCCACAGTTGGTGGGAGAGGTTCATTCCGCTGGTCGGGCAGAACGAGCATCTGCAGGCAATATTTATCGATCCGGCGTACCACTGGGGGAAGGATGTCAGACAGCACCTCGAAGGCAGAGCTAAGGAAATCACACATTTTAGAAGCTTTGACCTGTGAGCGAACTCGTGATTTCCGGTCCTATCTGCCTAATTGACGGCCAAACGACGCAGATCGGCTGTACAGGTCCCAGAACCTGTGCAAGAGCACGACAGCCACGATGTCTCTATAGACGGCGGCGTCTCCGCAGACCGCCTGTCGGACTCGATCTGGCGACGCATCCTCAGCTATGCGATAGTCGGCTGTGAACCAGACGAATGCTACGGAAACAAATGGGGGCCGTCACACTACTTTTCCCGATGGCATCAAGGCTTCCTGCTCGTAAGCAGAAGGTTCAAGGTGAGTGATGAGCGCGCAGCAGAACGTGGCGGGGAGCTTACCTATGCGGCGTTGAATTCGGTCTGCTCGGTAGAGCATCGCAGAGCCTCTTCTGCACACTGTGCAGCTTTTTGATTCTCCAACGGGGATCGAGAGATATGCTCGGCACCTCCAGGAACACCCGGAACAAAGCCAACGCATTCGGGTGCTCGGAGTGACAGAAGATATCTCCAGCATCCAGATGATCCCGTGGCCAACGCCGAAGCTGCGCGTCGCCAACAATGTCCTACCCCATATTCCCAAGCCCAGCCCTACGAGGGGTTTGATCCCACAATCATTGCCTTCGTTGGTCTGGCTCAGGCTGAATTGCGGAGATACTAACCTACGCATAGGCCATGGCACGAAGGGGACTCCCTCATGCACTCGAGAGTGCCTCGACATGACGTTCTTCCATGGCCTCCCGAACCTCGAGTACCTCAGCCTGTGCGGGTGCGTAGTCGGATCGTCACAACTTACTCCGCTAGCGGATGCCCTGCCCCGACTTGAAGAAGTCCACCTCGAATTGGCTGGCGGGTCCTACGCAACCGTGAACCTAACCGCAATGGCGTAAGTGCACGCGATATGGCGCTTATATCCGATTGCTTACCCCGTACCTTATCAAGCTTGCCATCGCTCAGGAAGGTGCACCTGGGTCTTCTGAATAGCTGGCAAAATTCGGGTCCTTGCGCAGCATATACCTTTCTTTTGAAGCACGGTGGCAAGCTGACCGAAATCTGGGTGGAGGGACTGAACGAGACAGCGAGTTGGAACGCTACGCTTCTGACGCTCTGTCCGAATCTGGAGAAGCTGGTCGTCGCAGACAGCGTGCTGACAGTAAGTAATGCCGAATGTTGACTCCCTTCACGAAGCCTGACACCATCCAGATGGGCCAGTTTAAGCTGTTGTGGGCTTCGCAGCCACACCAACACTTGAAGAGCATATCTTTTCGCTCTGCCCAGTACGCGACACGGTGAGTTCGGATCGAACTGATGAAACGGATGGCACTAAACGCTGACCTGTCAACTCCCAGGGGCTATTTTAGCATCAATCAAGAGCCCTGGTTGCAGTTCCCATCTGCGGTAGACTTCACGTCGTTGGTGGCTCTGGAAGAAGTTAGGCTCCCAACAGGACATCTGTGGCCCGACAACGAGTGAGTGGATCCTTTAATGCATGCATGCAGTGACCTGACGGCGAATCACAACCGAAGGGCGTCGGCTGAGAAATCCCCTTGGCCTCAACTTGCACGCGAATTCAACAGCAGATTTCCAAAGGTCTTCCTTGCCGACCACGTAGGACAACGCTGGGTCAGGTTTTAGTGACGATGCGTGAGAAACCCGAGGCACGTTCGTTTCTGTACACACGTCCATATAATATCACGAGATAATACACCACCGTAGAGCGACTGTTCGACATGTGAGAAGACAGCTTATGAGCTCCTTACATGCTTAAGCAGAAACGCCTACATACGACACACGCGTCAGTACTGAAGAAGCGCGTGGTCTATTAGGAGCTCACCGATCACGCCGCATGCCGCCCGCGCGCCAGCGTTCCCTGTTTTTGTGGACTCTTCATCGCCTCCGCGTCCGAGGTCGTCGGTACCCTGCAGCAGCAACATGGCATAAGCATAAGGGAGGAATGTCGTCTCGCGCGTAGGAAGCGTACCGCATGAACAACAACAGCTCGCCTAGCATATGCGCCGGGATCAGCGAAACCGGGTACGCGTGAATGGAAGGAAGACGTACCCAACAATGCTCAGCGGCCCATTCAAAGAAATAAGGTGGTCTTCAAATGAGAAGCTTGCTACTCCCGCGGAGTCGCTTTCGATATTCCCCAAGTCTCCGACATGTCTGTCTGTGTCTGTAGGTGCACCATGCGTGCGGGCAAAGGGGTTGAAGTGCGGGCCTGCAGATGTGCAGCCATTGCTCAAGTCACCCGAGGCACTTGGAAGGTGAACTTCAGCCCTTGAACCGTAGTAAAGGGTATCGCGACACGCACTGGATATGAAACCCACGTTTCGCGGAAGGGTCCAGGTTCTTGATCTCTCCGGACACGGTGACTGGTGCGGTAGGGAACGGCTGTATAAATGTCACCGTGCCGCTCACCGTATCGCCTTGCAATACCGTGACCGCCTATAGAATCACGCGTCGTATGACATCCTCTTCAAGCCTCTTCATCCTGTAGGTTGTTTGACGTACCTTTGACACGATGGGTAACGGCAAAACCTCCTCGTCAGGGGTAGAACGCCTCGGGAGGAGCAGCCAAATGAGGAAGACCGCGATGAGAGTGAACGAAGCGGTGATTGCGAAGCGAGGTGGCCTAGACTGGCGAGTTGAGGAAAAGTCCATGTTCGCTGGATACTCGTGAAGCCGTGAGGTTTGCTAGGGATAGTGGAGGTACGCGACCTGTAGCAGACGGAGGGCGTTGTCGCCGCCGTCGTCGTGTGCAGCGGAAATGCCTCTTCGCGGCAGGGGCCGCTGCCGCGGGTGAGAAACGCCAATCTGCTTGGTCACACACCTTCCGGCCTCCGACGCTGTGTCAACAGTCATTGACATGATGCGACTCTCGCGCAACTGTTCGCCCTCGCCATCGCTATAGACCTTCACACAACCCGTATAGGTGTCACCATCGCACAAACTACACATATTCGACCAGAGCCTGAGACAACAATGGTTGCCACAAACCGCGTTAGACGCTCAATATTGTGGCAATGAAACGCACCCCACGTGATAGCGACGCGTCGCGTGCCTACCCTGCCATTCCTTGGATCCTTCGTCCGCCTCCATGACCAAGTTCTCGTATGAGCTCGACTCGCTCTCCCTGCAGTCTATCCTAACCTCCATATGTGCAATGGTTCCAATGAACAGGAGTGCGGTGGTGCAGTTCACCGAGCATCATCGTGATCGCTGCTCTCGCGGCCCGCGTTTCACGGCAATGGTCGAGTGAGCAGTCATACCAGGGGTCAGCTGGCCTTGCGACTCCTAGCTTCCTTCGGTCATCTGCTACTGAAGGAATTCGTATATAATGAGCTCAATGGTACGTTGCTCATCGTATAAGACTTTGTTGCCGCTTCTCTCACTAATTATTCCAACTTTCATCCGCAGAATCTGGAAAGCATCACTGAGCGCCGCACCACATGCTTGGTCTCGCTGCGTTCGTCTATTTGGCAGTAGTGGCGGTAGCCGATGCGACGCCATCCGCCAACGGCATAACCCACGCGTTCAACTGGGAGCGCACCAAGTACATGTATGCGTTCGGAGATTCGTATACGTTTGTGCAAGGTACACAGGGTTTAGCCAACTTCAGGTAAGCGTCAGAGGCTTCGGACGGACTGCTAGTGAGAGCAATGTAATTGACGTACTACTGGCGTAGCTTTATAGGCGACGCATTCCACTTTTCCTTCCCACCTCACGAGCTGCTGACGGACGAGATCATACCGAAGAATGTAAGTCGCCAACTCCATTCGAAGGGATATGCTGTCGATGATCTGACATACGCGCTGCTTTCCAGACGAGTTCAGATGGATCAAACTGGGTGCGCTGCCGTTTCAGAGGCATAGGCGATATATAGGGCACTGACATGATCGGTAATTGTAGACCGAGTTTCTGACCGGCTGTTTCGCCGGGAAGCCATCCGACTGTTCCCCTCACCAACTCTGGAACTTCGCCTTCGCAGGTGCGGATGTCGACAAAGCACTGTGAGTATGTTCCTGCAGAGCATACGGTTACTCTTAACCCTTCGCCCATGCTACTATTGTGCTCAGGCTGCCATTGCACCACAATTTTACCGTCGATTTGGTCGACGAAGTGAAGCAATGGGTGCAGTACGCCTCCCACCTCGTTCCGCACCCTCCCGCGGAAACCCTGGTTGCATGGTGGATTGGCATCAACGACACTGGTGATACTCTGAACAATAAAACCGTGGGTTCACAGTTCTGTCCGCGGCTGTGTGACTGCCATGCCCATGACCATGGTTTCCCGCGACCAGATCACCGATTTCGAGGCATTCTGGGAGCTCGAGATGCAGTCCCTCTTCGGCGCAGTGGTATGTGCGAACTTGACTCTCCAACCACGCATACAGCTACCTATGCTCACCTGCTCGTGGTACAGCAAAACGCCTACGACCACAACCTCCGCGGCACCTACCTCTTCTTCAACGTACCGCCCATGGAGCGCTCGCCAGACCACCTCGGCACGGCGATCGCCCCAACTTACAAGCAGCACATCCTCGACTACAACGCTGCGCTCGCCGTGCACACCGCCGCGTTCGCAAAGGCGCACAGGGACGTGACCGTGCTCTCGTTCGACGCGCATACATGGTTCAACCAGATCCTGGATAGCGCCGAGCAGCACGGGTTCACGAACATCACGGGCTTCTGCGAGTGCGACGACCCGGGCTTCTTCTGGTTCAGTATGTATCAGCGGCGGTTGTGGTGTTCTTCTTCACGGTCGTGCCATGCTGACATGTTCGTGCAGACACTGGTCACCCTACGGAGCATGTCCACCGCCTTCTTGCAGGCGCCATCGAGGCACAACTTCAGGCAGCGTCAAAGTAGGGCAGTGATGATGCCTTAGTGGTGCCATGCATATAGTTCGTGGATCAACGGCACGACAATAGTACGAGCCCTCAGGCCTCAGGCTGTACCGCCCGGAATGCGTGTATCATATGTTTTGGGGAGGGAGGCAGGTGAAGCGAAGAAAGCGAGGAAGAGAGAGGGAGGGGTATCCAGCATATAGCGCCATGTATCAGCGACTTCACATAGGCGTTGGCAGAATAAAATATATGTATGTACAGGCCGAACAGTACCATAGGATCACCACCGATAGCGCGAGAGGAGAGGCGTAAAGCAGGGAGAGAAGAGAGTGAGGAAGATTGAGGGAGGGGGGATGCCCTTTGGGGGGTGGAACGACGAGAAAGCGGGAAGGAACGGACGGGCATCCGTATACGAAAGGTGGTGATTACGCCAACGGGGCAAAAACAAGTAGGGACAGCACTTCAAGAACGATACGATAGAACACAGGCGCGACAGACATAAGAAAATAGAGCTCAAAACCAGGGGGTGTGTCCAGGAATCACAATAAACGAGCTAAAGCCGACATATGCCCTCCATCCCATCCGGCGCACTTCCTGAATCAGAAGAATAGGTACGTCGTGACGAATACCGCAAGCGCGATGATGATGACCACTTGCAGTGGCACACCCTCGGGCGGCGGCACGTCGCTCACATAGCTACCCACGTCCGTCCGCCCATCGTACGTCGTGCGGTCGTCGTCGTAGTTGGTGCGGCCATCGTAAGTCGTACGCCCATCGTATGTACGGCCGTCATACGTGCTACTCCCATCGTCAGAGTACGGTGGACGCCGCCGCTGCCGCAATTCCGTGGGGTTTTCGGTGATGGTCGTGGGTACCGTGCTCGGCTCCGGCATGGAAGCGATGAGCTGCCGCAGGCGTTCGATTTCTGCCTTCGCCTCCTCGAGCTTCTTCATCAGTTCCGGGTTGGGGTCGTGCACGATCGGAGCAGCCCGTGTCGGTGGCGACGGAGGGGGCGAGACGTGCGCTGGGGGTGCGTGCACGCTCACATTAACGATGCCAACACCATCATCGGTCTGGGGCTCCTCGACCGGTGGCTCGGGCGCCGGAGGGTGCACAGTAACATTCGGCGGCGGCGTAGAAGGGGCGTCGTGGTGAATTTCCTCAGGCTGAGGTGGTTGCAGTGTGCTCTCTTCACCGCCGCTGGGCTCGCGGGTGGCATGGCCATTGCTAACAGGGTGTTGACGAACAGTAGCATAGTTCTGCGGTAGGATTGTTTGTTAGCGCAAGCTGGCCATAATATTGGGGGGAAACACATACGTCCTGTCCGGGTACGCTCAATAGCGAGCTCATGTTTGCATGAGTCTCATCCTCCTCCGGAACGGTCTGGCCCTCCGGTGGCAAGTACACCACTCGAATCTTTTGTGAGTGGACTTCATCCCCCTCGACATTCCACTGAAGTGATCGTCAAGCAGACTTCAATCTCGGCTTCGGTAGAGACAGCGTACCATATCTGCCAGTGACATGCTCTCCTTCTCGGGGGTGATGATCGTGCTCTGGATAAGGAACTTGTCTTTGCACTTAGTGTTAAGTGGAAGGTCTTCCTTCATGGCTTGCAACATCACTGGAACGCACAGTCAAATTCGCTACGGTAGCTCCGCATATTGCTGCAGGAGATACGCACCGGCAACCTCGACAGTCTCCCCAGGCTCCACCCTCCCAGAGTTGGGCCTTACACAGTAAAGCTACGTACGTGTCGACGCTCAGCCAACGCCGACGCCCCAACCAGCGATGAGCTCACCTTGGGAGCGGTCGTCTTGACCTTGAACGCAACCGGTTGCGCATTGTGATTCGTAATTTGCAGAGTCCGTTTCACAGACTGGGTGAAGGGGCCTATGGTGAAGCAAACCGAACCGAACACGGCGCGCCGGTCAATCTCCTGACCAGCGTGGAGGTTGAGTACAGGGAGCACGCACGGTTGAACCCCAATACACTGCTCGGGTTGAGCGAGACAGACATTTTCCGGCTGGGGTATGCAGGAAGGAGAGAAAGGGAGGAGGAGGAGAGATAGGACGAGTTGGAGGGCAAAGCGTGAGGAAGAGTGTGATGATGACGGTAGAGAGCAGCGCGGCGCGCTAGACGCCCTTTAGAGCGGAGTCCCAGGCTCTTGACCTGCCGGCTGGCCTCCGCGTGGGCCCAAGTCCGTATGATTCTCCACCAGTGCTTCAGCTCTGCGCATCGCTTACTCACCACTGCTGCAGCACTCGCGCTTCCTCCCAGACTGATTCTTCAAATGGAACAGGGCGTGTAGAGCGAGCGAGGCTCTCGCGCGCTGGCCACGCAGTATGGCATGCGTTGATGCAGGCGCGCACCGCATACTGCGCTTGTGGGCCCAATTTAAGTTCATGGCAGAGCGACGTCGTTCAATGAATCAGCCACTGCCGTTTCTCTTCATGAGGGTCGCGGTGAGGTGCCAAACAACAGCAGTTCTTGTATTACTATCTACTAGGTATTGCGCTAGCGCAGGTATGGTGACAAGATCTCAGAAAACGAACGCGACGACGAGCAGGGAGCGATTAGCGATGCGATGTAGGTAAGGAAAGACTGTAGTAGGAACGCAGAGAACCGACCCGAAACCTATAGATGACCTTCCTCCGAGCCATATGGTATGTACGAATACTGATGAGATGATGTAGATGCGAGTGCAGACGAAAAGAGCGTGGCAGATTACGAGGGGCTGATGGGCATGTGCGTGCCGTCGTACGAAAAGCCTGACAAAGCCATGGCGTCAGCGAGACTGCGTCCTGCCGCAGGGGATCACACCATCTCATACCTGCAAATTGGGCCTGGACGGTCTGTGACAGTTGCGATCCCTCCACCACACTGTCCATGGGAGCCTCAGTCGTGAAAACGGTATCAAAGTTGGACACGTCCTGTGCGCAGGTGATTAAAAATCTGCAACACTCGGTGTTGATCTGAACACGACGTACCACCGGACTCGAGACGCTCGGCTTGAATGGTGGCTGGATCTTCTTCTGGATGAGCTTGTGGAAGTCAATGTGGTTCGCAAAGAACGGGTGGGACTTGATCTCCTCCGCGCCGTTGACGCCAAGGCGTTGAGTGGGGTCACGGGTGAGCAGACCAGTAAGGATGCTCCGCGCCTCGACGCCAATGTCGTCGCCGAACACGAGAGGATCATGCAAGATCTTCTGGTACATCGAATCCGTGTTCTCTATGGGACAATGTCAGCGGCAATCGCAGGAAGATTTGTGACGGGAAGTGGCGAACCATCATAGAAGGGCGGCAGGCCGGAGAGCATCTCGTATAGAAGTACGCCCAAGGTCCACCAATCAATCGTCTTGTCTGTGGCAATGTGAATAGCATGTCGGAGATATGATCTCAAGTGCACGTACTGTATCCTTGGCCGCAAAGAATCTCCGGAGCCAGATACTCGGGCGTCCCGCAGAATGTGTTCGTCTTGTCCGAGTCCTTCATGTTGAGCTTGCACAGGCCGAAGTCACAAAGGGCAATGTGGCCAGTGTAGTCAAGCAGAATGTTCTCGGGCTTCAAGTCACTGTTATATGGCATGAGCCAGCTATTCTGACTAGCGTCAGTACAAGACCACTGACCGGTAAACCACGTCCAGCTCGTGGAGGTGCTCAAGAGCAAGCAGGAGCTCAGCACTGTAGAAACGAGACCGCTCCTCGTTGAAGCGTTGCTCCCTCTGCAAGTGGTGGAAAAGCTCTCCGCCGTTGACGAAGCTTTGAAAGAGATGAATGAGTTACTCCGTCACAGCACCACACTCCATACTCACGCAAGGACCAGGTAGAGCTTCTGCTCGGACTGGAAGCTGAACTTTAACGGCACGATGAAGGGATTGTTGACACGAGCGAGGACCAGGCGCTCCGCAAGCGTATGCGTGATCTCGTTACGCTGTACGATATACTGCTTGCGGATGGTCTTCAGGGCGTAGATACGCGACGTATCGCGCTTGCGGACTTGCATGACCTTCCCGAAGCTACCCTTTCCGATGACAGTGATGAGCTCAAAGTCGTCGATGGTAAGGGATTGGCCCTGTAAAGGGGGAGAATCAGCATCGTTCTGAGTGTAGCCCTTATTGGATACGCACGCTGCTGGGCTTGAACGCCACACCGATCTGGATGCGCCCGGAGCCGCCCGCGAGGTCGTACCAATGATCCTGCGGCGACGGGTCATCGAAGTCGGGCATGAAGCGCACGCCTCCCAGGAAGATATCGTTGCCCATATCGTCCGCAATGCCATCGCCCCCGCGCTTGGGCTCCTCCGTGCGGAGGTAGCACTGGATAGAGATCTCGGAGTGACGGGACACGTCGCTGTTGGGAAGCGCACATCTCAGCCTCACTGCCGCGCTCACCCCACCCGGACTCCGACGCGATCGACACTCACAAGTTGGTCTCGTACATGTACAGCGGCTTGCCCAGCTCGCCGCCCAACGGCGTGATGAGCACCTGGTTCACCTCGAACTCCATGACGAGGTACGGGAGCCACCAGCACTGCGTCCTCTGCACGCTGTCCCGGTTGCTCCGCCGGTTCGCCAGCCGGTGCTGGGTGACGCTCGAGGGCGACACCGACGCTGCGACCTTCGCCTGTTGCGAGTTCAGTGCAGCTTGCACCGCGGGCGGGACGGCCGCACCCCCGGGGAGGTTAAGGCCTTCCGCCCACAGGACGCGAATGGCTAGCAATCCAGACTGGGGCTTCCCGCTCGGGTTGCCCGGCGTGGGCGTTGTCGAGCGAGGATCCATGTCCTGAATCGAGAGCCCGTTGGCGGGCTGCTTGGGCTTGCTCTTGCCGAGTTTCCAAGACATCCTGGGCGACCTTTGGACAACTGAGGGACGAGTGGGGTGAGAGGGTATCTGCGAGATGCAAAGCCTGCTTTGCGCTCTGACGGTGAGCTGGTAGATGGGGAGGATTGGGGGATGGGGTCGGGCTGCGGAGGCGAGAGACGGGAGAGGTGAAGATCTATACGTATGAAGGACTGGCGCCCATAGAAAGCGTTCGTAAGCGACGAGATTCGGATCTGAATGAATTCGTCTGTTCCGCCATCGTCGCGATCACAAGCACTTCACAAGATGGCACGGAAAATAAAGCGTAATGATAGCATACACAGCTGGTGAGGAACGTCTATGATACACGCGTACATTCGTCTTGATCTAATAGCCAGTAATATCTAGTCCAACACATAAGTGATACGAGGGGGATATGGTGAAATGGTAAGACGACTGTGTTTGGCGCGTCGTGACCGGCAATGAAGAATCGGCATTGCGTTGACATGCAAACGCGAAGAATTCCGTTGGCATGGATAAACGTAAGGAAGAGGGGAGAGTCCAGCCAAGTCGCTCGTAAGGAGAGCCACCGGTCTATCACTCCAGGTCTCCATGCCTATATGGTGGTCTAGCGCATGAGCAAGGAGTAAATGCGATATGCATCGACTTCAACTACTTACGAGCATCTTGTACATAAGCCCTAATCCGAGTTCAAGTGTGCTAGAAGTCTCTTCCGACTCTCTGCTTCGGCTTTCGCGAGGCGAGCGAATGAGTTCGCACCCCGACCCAGGAGGGCCTTGCGCATGCGCATCTCTTCGGTTGCACGGATATGGGCTGCAAGTGCAGCCTGGTTGTGCGTAACGCGCTTCTTCGACTCCTTGTAGGGCCCAACGGTTTTGGCTTTTAGGCCGATGCCGAGACGGTCGGACTTGAGAACCGTGGCGATAGGTGTGAGGAGTGCCGTAGGTTTGTGTGAAGGGCCCTGGGAAGAGGCGGAGGTGGACGCCTGCGCGGCTCCGGGGCTGTGGGACGCTAGTGCTTCCAAAGCTTCGTCTTCGTCCGAGTCGGAGAGTGTCAAGTCTACCATTTCCACGTTACGCACTTCGCGGATGTCGTCGTCGCCGTCAAGGACCACCTCTCGTGCTTCGGTTTTGACGGTGAGATGAGGGTCGTCTAATATTGTCCGTGCGGGCATCTTCTCCCTTGCTTTCTGCGAAGGTGTCCGCCTGGGCGCGCTCGCACCAAGGGCCTCACCTTCGCTCCAGCCGTGTCGTTGCAGCATAGCAAAGCCTTTATTGGACGGTCCAATGTGCAAGAAGACGGGCGGGACAAATGGGTCGTCCTTCCGGTCGGGTGGCGGCTCCCTCGATAGAATATCCGCAAGTGTGGGAGCAGGCGTAGCGCGAGGAGATGTTGGTTCAGACATGATAGCCTTGCTAATGAACCAGTCAGTCTTGGACGACTTGGGAGGCGCTACTTTTGTGGTATTCGCGGACTGCGGCGCGGGCTTGGCTGACTCGGACGTCGGCAGGGTCGCAGACGTTGAGAGTCGCTGTTCCACCGCGGGTGCACTTGAGGCACGGGGAAGAGACTTGTACCAGTCGCTGACTTGGCTGGATGGTCCCGGCTCGTTCTCGACTTCGTGTGGGATGGAGGATGAGGCGCCGCCTATCATGTTATTGACTTCGTCGTAGGATATCGAGGCGGGTACGAAACGGGGCGGATTCTGTATGCGGCGTCTTGCGCCGAAGGTGGATTCGGTCACCCATGGATCCTCCTGTTCATCTACTTCATTGGCTTCAGGAGCGATGTTCTCCTCCTTCCGTGGAGGCGGGTCATAATGAGAATAAATGTAGTGCGTAACAGTGGCCATGAGATGATGGATAGAGAGCAAGTGCAAGTATATGTAAGCGCCCACTGAGGTCACCGAAAGTAAGCCACGTGCTAGCGGCTCGGACGAGCGCCTACGCACTAATGCAGCAACGGCTTGATCGACTTCACCGCGTCCGCGAGGTTGTTCACAACTATACTCTCTGCAGTCGTCTCGCTTGACCCTTTAGAATTACTGGCGTACTCTCATGGCCATAATGGATCCTAGTGGCGACCCCGATGTCATGCGTGTCTGGTCTATGGTCGCTGAGCTGTCGGATCAACTCAGCCAAAACCGTTCTACTGCTGTAAACCTACATGCCCTTACGGATGGTGTCAAGGTCTGTGGCAGCTATATGTAGGGACCATCATAGCTCTGAGCTGAGCATGTATGTAGGCGCAAGCAATACACACACAAACTGGTTTTGTCCTACGTCGGTGTGTACAGCCCATTTGAGCGGAGTAGATGGGGTTTGACGTTCATGTTTCGTCAAGGTTCAACTTAGACAAGCCTAAAGGTATCTCTCAAGAGACGCCTACTGTCTACCAAACATAGACTAAGTATGGCGCAGAGGTCTATGAAGCCGAGTTGGAGCGGATGAACGCGGCAATGTCAGCAGAGAACCAAACCCTCCTGAACGACAACCGCCAGCTCAGCACGTTGATCCGGGAATACGAGCAGACCTTAGAGAAGACCATGGAGAAGTTCCGTATACACGCCGTACGTTTTAAGCGAAAATAGTCTTCGACGTCGCTCACCCTACCCTTCGTAGCATGAAGTGCAACAGCGCGAACTGGCTCTTATGCGTCAATACGAGAGCGTTATCATAGAACGCGAGACTGAGGCGCTCGACGAGACATTGGCCGTCAACAACGCCCGTTCAGAAAGTCTCGTCCGCATCAGTCGCCTCCTTCGAGCAGTGCTACGAAAGATCGGTGGCGAGGATATCCACGCGTACGAGGCATACACCCGAGCGCAGGCACGAGCAGCACGTTCTGCGCAGTCCAGGGAGGCGTCTTCTTCTGCGGCTGCGGTGCCTTCCGCAACGGTAGGCGAGACCTCCGTTTCGCATGACGAACACGCGGGGGGATCCAGCAACGGGATGGACAAGGGCAAGCAGCGCGAGAGCGAGGCCCAGGAGGACGAAGCACCCCTCGAATTCAACGTCGATCGCCTACTGGACGAGGAGGAAGACCCTGAGAAAAGGATCGCCGCGGCAGAGTGGTCCCTCGAACGCGAGATCGAGCTTGCACGTCTGGAACGCGAGAACGAAGAGCTCCGCGCTCTCCTTAATGGGCTGCTCAAGCCCAACGTACCTGCTTCGTCGAGCACCAATGCACCACCAGCGCCAGTACCCCAGGATCATCCTAACGGCACTGGTGAAGATCGAGAGCCTGAGCAGCATACAAACATCGTTCCACCACCTCATTCACATCAGCGTTTGGGCGGGCCTCCGGGGACTGTTGGCCCATATGGGACGTATAGAGCGCTATCGACGCCCAGATACGGCTGATCTACTACAGGTACGTTCGGATGCACAAGGCCGCCATTGAATACTCTGAACACGCTCTTCCAGCCCTCCTGTACCCCTTTTCTTGACACACTTCACTTTGGAATGCGATGGATCATTTCTCGGGAAGATATAGATACATTACTATGGTATAAATGCGTGAAAGTTCATGACACCGACATGAAGGTAAGCAAAGAGAAAGAAGGGAAAAAAAGGAGGAGGCCGGGATGCGACAGCAGAACGGGCGAGAACGGGACGGTAAGCAAGATACACAGTAGTTTAACTTACATGACGACACTGCGACGACGAGCGCGATATCCAAGGAAGCGACGGGGTCGAGAGAAGCGCAAAGGAAATAATGAGAAAGAAGAGGAGGCACCTTCCAGGGTATCTTCAACTTCGCACCGCGTCCACTGGTACCGTATGTCACCATCCTGCTCGACCGCAGATCGGTCAGCTGGGCCACGTCCGGAAGCGCGCTCGCTATGAGAGCGAGGGCTCGCCCCAGACGCTCTTCACGGTCTCACACTTCACTTCCGCGACGTACATGCGGAGCCACTGCACCATCTCCTTGCTGATCTGATGGCATCGCGTCAGGTCCATGGACTCGATGCGCACCGGCCGGCCCACCGCGTGCGACGCGGACGAAGTCGCAGGCTGGTGCGAGAGGATGTGGGCCGTCGCGGCGAACGCAGACGCGGAGGAGGTGGATGACGAGACGACGGGGCGCTGGCCAGACGCGCTGCTAACGGAAGCACTGGACACCGCGGGCCGCACAGGGGAGGGTGACGCCTGCCGAGCGGACTGGCGGGGGAACGCACGCGAGTGGGGAGGAAGGCGAGACTCGACGATCGACCGAATCGTCTCCCAATCAATGGACGTGCACCCCTCGAGGGAAAGCGTGGACAGCTTCGGGCAGACCCACGTCTGCGAAACCGGAGGAGCGGCGAAGTTCTGATGACGCGCGTGCGTGGTCAGCTCCGTACGTATCGTCCTCGCCATATCTGGTACAAGAGTACTCACCCGCATGAGGTTGGACGTCACGTCCTCTACGTCGACGAGCTCCAGCGAATTCAACGCGGGGAGCCGCTGCAGGAGCCGGGCGAAACGCAGCTCGTTCAGGAAGCACGACTCGATCCGGAGGTGGCGCAGGGGGAGGACCGTGAGCGACTGTCTCCGCAAGCACTCGAGGATCGGCGATACGTTGTCGAGATAGCACAACTCGATCCGCTCGAGTGCCGGGAACGACAAGAGGCTAAAGACGGTGCGCGTCCGCAAGTTGCCGGAGTAGTAGAACGAGGCCTTGCGAAGGCGGGGCAGCTGAATCGTGCGCGTGTCCGAGACGCGCGCCAGGGCAAAGTCATCCTGCTGCTCAGAAGACTCCGAGATGAGCGAGGCGCAGCTCTCCGGGTCCACGTCGGACATATTGCGCAAGACGAGTTCCTCGAGCTGGGGACACGCACGGAGCGTCTTCAAGATGACGTCGACCGATGGCGAGAACCCGTTCCAGTAGCCGCCCAATTTCAGCACCCGGAGGTTGCTCAGGAGCGCGATGTCCCAGCCGAAATTGAACGATGTGAACGACGAGGAACGTAAACGCGGTGTATGTCGTTCAAACAGCGGAAGAGGTGGCGTTGAGTAGTGATCCTCCTGCATCGAATGGGCGACCCGGATGGAAAGGACCTCGAGTAGGGGCGCCTGCTCTCTGCATCGCGTGAGCGCGACATGAGCCTGTGGTCGACTGGGAACGGTGAGATGGAACGTCTTCCAGCGCCATATCGCGGGGCGGATGAGATCCATTGCCGTGACTATGCTTTCCGTGGACACCGTCCCGTGTTCCATCCGCGGGCTGAAGTCCAAACAGATGTAGAGCGGCGCACTTCTTGACCGGTCGAGTTTCAGCAGTGCCCTGTCCACAGATCGGTGCGTGCCCATCACGATGCGTGTCCAGAGCATCGGTGTGTCGATCGCCACCTCCCTCCAGTATCGGCATACGAGCATGAGATTGGATAGCGTTATCGAGTCCTCCTCTTCTCCGTCCAGCACGGCAATTGAGAAAATGGACGAGAGCAGGTCATTCGGAACGCGTTGTACGGGCGATTGAAGACGAACCGCCTGCTCCAGCCTTGACTCCAGCAGATCCCTCTCGCTCAGCAGGGTCGCCATCTTGGACTCCAACGAATGTAGCGCCTCACGGAGATGCGGTATTGACAAGTTTGCGGCATTCCGTCTTGGGCTAGGGAGCCATGGTGCCCGCGGAAAGCCAGATGAGGAGGACGCTATGTCCTGAGGACGGGGAAAAGGGGAGGGCTTGTCGGGATATGTGGCGTTCAAGTGGGTCGGCGGGTCGACCATCTCGTAAGGTGGCGGCTCGGAGTACTCGGAAGTCCAGGACATCGTCGTCGGTGCGCGAGCGAGAGGAGCCTCAAGCGAGACATAGGCCATAGCGGAGGGGTGCAGCTTGGGGGTAGGATGGAGGAGAGGAGTGCGATGCATAACAGATACTTATATATACTGTTGTAGTTGTGGTAGCACGCGCCGGAAACTACCCGAACGCGCCTGGGCTGAGAGGGCTGCTGCCGCTGTTAGACTTGGCTGTTTCGCGGCGCGGAAGGAGTCAGCGGCGTGCGAATGGGCGGATTCCGAAGACAATCGGTCGGTTTCCAATCCTCGTTGCGTCGAGCACGGCGCTGCTGCCGCACGCACTGCCCGTTGGATTGTTTCGCTGGATTAGGCGAGTAGAGTGGAATGGAGAAGGACTTCAGTGCGCAAAGGCGAGACACAAAGCAGCGAGGGGGACTAGCGCGGGCGTGTACGGGAGCCGGCGCGGGAGTCGGAGGGAGCGGGGACGGACCAACGACGTTTGGGCAGCTCAGAGGACGGACTGGTGAGGGAGGCGGGAGAGGGTGCGGGGGAGAAAAGGGAGGACGGGGAACGCAGAGGACGACGTCAGGGCTTAGGAAGGACTAGGAACGACGGACTAAGGAGAATCAGGCGGGTTGTGTCGCGGCTCGCGAGTCGCGGTTCAAAGACGGAGGACGGGGTCGGTGAGGCACTGGGCAGATGCGAGACGGCCGACTGGCACTGGGAGAAAATATGAGACGGGCTTGCGATCTGACATTGATAAAGCGTTTTTTTCTGGGCGGGGAGGATGATGGAAGAGACACGAGGCTGGGTGCATGTCTGCCCGAGCGGTACGTGCCATAGAGAAGAGTTTGTGGGTGACCTGCAACGTGGGAGGTCGAATACGAGCGAGCGACACGAGGGAGGGAACGAGGCCGCGATGCGAGGCCCTGCGCGCACAAACGCTCGCTTCGCCCCTTCCTTCCCCTCGAACACGGCCCTCCCCTCCCCTCCTCCCCGGGCCTCCCCTCCTTATTCCCCTTATCGCCTCTCCCAGTCCCCAGCCGCCAGCCGCGCACAGTCCATCAGAACGCCTGCCCGCTGCGACAAACCGTCTTCATTACACTCTATCCGACCATACATCACTCGCCCCGACAAATCACCCCCGACCGTGCATTGTCTCCTCTCACGCTCATCAGCCACATTGGCACTCTATCTACCGCCGTCTATTCCGAGCGTCCCTCTTCGTCTGCACGTCGGTCGTCTTCCAGTCGGAAGCAGAAAAACTGGTAGAGCACCTGCCGGCATAGACCCTGTCAGCACATGTCCCCCTCCACACGGCCCAAAGTCCGGACGGCGAGCTTACAAAGAGGTCCAGGAAAACGGTCAACGCGCTCCCTGATCCATAGTACCGTACAACCGAGGCGGCTGATCAGTCGTGTTTCTGAACCATACGGAGAGCCACGTACCGGCAATCCACGGCGCGTTCGCCGCCAAATGTTTGATGTTCAGCGATGCCGCGAGGATGGACAGCACATACGTCGTATTGCCTGAGATGGCATAGACGAAGAGGAAAGGCGACAACCCTTCGCACCTTGTGCTCAGATTTTTGACTACTCATACTGGGCAATCAGTCCCTGAACCCCGTCAACATGAAAGCCACGCACCTATCTGCGGGATTCGCGCGCCGACTTCGCAGAAAAGAGTGAGCGTCGAGAAATTCCATCTAACGCATGTACTTACGGAACAGGGCCGCACTAATCCACCCAAGGAGCTGGCTTCGCCATTCGATGACTTCCTCGGGCCTCGTCCGAGGCATGCCCCTGTGAATATGTCTGTCCACAGCCCAGGCAGCCAAGCCCACGCCGAAGACGAAAAGCAGCGCGGAGGCGAATTTCAGGGTGTCCTTCGACATTGACTTCTTCGTTGACACCTCGGCACGACCGTCCCCCGATAGGAGCGGACTTTCTTCATTATAGAGAATAGATTCCTCCGCTTCATCGGCGAGCAGGAGCCTCGCAGCGCGTTGCGCCTTTTTCCTCCGGTAGTAGTAGATTTGAAATAGCAGTATGGCGTCGCATACGGAGTACTGCGTGACGGGCCCTCGTGCTTCAGCGAGCTGTTATGACGTACCGGATGGCCAGGAAAACCCTCACGTAGGTGCCGAGTATGATGATAGTAGGTATGAGGTTAGCCATCATGGCCCCAGACAGATTGCATAAATCTCCGACTAGCCAGATCGCGACGAAGCTCACACTGAGCCCTTCGCCGGACTGCAACAGATAATTTTCGATAATCTGTGGTGAGTAAACCACGAGCCTGAGAGTCATTGATTCAGCGCTTTGTTCATGACTAAGTACATAGGAAGCGTACCAGCACGCGATAGAAACCCATCCGAGCTGAATGAATTGAATGTTAACCTATTGCCCTTCGCAAGATTCTCCAGAAGCACGCGTACGAAGTTGCTGAGCTCTTGGTTGCCCTCGTAAAGCATGTTCATCAGTGTTCGCGGTTAATCAGACCAATAAAGTATCTTCTTTCGTCAAGTAAACACGGATAGAAGAGCCCGAAGGCGATCAGGTCCTCAAAGCGTGGAGGAGATAGCGTGTGGGGGATGGTAATGGGATGAGGGAACGACGATAGCCTTTGCAGCTGGAGGATAGAAGCGCCGGAGTGAGAAGTAAGGCCGGGAGATGCCGAGCCCAGGCCGGAGGGGCGTCGCGGCTCGGCTTGTCGTCAGTACTCTGAGCTCTCGAAGTCGCCCTCAAAGTCGTTCTGCTACACCTGTCATCTTGCGGCTCGACCTCCGACTATCGCTATGAATTCTCAGGACGCTTGGAGGCGGCTTTCTCAGCAGCTGCAACGTGCCAGCTCAGGCGGAGGCGGAGGAGGCCCTCGGATGCCCGTCAAGGGGTTCTTCACAGGCACTGGCTTGCTTTTGGCTCTTGTCGGCGGTGGCTTTGCGCTGAACGCGAGTCTTTTCAATGGTATGCGCCCGCAAGCAAACACAGTTTTATGTTTGTGGCTGAGGGACCTTTGATGGCATGTAGTTGATGGTGGCCACCGCGCAATCAAGTACACTAGGTGAGCGAACTGCAACACCATGTACCCGTTCGACTTCTCAGGCGGGGCTTCGTATGCAGGCTGCACGGTGTGAAGGACGAGGTTTACCCGGAAGGAACCCATCTCATGGCGAGTCCTCGGCACGAACGAACCAACACCGGCTTGCTGACGTTCATGTAGATTCCTTGGCTCGAGACACCAATCGTCTATGACATCCGTGCAAAGCCTCGAAGCATCGCCTCGCTGACGGGTACTAAGGGTGCGTGTGATTGCCTGCTTGGAACGTTGCAGCTTGCGACTCGGCTTCTCATGCGTCGACTCGTTCAGACCTGCAGATGGTCAACATTACGTGCCGTGTCCTCTCGAGGCCGAACATCTCTGCGCTGCCCTCCATTTACCGGGAACTGGGGACTGATTATGACGAACGCGTGCTGCCGTCTATCGTGAACGAGGTCTTGAAGAGTGTCGTTGCGCAATTCAACGCGAGCCAGATTATTACTCAGCGTGAGCAGGTCAGTCGCACGCATGCCCGTTTCAGAAGCACGATGAACTTACTCAACTCGAAACCTTGCTGTGGGGGACGGTTATAGGTGTCAAGGCTGGTTCGAGAGAATCTTACCCGGCGCGCACTGCGCTTTAACATCGTTCTCGATGACGTTTCGATCACGCATGTCGCGTTCTCTCCTGAGTTCACCCATGCTGTTGAGGCGAAGCAGGTCTGTAACCGGTCTAGACTGCCTTGTGGGATCTCACCTTACGTCCTCCGCAGGTCGCTCAACAAACCGCCTTGCGCGCTGCTTTCCTCGTAGACCAGGCCATCCAGGAGAAGCAGGTACGTGGTAGCGGTGTCTTCATCCACATTGCCACGCACTGATCCTGGCGTGTAGTCCATCATTGTTAGGGCTCAGGGTGAGGCACGGAGTGCGGAACTTATTGGTGAAGCCGTGCGCCAGAACAAGGGCTTCCTGCAGCTTCGGAGGCTCGAGGCGGCCCGGGACATTGCCACTCTATTGGCTGCTTCCGACAACCGTGTGATGCTCGACTCGCAGAGTCTTCTGCTTAACGGTTAGTGTCTCCACGATTCTGACGTGTACACGGACGCTCACACACACTCAGTAACGGAGGACGCGAGGGATTTGCTTTCGTTCGGCAAAAAGTAATAGCGACTCGTCGTTCTCGTATGCAAGGCATATTTCTCCCTCGTTCATGCAACGCGCCTTTCTGTCACCGTGTCCTCCACCCTAATGATTTGCCCATTCTCGTTTGTCTCTCAAAGTGAATGCGGTAAATTATGGGCCTCCCTCTAAGGTACGCGTGCGTATACTGCTCGATAAGGTCATAAGCCACACCTGGAGGAGTGCTCAGCTACGCACGCGTCTCATCGACACGGGCACGTGACCGGTGTCGAGAGCATTATATTGCGGGACTGAGACTTGACTTCGTTCTACCTACCGCTTAAGTTTACACGCAACCTTCTCACCTCTCGCATCCATCCCCAAGAAACTGGAATGCCTCGGAGGAAATTCGGATCTCCGTCTAATGTAGCCTCCAATACGGAGGAGGATGACGACGGAATTACTCAGTATGTTGCAGATCCAGATAATACTGACACAGTCCAGTCGCGCAAAAGGGTCAGATGGGAGGGGAATCTGGAGAGTACGGAAGAAGAGGAGAGCCCGGAAGAGTCGTCCAGCGTTGCAACTGAGAAGGTATGCGCATACAAAGACGTGATGAGCGTGCGCTTATTTTGAAGGTCTGGTTAGATATGTCTAGCTGCTACATGCCAATTGTATGCGGTCCTTTTCAGAACAACATCTGCCATCTCATCATGACCACAGTGGTCGTGTGGCCTGTGCGTACTATGACCCCTTGAAATGCACTATACTCTTCTTCGAGGACACCCCCGAAAACCAGCACTTCGACTTGACTCGAGCATGTAAGCGTCGTTGGATATGAAATCAAGGAGAGGCTAACTACGCGCATATACCCAGTGTTGGAGCAGTCGTCCCCAGATGTTGTCATCACCAGCTCGAAGGCAGACGATAACTTCATGGATGTTTGCCGTGACCATAGTGAGCGTCTCATGAGGCCTGCGTTACATATTCAGCCGCATATACTCACCTCGAGCTCAGTGGACGGATCTGGTGGGACGTTTCAGATACGCCCCCACAAGGATTTCATTCCTATCCGGGGTCGCGACCGTCTATTATCTCTGCGGTTGCTCTCAGAGTTGCCTGTCGACCATGACCAACAGGATAGTGTGCCGGGCTCAGACTCTCTTTCCGAACCCCGAAACGCGTATGACTTCATGCGTCGTCGGCGAGAAACCGGGAACGACCCTCTGATGCAGAAGTGGAATGCGTCCGTCCGACTCGCAAATTTCGCGTCTGTGGAAACTTCTCCCCTCTGTGTGCGTTTGGGAACACCTCTTGCCTGTGTTCCAGTCGATATGCGACTGACGGACATTTCATAGCTCGGCGCCATCGGGGCTCTGGTTGAATACCTTGTGCGAGCTCGCGCTGTCGTCGAGCTAGATGACGAAGGCATCGGCGGAGTAGAAGTTCGAAACCTAGAACCTTTGCCCCTTCTAGAGGTCATGCAAATCAACGCAGACGCCCTGTTCTCGTTGCAAGTGTTCGAAGACGAGCATCACGCTTCGATCCATTCGGACAAGACGAAGGAAGGGTTGTCTCTCTTTGGCATCCTAAACGCCACCAAGACGAGGTTGGGGCGTTCGCTCATGCGCGAATGGTTCCTTCGTCCCTCGTTGTCGCTCTCTGTCATCAAGAACAGGCACGACGCTGTAGAATGCTTCAGTCGTCCCGACAATACGACTACCGCTATGTCGATGCATGGACATTTGCAGGGCATGAAGAACATCCCCAAGATACTCGTCTCGATGAAGGCAGGCAAAGCGAAGGTATCCGACTGGCAAGGATTAGTCAAGGTTCGCCATCACGGAATAACGTGCGAGTATTACTGCAGACTAGCTGACGTGTCCCTTAGTTTGCGTACCATGCTCTACTGCTGCGCGATTCACTCGCAGAGATGAATCACGGCGCCGGCGTTGAGGTTGTCCGGAAGGTAGTGATTCTCATTGCAGCCTTGGAGCATAGTCTGACCCATTGACAGCTTCTTCAAGCGCTTGATGTTGCTAGCTTCCGCGAGATTGGCACGAGTGTCAATGGAACGGTAGGATCTTATTCACTCATCGTTCGCCGCTAGGACGTACTAGGTAGTTCTAGATCGACTGGGAGGAGAGTACCAACGCTGCGCGAGTCTGTGTCCGACCTCACGTTGATGAGGAGCTTGACAACCTCAAACACATCTACCACGGAATCGATTCAGTCCTTGTACGTCTGACAGTTAAGGAATGCACGTGTCTAGACTCATACATCTATGTTCAGTCGAAGGTAGCTATGCAGATCTCTTCGGCCATCCCGGCGGACTATGCTTCGTCTCTGAATGTGGTATACTTCCCACAACTTGGTCAGCTTTCCTCTTGTTCGAGGCACATACCCCAGCTCATCCTGAACCATAGGCTTTCTCGTTTGCGTCCCAATGCAGGAAGAGTGGCAAGGCGAAGCAGGTGTCCAAGTTTTGGATGGATGGACCTTCCAGGTATTGTGTAACAAACGTCTACCTCGTGCCATCATGCTGAGGATACCGTCGCCATCAGTTCTCATCCGAGTAAGTTTCCTCGCGTACGTGTATGTCATACTTGACCAAAGTCGGGCGATACAGCTCTCATGTATACTTCAAGTCGCAAGAGATGCGTGGTACGTTCATACCGCCATATTTACGACTACGCTCCTGACGAAGAGACAGATATGGACACGCACATAGGCGACCTCCATCCCGCCATAGTCGGCAAGTCAAGCTTGGGCCAAAATGAGTACGTACAATACTGATGACTGATGATGCACAGATCGAGAGATAGAGATTGTGCAGGCTTTGCAAGAGAGCCTCCTTGAATATGCTGAAGCCATAGCTCGCGTGTGCGACATCTGTGCAGAGCTGGATTGCCTACTCTCCTTCGCAGCTGCATCCAGGTCTTATGATTATAGAAGGCCACATATGACTGAACAAAACGTGATTGTCATAAAACAAGGAAGGTAGGGTACATTCGCTGACATCGCTTGTTGATTGCAAGCTGATAAACGTCTTGTCTTGTAAGGCACCCCTTGCAAGAGCTCGTGGTCGACACCTTCGTCCCGAACGACGCGTTCATTGTTGGTGGTGCAGGGCTGGGGGCCTCGCCTGAAGACATCGATAGTGACGACGAAGAGTCCTCGAACGAAAGTATGGATCATTCCAAGAATAGCGTCGTTGTATGCACTGGTGCAAATGCCTGCGGCAAGGTATTGTTATCAGAGGATTTTGCTGACTTATAATCACTAACAAGGCGCAAACCAGAGTGTTTATCTGAAACAGGTGAGGACGCGCGTCGGGATGCATTGCAATTGCTGTTGCTTATCTTAAGCAGATTGCTGTAATACAGTACATGGCGCAGGTACGTAGCGGCGGACACTTTATCCATAGAAAATAGTGATTGACGCACGTCAGATCGGGTGGTGAGCCAATGTGGTTTCGGTTCGCCAGTGTCTTTCTCGCTAACTGCGACGAAAGTTTCGTGCCTGCAGAGTCTGCGACGTTGGGCGTCGTAGACAAAAGTTCGGGTTCCTTTCTCCTCATTCGATTCATGAGGCTTACCCTACTCTTATATCACGTTAAGTCTTCACCCGAATCCAGACACGAGAGTCTGTCTCTCGAGTATGTCTGCTTAATATGCGTCCTGAACCCACCTTGACCGCTCTTCTAGGTTCAATCAGCATTTATGATCGACCTCAATCAGGTCTCTCTTGCCCTGCGGAACGCTACTGCGCGCTCTCTAGTTCTACTGGACGAGTTTGGGAAGGGTACACTCCCTACAGGCTCGTGACATCTCTGGAGACACCACTATCGTGTGCTGACATCTATCTTCTGCTCGGTTGCTTGGGCTCGACTCCGGCCGCTCGCTCTATGAAGACGGCGCTGGTCTATTCTGTGGAGTATTGAAGCACCTTCTCGCGAATGGGTCCTCCTGTCCCAAAGTCATTGCCACGACGCACTTCCACGAAATCTTCCATGACGACTTCTTCAGTCCGTACAAGCTGCCAGTGACCTATCTCCACATGGAGGTGCTGTTGACGAGTAGCGCAGAAGACAATGTCGTCACGGAGGAGACAACTGATGGTGAGGACGAAGATAGAGTACTGATGCCGCGAGGCGACAAGATCACCTACCTCTACAAGTAAGGGGATCACAGCGGGCTGTAATGTGCCAGGTCACTGATATACAAGCAGGGTAGCGACAGGATACTCGCTCCATTCCCATGCCATTACGTGCGCAGAGATCTTCGGAGTACCACGTCGCGTTACAGACCGTGCTCGATACGTCAGGCAAGTCAACGTTCGCCTGTAACTCAAAGTTGCTTTCACCTGAGCCCACAACGTCAGTGAACTACTCCATAAGCACGAGATCTGTCAATTGTTGGATGAAGACATGTCCGATGGAGAGCGCCGTGAGCTTGAGGAAGCAGAAGAGGTCTGTCGCAGGTTCCTCGCTTGGGACCTCTCCTCAGAGGGACGCGACAAGGGCCTACCAGTTCGTGATGCTCTGACGGAAGTTCTGGGGAGGACCGTATAGAGTTTGGTTCAGATGTTTACGTGTACGAAATGGCCTGCAGTAAATGTGTCTAAGAGTGTCTACAAATAAGTTGCCCAAATCTAGGAAGGTCATGGAAGTCGTCTATCGTACAACAATTCAAATGTCCCGATGTATTGGATCGTCTTTTGTAGCTAAAATGTGAGGAGATGGTTCTCCGCGCTTACAACCCATACCCTATGCCCAGTTCGCGCAAGCGGTATCTTGGCGTCCTGACAGAGAACTCGAGGTAGCACTGGGGTCCTATTAGCACCATGATGACGACTAGAAACCCGCGAGGTAGCGTACCTGCAAGTAACGATTCCACAAGGCATAAAGCTCTGGATCGTTGGCGGTGATGTCATCTATTCTCCGGGCAGTGTCGAGGACTTCTTCGGTCAGGTGACGCAATACATCCCACGGTGAGATGCTCTCTGCGTCGGCGCGCAAGTGGACGTAGTTGCTCGTCTCACCTGCGAGTTCTTCCTTGTAGAAGGAAAGGCTGGTTTTCGACATCAGTACCTGTCAGGGAGACGGCTGCAACGCCAGTAACGTACATATCACTGTGCACATGGTGTTAGTTCGAAGCTTTCGAAGAGAAGCATACGTGGAGAACTTACTTGGTTCCTAGCGTCCAGTGTTCGATCTCCCTGTGAGAAGTAGAGATCAGCTTCCAAGCATCATTGACTACCGAAGAAGCGTCCTACGGGAGAATTTGAAGGTACGAGTCCGCCTTCTCTCGCCAGCTCCGCATGAACATGAAGTGGGTGTACTGTGGTCCACCGCCTGCTCGTGTTCGAAGATAGTAAGGGTATCGCAAGGCGGACGGAGACACTGGTGTGCCTGTGGTGGCGAACTCGATTGCGGTCGCAGTGAGTGCGTCCACCGTTCCCGTGATGATGGCGTCCGCGCCGACATCGCTCCAGTACAGGTGAGCCTGCTTGAGAAGGTCCGCGAGGCAGTCAAATATCGGGCTGACCTGCTTGTCGCCCCTGACAAGCCTCCGCGCGAATTGGGTAACCGCGTCTGGGTCATGCTCGCCGAGGTCTTCGCCGTACAGCATGCACGCGGTATAGAGCGCGATGTAGTACCGGTGCTCGAAGTCGGTGTGCCCGAAAGCGGTCTCGGCGTAGGAACAGCTTGTCTCCACCATCTTCTCGAGCATCGACGGGTTGATGTCGACCCCCCACTTATTCACCTCAACGCTGAGCTTGTCACGGAGCTCAACGTCTCGAGGAGACTGCACGGCGCGGAAGTCACTACGTTTCAGGAAGTCCGTAACGAGGTGGCTGATTTCCTGGCGTTGGAAAGCGAGGTCATCCTGGGAGAGTCGGTCAGGCTTACGCTACACAATCGAGTTGACAGCCTGTACCACGTACCATCTTCGCAGCGAGCAGACTGAATTGAGGCAGGGTGTCATCAGGAGAGGATGTGTCGGAGCTCTGGTCGCTACATGATCAAGGTGGTCAGCCCTGGATATGCACTGCAATAAGTGGTGGCTGACCTGAAGGAGTCGGGCAGCGTTGAGCTGCCTCGCATGAGCTCAAGTTTTGGGTGCATGGGAAGATGAGCCTGAGAATAGCTAGCCATGGGATCAGGAGATGAGTGGTCTACGAGGCGTCGTGTTGAACCATACCTCGCTCAACGGCATGGTATTTATACGAGTCCTGCAGCGGCCTGAGGGCCCGGCCTTGGGAGATAGCGACAGCGGCCGCAGCAAACCCGGCGACAATCCCGTTTTGCACCCTATCGCTAAGAGGCAGGAATATCCCGAGCCACACACGAGTAGGTCAAGCTTCGTGGAATAAGGAGCGCCCCTTGAGGAGCCGAGAAAAGCAATCCCGCCACCGGAGGTTGTATTACCTGAACTCTGCGCCCTGGTGGCGCTTAGAGCCCGTATCCGATCGACGAGGATAATATTCGTACCTCAATATTGACATCGGATGGTGGCGTTTGTCCGGGGCCGTGCCTCCCCGTGGTGGCAGTGAAGGCCGATTTACCGCTAGATTTGTGTACGATGAAGTCTAGGTGTAGAGCTAGAAATTCGAGACCCGGAAGCCCGTGTTCCTGAGGCGTACACGAGGGGAAAGGCAGATGTCGCATAGCCAGAAGGGCATCGCCTGAATGTCAGAGATTAGCGGATTTGGTCAAAGATATGTCGTGAAAACTGTAGCGAACTGCAATTATCGAGCGCATAACACAAATTGTGCATGGACAATGGGATCGTCCATCAAAGTAGTCATTCTCAGGGTATCGGACATATCAACGTACTGACAAATTGCGACCGAATACCATCCGACTTTCAACGGACCGGCGCAAGACCGGTGTCTAGTTTGATGGGACAAGTGCCTCCAACTCAGGCGGGAGTGATTTCTAGCTCAGCCCTCGGCGGACGGGAGCAGTCGCACCAAATCCTCATGTGCCACCTCAAAGTAATCGTACGCTGCGCAAACATACCAGCCCTGGCTCACCTCTTCCCACAGCTTCGCCGTCTTCCCCTTGTTCTGGCCGCGGACGATCAATGCCTGCTGTCCAGCAGCGTCCGGTGCTACTGGGTACAACAGTGACACCGGCACGGCAAAAGTGTCAAGAGGAGGGTGGAGAGGCTTTAAGAACTTGACGCGCGCGGTGGATGGGAAGAACTCGTTGTCCGCCCCGGTGTTGTGCACGGAGAGGACGATGCCTTGTGCGCCCTCATAATCTCCGCCGTGCCAAGCTGCACCACCATGAAGCGCGCTCGACCCACGCACCATGACGAGCATACCCGAACATGAGCTGATCGCAGGATCTAACAGCCATTCTGATGTTATCGCTGCCCCACTGTTAGCAATACGCCCGCATGGACATAAGGCAATGTGTGTTCCAACTCACACATGCCGGGCTCTGCAGCCTTCTCAACTGGATGTGTTGTGCCGTTTCTGGCCTAGTACGTTGTGAGAGGCAGTCCGCACATCAGACCATAGAGCGTTACCTGGTGGATCTCCTCCGGTGCTTGGTAAGTCGAGCGTTGTCGGTCTAATGTCTCCTATGCACACTGAGGTTAGACGCGCCGAAGGCGTACGTACGGGTCCGGCACTCACGGTACCATCTATGGCGTTTGACGTCCCGGCGTCCGAGTCCGCGATGATGTAGGTGAGGTCAGGGCTCTGGTCTCTCTTCACTCGCTTTGCGCTTAAACACTTGATGGAAGCGCCTTGGTCTCCTTTCTCCGTAATCCGCGGATGCAAGTCGGGAAGGGGGGAAGGGGATCTCTTGCGTGGTGTCGTCTTTCCGCCTGCGTCCTCTTTCTTGACCCTCGATGCCATGGTGGTCTGGTGCCCGTAAGACACGCTTCCTGCCCAGTTACCTGAATGGCGCCCTGGAGCAGCACCGTCAGCGACCTCCCCTTGAATGCAGTCGAGCCTCTAGAATGCACTCACCGTTGTTCGACGTCTGCACATTCGACCCGGTTGCACCATCATGTTTAACACGACTTTTCCTCCCAAAAGTTGGATCTATATCTTCCACTTTGACACTGACAGGAGATCGCGCTGCAGAGGCACCTCCAGATGATTTATTCTTATCCATGAATTAGGTTGATACTGTATCAAGTAGGTCAGTACGCAGAGTCATGGGTACCAATGGAAGGTAACTCATCGCTGCTTGTTAGGCGAGTGCTCAGGTCAACTCATACAATGCTGCAAGCCCCTCCTCTCATATACACCGTACCACGAGGCGCCTTGCGACCCTGCATGCCGACGGCGAAACGCGCGCATAAACAACACAGGCTAGACGCAACCGCGCGGCGACAGGAAGTTTCAACGCTGTCAGTCAAGCGCACACTGGGAGAAATACTGTTACATTCCAAGAAACGTTCCGCTTCCACGTCATCGATCGGGACCGAAGTTGTACACAAAGAGTCATTCGGCCCTGCTCGCTCTGCTATACCTCCGTTTACTTCAGTCACTCTTCTTTGCGTACTTGCCGAGCCAGCGGAACACCTCGTAATGCCACTTCAAGCTGTCGATCTCGGTCAATAGGAAGCGCGGCGAAGATGCAGGGAATGACATACCTGTTCTGATGGTTCAGGACCCAGTGGTTCTCATCAGGGAAGATGACAAGACGGCTCGGAACACCTCGTCTACGACAGCCATCCAATGAGAAAAGAAGTCCTTCGGTGAAAGGCTCGGGGTCACTTACTGCTGGAGGGCGTGGAAGGCACCGATGCCGTCCGTTTCTGGCAAGCGGTAGTCCTTGCTGCCGTGGATGATGAGCGTCGGAGTGGACCACTTGTCTACGAAGTTAATGGGGTCGTATCTACGAAGAGCGAACGTGAGCGCTTGAACAACCGTCGAGAAATGTGGCGCGTACTTCTTGATGACCTCCTGCGCACGAGGCTCCCAAGGGCGACCTCCCCATTCGTAGTTAAACTGGGTGGCCGATCAAAATCACGACAGCTACGTTGTTATCGTAGTCACTTACGAAGAAGAGTTCGTCAGTAGAGTAGCCGTGGTACTGAGCGCCGAATGCCTGTGAAGGTGGTGAGTTTCTGCCGTACATGATGTCAGCGAACACACGTACTCCGTCGTGGCAGACGAGCGCCTTGAAGTTGAAGCCGAACTCGGGGTGACCTTGAATCCAGCTGAGGCGGAGTCAATATGGACGGTCTGTCAGAACGGAAGAAGGCACTGACTTGATAGCGTAACCACCGTAGCTCGCACCGGCAGCGACAGCACGGTCGGGGTCGAGCTGGTAGGAGTTCAGATGCAATTCCCCATCGTCCACAGATGGGAGACTCACCTCGGGGTAGTGCTCAAGGACGTGCTTCCAGCCATTCTGCAAGTCTGCAAAGCAGATGCTGAGACACCGATCCTACGTGCGCATATAGGCTGTCCGACGTACCAACAAAAGGCTTGCCACCCCAATCCTCCTTGATCGCATTGGTCAATTCTATCATGGTCTCGGTCAGCGACTTACGATGAGTTCTCGCAATCGAATCTCACATACCTTGCCCATAAGACGTAGAACCAGTCGGGTTGATGGCGACAACAGCGTAGCCTTGCTGAGCGAAAGCTATACAAGAACCTCCTCAATTATCACGTTTTGGAGCATCAGTAGACCACATACCATTCAAGTTCCACCGGTTGGACCATTGGTCCTCCCAGGCACCCTCAGGACCTGCGAGGATGATCAGCTCGTCGACACTCTCACCGGACCCGCACTTCGCACGTACCACCATGAATGGCCAACAAGATGGGCCACTTCTTCTTCTCGCCCTCCTTGAAGCCCGGAGGCTTGATGACCCAACCATGGATCTTCTTGCCTTCCGCACCCTCAAACCAGATCTCCTCGCCCTCAGAAAGGCTCTTGCCCTTCAGGCCCGTCGCGGAGAACTGGGTGAGCTGATCGACCTTCGGTTTGCCGGTCTCGTTCAGGTCACGCATGACGTAGACGTCGTTCGGCGCAGTGAGGGAGGAGCGCGTGAATACAAGGCGGCCGTTGGAGAGGGGTTGGATGCCAGACGCGGCGCCGGTAGAGGTGAGCTCGCGAGGATGACGGAAGGCAGAGGGGAGGTCAGGGTCAGTCGAGCTCTCCGAAGGAGTCTCGGGGACGGGAAGGGAGAAAATCTTGATGCGGGCGATGTCTGCGGCAGTAAAGAACACGGTCTTGTCGTCGTGCGCGAACTAGAGGTACTACTGGTCAATAGGCGAATCCCTGAAGACGCATACAGCGACACATACCGCAATGGAACTGACGGTACGGTCCCAATGTTGAGTGACCGTGAAACGAACGTCCTTCTTGAGGTCGTAAATGACCAGCTTTCCGCTGTACACGCTATGAATAAGTGATTCTCACGCATATATGCTGCCCTTACCGGTCGGATTCGTGGCCGTCCTGGTCCAACTCAATCCAAGCTACCTTATCCCCCGCAGTGTTGAACACTGGGTTGTGGGTAGCTCCCTGCTTGCCAGATGTGAGCTCCTTTGGGGAAGACTTGCCGTTGATATCTACAATGTAGATCTGTGCACAAAGGGTGCAAATGTCAGCTCCGAATAGCTTACAACATACTAGATGTCCCTGACATTCTGTTTGGTATGCCACGCCTTCGGAAGCTTGGGATCCTTGGCGGTGTAGATGACATGGGTCTCCGACACATCAAAATCGTCTGTGCCGCCGAATGGCTCGACCGGGGCGTGCTGCCGGGCCAGTTCAGTTCCCTATGCAGTTACATCGCAAATCACGTAGACTCACATGTCCAGTGCCTTTAAGGAGGTTGACGTATTCATCTCCGAGGGCCCATTTGCCCGCGGGCTGTTTGGTGAGCTTGACACTGAACAGAGACGTCCTCTTGGGTCCGACCCATGTGTCCCAGTGCCGTTCGAACGTCTCATCGTACACGAAGGCGGTGTCACCTCGGTTCTCCCATGCTTCGTCGTTCTCTTTAACCTTCTTGAGGTCGCCGTCCGCGTGGACGTAATCAGAGAAGACGAGGACACCTGCCCCGGCGGAGTACCGGAAGTTGGTTGCAGTCGACGTCGGGAACTTGCCGATGTGCACAGGGGACTCGGGGAAAGTCGTAATCGCGGGCGAGCCTGTGTCGACCTTGAGGGAGATTGCGTAAAGGTTGATCACCTTGTCCTTGTCAGAGCCCTCAGCAACGGCGTGCGCGAGGGTGCGAGAGTCGAGCCAGAAGGCTTCACCGCCGTTTGCTAGGGGAATATCCAAGGGCAGAATAGTGGATTCCACTGCCGCAACATGAATAGACTTTGAGTTCCTGTCCGGATGTCAGACAATCGCATCGTTCACTCTAGTCTCGCGCAAACGCACTTCTTGTCCTTAAGCGAGTACTCGCTCACGGGCACAAAGACGAGATCTCCAGGAGCGTTCGCAACCCCTTCCGCGGCTCTGGGGAGCTCAACCAGATCCTTTGGCGAGAAGATATGAGAGCCCTCTTCAAACACGAAATCGGGCGCAGCCATGCTGGTCGAGTTCAGCAGTGGTTGTAGAGGAACCTGAGAAGCAAGCCCAAGGACCGACACGGGGAAACCTGGAGGCACCCGCATCGTGCGACAGTGCGAAAGAGCAACGTGGACAACGAATCGATGGCTTGCAAGACGGTGGGATGATCAGCGATGCGTCAGCGTGCGGGTGGGTCTCAGTCAGAGTCTAGAGGCAGTGGTCGCCCTGCATATGGTTGCATATGGTCACCTCCCAGTCCCCCCAGTCGATGGCGTTCTCGCGTGCCATATGACGCGTTCATTCCCGCTTCCGCAACGCGTTCTCACACATTCAACCAAGTTTAGGACGCGTCCTCTATCCCTTTCTCCTCCTCAACGCGAAACATGTCCTCATACCGTGGCTGCATGCCGGACAGTGTACTCTGAACATACGCGACCGCATCATGGATATGTTTCGCAGCGAGCCGGTGGCCCGAGATGGGCGTCTGAACGATGACATAGTGCCTGTGACCAGTCGCGTGACCGTCTGTCACGGCGACGCGTACGCGCGAGATGACCCAGCACAACGCGCGAGCTCGGGCTGCTACCGGTAACGCCTCTCTCCTCATCGTTCACCATGTCCTCAGCACCGCCGCCGAACCCGCCCACAAACAACACCGGCAAGTCCGCTGACAATGCCGCTACTTCTTCGTCCGCACCCGCCACCCAGGATGTGTCCATGGAAGGCACTTCAGAACGACCTCCGGAGGAGACCTGGGAGGACATCCCCGAGGAAATCATGTCTCTCTCGACTGACGAGATCCTGACACGGATTCGTCTCATTGACAACGACCTCAAGGTACGTGAACACCCTGCGCTTGTATGCAGGTTGATACAGAACAGTCTGTAGGTCATGCGTTCGGAGACTCTCCGCCTCCAACACGAACAGAATGTAATGAAGGAGAAGATCCGGGAGAACGGCGAGAAGGTCAAGCAGAACAAAGTCCTGCCTTACCTTGTAGGAAACGTTGTAGAGGTGAGTAGTTCTCCAACAAATGTCTGCCTTACGTCAACCAACTGGCTGTAGATATTGGACGTGGATCCTGAAGGCGAGGAGGATGGCGCGAACCGTGACCTCGACTCTATGCGGAAGGGCAAGTGCGCAGTCATCAAGACCTCAACACGACAAACCGTTTTCCTACCCATGATTGGTCTCGTTCCTGCCGAGAAGCTCAAGCCTGGCGATCTCGTCGGCGTCAACAAGGACTCGTACCTCGTTCTCGATACACTTCCCGCCGAGTTTGATTCCAGAGTCAAGGCTATGGAGGTCGACGAGAGGCCAACAGAGACCTACACAGATATTGGTGGTCTTGAGAAGCAGATCGAAGAGTTGGTCGAAGCGATTGTTCTGCCCATGGAACAGGCGGACAAGTTCAAGACCCTTGGTATCAAGCCTCCCAAGGGTTGTCTGATGTACGGCCCCCCAGGTAAGCCATACTAGTGGGAACGTTCGCTTAGTAGCTCACCTGTGACCCTTAGGTACCGGCAAGACATTGATGGCACGAGCGTGCGCGGCGCAAACCAAGGCTTGCTATCTCAAACTCGCCGGCCCATCATTAGTCCAGATGTTCATTGGTGACGGTGCCAAACTTGTCCGTGACGCGTTCGAGCTCGCAAAAGAGAAGGCACCTGCCATTATCTTCATTGATGAGCTGGACGCTATCGGCACCAAACGTTTTGACTCCGAGAAGAGCGGTGATCGTGAAGTGCAGCGGACGATGCTGGAGCTTCTCAACCAGCTGGACGGCTTCAGCAGTGATGAGCGAATCAAGGTGCGTCATGTTACGTGGTCGGCGCGATATCCGGTCTCTTATTGAACCGCGCATTTTCACAGGTCATTGCCGCAACCAATCGTATCGACATTCTTGACCCTGCGCTTCTTCGATCAGGCCGTCTGGACAGGAAGATCGAATTCCCCCTGCCAAATGAGACTGCGCGTGCGCGCATTCTCGAAATCCACTCCAGGAAGATGGCGGTCGCAGCGGATGTCAACTTCGAGGAGTTGGCTCGCAGTACTGACGAGTTCAACGGTGCACAGCTCAAGGCAGTGTGTGTCGAGGCCGGTATGATTGCATTGAGGGAGGGGGCGACGAAGCTCAGTCACGAGCATTTCCTGAGCGGTATTGCGGAGGGTAAGTGTCTTGCCTGTCCTTGCTGTTGACAGTGCGCTGATCTGTCCCTTAATCAACAGTGCAAAGCAAGAAGAAGAACCCGCTCAACTACTTCACGTAGGCTCCTTGCTGGCATTATTCGGTTTGTGCAATGTACTGTGTTTTAGCTTTCGCAATTCGCATCGTGGACTTTCCTGTATGCCGATGTCCGGGCTTCTTCGGATGTTTTACGAAGATGCAACGTGGATGACCTCGTGATGGTGGATAAAGTTGTGGCTAGACATCCTTTCCGTGTGAGCACTGACCAAAGAAGCCCAGAAGACATCCCATCTTGAATTCGCAGACGTAAGTTCTCCCTTGGCCTTGTGACCCTCGGTCGAGTCTAGCTACTGAAGTTCTTGCCCTTCGCCACCACGTACGATGCAGAACTATTGCCAGCTGGGGATACGGGGCCCGATTACGACCGAGTTTAGTTGTGTGCGCAAGTCAACATGTCTCCAGCCAACGTTGATTGGCTGGCTTGTACTTGCCGGTATACACCGCCCGCCTTTCATTGCTACGCGTTTGGTCTCACTTGCGTACGTGTCTGGGCATTGGTAGGCCGTGGCCATACCTCGGACCTCATCGGTACAGCCACTAGGCCGAGTAACGCCTGGCAGAGGCTCGCATGTGCACGCTTTCGACACTCGGACCTCGCCTGTTTCATCTAGGTCCTGAACCATGCATGGCAGCAAGTGGTAAGTTGCGGACGAACTCGCCGTGCCTAGAGCTTTCTTCCGTGGAGGTCGCCGCGCCGCGCCTTCGACGGCGTGCACAGTCTGAGACTGTCATTGTCAGGATTCCTTCCGCGAACTCACGGCCTCCACCAGCCGCGCGCACGCGATGATCTCCAACCCCAACTCTAGGGTGATCTGGGTTCCTGATCCCAGTCGTACGTCGTTCACTCGGCCACTCATCCGACCTGATGCAAGCCTGATCTGTCCCAATTCAGTCAATCCAACAGACCAAACCACACAGGACGCAGTCCGCGCCAGCCACCGCGGTATGTCCTCGTGTGTATAAAGGTGGAGCGGCGGCAGTGGCGCCTCTTCCTCAGCTTCTTCCCACCGACACCCCTGTCGCCCTTTCCTCTTCCTCTCCTTGCCCGCCCCCTTTGAATCGTAAAGCAGCCTAATCGCCGCCCGACACCCCCACCTACCCAAACCATCGCCATGAAGCTTACTTTCTTCTCCGCCCTCGCCGCCTCTCTCACCCTTGTCGCCGCCCGCGCCGTTGCTAGGGACGCGCCGCACGGCCAAATCATCGAGCCCGTTGCGGGCGCGCACATCGCGCCCGGCGCGACGTTCAACTTCACGTACCAGGGCAGCGGCGACTACTGCCGCTCCTCGTACGCGTACTCCGTCTGGCTCATCACCGACATGCCGACGTCGTTCGCGCCGGTCGACGTGTTCTCCGCTGGCCACTTCTTCGGGCGTTACGACTACCCGAACTACCCCGGTGAGCAGCGCGCGCCCTCTTGCACATGCGCGGACGCGTCCATCGGACGTGTCGTAACGTAGGACAGATGATACTGATGCCGATGCCGTCGTTTCCAGCGGTGCCGTACCCGAAGAACCCTGCGCCGCCGCAGCTCACCATGCCCGACTTCTCGGTCTCACCCGGTGGCTTCGGTCCCTCGCAGACCGCCACCAACAAGACTGTGCAGCTTGCCGTCCTCGAGGAGTGGGCCGGTTGCGAGATTGACGTGAGTCAACAACTAGCTTTAGTCTTTACCTTGGCGCTGACGGGTATGTATCCCAGGGGCCCCTCGGCGTGTCAATGAGCTTGACGTACATCCCCGTCGTCTACAACGCCACCTCTTCTTGAACGGTGGCGTACTCGGACATCTGATCGAGAGAACAGTACTTCTGGACACTGGGACTTTCATATGGACATGGTACTTACCCCCGCGCAAAGACAATACCCGCGTCGCATATCTTAGCGTTCCACTCATCTGATCTGTTTTCTGTAGCTTGCATTGTGACTGTACGTTGCGTGCTGCGAAACGTGTCTTGTGATAGTAGTTGCGACATCATATGGTATCCGTTGCCGTTGTTGGTACAGGTCAAGCATGGTTGTATGACGATGACATCGTGCATTGTTGGTACACGCCCACATGAAGGCCAGTTTCCGCGCGTTGGTCAGTTGCAACTGACAGCCTAGGAGGAAGGTCCAGGGTTCAGAGGTACACGATTTTCCTCGAAAGAAAGCCAGGTTCCGTGTGAGTCTGTGAGACCATGCTCAGGCTTCAGGAACAGTAGCAACTCATTCTCCAACCCGGTGTAGAAGAGACAGCCTGAGCAGCATTGGCTCGGATGACTTTCGCGATCTGAGATAGCGTAGAAACTGGCAGAACGAGTCGAACCGCGCAGTCCTGGCAATTGGCACCTGCACTGGGGGCTCCAGCAGTGGGGCTCCCCGAGGACGAGTTAGTACTAGTTAGCTAACTACGGCAACTGCCGGGCGCTTCGCAATAAGCAGGTGAACGCATCACAGCCTCAGCGCTGCCGCCGGCGATGTCCTCGAACCTGCACAACAACGAGCATGTACTCTTATCTCGGTGCCAGCGTGCCATTTCCGTTTGCACCGACATTCTAAAGAAGATCGATCCGCATGCTGTTTCGCTCACCTCAAGCTGCGCGGGTCCGTGTGCTTCACATCAATGACCTACAGAGCATTGCATCGCGCTGTCAGCTCACCATGCACCTCTAACACGCTCATATATCCTTTCCATGTGGACCTAACCCGGTTGCGGTGCGCACGACCCCACAAATTCTCTTTTGAAGTACTTCGCTGACCTCGCTGATCGCTTCCTTGGCAGAAGGAGCTGTATAACTCACGGTGGGTGACCGCCGAGATCCGATGATTCAGGCCAAACTCCGCCGTCCCAAGAGCCTACGAAGTTCATGGTTCGACGTGATCCTTCCTGAGGTTTGCGTGGCCATCGGGCTCGCTCTGACAAGTGCTCGGCTCTGGATCAGTGTTCAATGACGGAGAAAAATAGCCGATGGTCTATGAAAGCGCCAATGGCGATGTCATATGCAGATGGTCCCCGACATACCGGGTGAATGACTCTATATGTCAGGCTGACGGTAGATGTCTATCCAATCATACGCCGTTATGATATGCAGACGTGTCCGCTGCATCCGATAGTGCGATTGGAGTATCTTTTACTGGCATCACATGTGATCCATCCCATGGTCCTAGTGAAGCCCGCCGGGCGACGCGCCAAGTGCAGCGGCAATCTCACACATATTGTCACATACAAGCGATTCCTATTACCTAGTAAGTATATATACGACTACGAAACCTGGTCGGTGCACAGGATGCTGATGTACTAGGTTACCAGAGCTATCTGTTGGGGAAGGTGGACACGAAACCCGGACCCCTGTCATGCTTGGGGCGATGTGCCAGCTATAGCTGCCGTAGATGCATCTTCTCTACGCTTCTTCTCGCAGATGATGAAAGACAGCAGGATAGCGTCTAGAAAGGGTATTGCTTTTGGAGAGACCCGGATGCCCATCCTGCGCGATGTCGACGAGCACCCGATGCGGGATCCATGAGACTTCGCGATGACCTGATTTGTCTGGTAATCAACGAGCTACAAAATCCCCGAGTCGTAAGTCTCATAACGTAACACATAGTGAGATAAACCTTACCTCCATTCTGCTTGTGCCCCATAGGTGCTTCCAGACATACCATCTACCGTCTGCTGCAACAAATTTCCTGGCACTGGAACGTCATGTTTCGTCAGTGAAGAGTAGGTCCTCAAGATAGGCTTGCTGATCACTTTGTGAATAGTCCATCTCGACGAAGCCAGTCGGAAACGTCCTTGATCTCCCCTTGGAGCATGATCTGGTCATGCTCCCATACTTGTCGCCGCTTGTAGTGGGCGAGCTTTTGCCCACGCGCGTCGTAGATGTTGGTCTTACGAGCACCGGTGCTTGGAGGTGTACTGATGGAGAAGAGGATATCTCCTGTCTCCGCGTCTACGACCACAGACTCGAGGGGGTCGTTGGAAAGGAAGGCTAGCTCCATAGACAAGGGCAGGACGCGGTCAAGGTGGAGAGGCTCAGAAGCATACTAGGGATGGGATGCAGTCCGTATGCCTCCGAGCTCTTTTATCTGCTCATCGGGAGCCTGGATCACCCGGGGCAATGCAGGAGCGCTGTCCCTGGCTGCGATGTCGTCCACTCCCCATTCCAATGCTGGCAGCACGCGGTGATCACCGGACGGAGCACGGCGCCCACTTGACCATACAAGTTGCCGTATCGTCTCTCCAGCGGCAAGATACGTCGCGACGGAACGAACGATCGTCCCCGACTCCCATAAATTCGCTGCGGTACGTCGACCCAGTTCACAACCAACACCATACCCGCACAGGTCGGAGGAGTCGTTTACGCCTGTCCAGTGCCTGGAGAAGATCAGCATGCGACGTGTCCTCATGTATCGTAGACGTTACTGGAGCGGATAGCCGATCGCTGACGCCGTAATACCATCGACATGTCCGTCGAGACTATACAACATCTCAACAAAGGTGCGCCGTTTTCTCTCAGGCTCACAACTGAGTTCACAACAGGCACTGATCTCGAATCGGAACGCCCGACAGGCTCGAACAGAGTCCAATCCCCGATGCATCATTGTGTCATTGACACTGTCCCGGTATCACTCGCAGCGTCTCAGGGAAGGTTTCCATCCACATGCGACTGACAGAACGTTCTCGTCGTTGGACTGGTATGCGGACTGCGTCCTGGAACCTCAGATGATGCATGACTACGCCGCCAAAGGAGGTCCAAAGCCGGGGTATTCCCTGGCTACCGTGGCAGCGCTATGGGATTGACAGGCCATCGATGATCCGCGTTTCAGCTGGGCGGCTGCGACAATATGACCATGTCACCGGCCCGTCAATACCTGTGGGATACAGCCTGGTTCATGCATACACGTTGAATGCTAATAGGATAGTACACAGGCTTATGATACCTCTTGTGGAAGCCTATCCTTCGTGGCCATGCACACATTTCCCGCCGACCGTGATAGAACCCAGAGGCACAGTCAATCTCACGACGCATCTACTGTCCGTCGTCAAATGATGGTGCCGTGCTCGACGGATCCTCGCATATTGTATGATAGGCGATGTTCATCCGGTCAAGCCCACACAGCCTGAGACGTACCGCCGGCCATCAGGCTGTAAGGAACCTCAAGCTGAGGTGCTTCAATGGTCTCGACATATGATGATGTATGGTAACCTAGGAGAAAACCCCCGCGTTTCCTCCGTTAGACACCGTTCAGTATCTCACCATATATCATGACCTGACCGTGTCCTGAACGACGCGACGTTCATCTACTCGCCGTCATGCGCAAGAGTCCTTGTTCATCACGGATTGTGAGTTTCCTCTTGCCGGTTACACAGGTATTTCACTATTGAGGAACAGGCTGTATAGAGCTGCAGTGCATGCACCCACGTCTACCATATTACGCCCGAGCCTGGGTCGCGGGAGGACATTGTTATTCGAGAGTAAGTTGACGACCGAGTAATAGAGTCTAAGGGGCTCGGTCACTTCGATTCCGTGATCTATTGTTGCAACTCTATTGTTGCAGTTAATTGGAACTGGTAGTAATCTAGCCTACTTCTATGCTCTTATCATTCGAGCGTTTGTGTCCTGACACCATCATGAACGTGCCAAACATAATTTCAGCTTAGCGCGGCCATCGTCGTGCCACAAACGCGTCTTAGTCGCGACGCGTTCATCACGTGCGCGATCTGTGGGTGTCATCCTAGCCGCCCGCACCTTGCGTATCTCGACCATAACTCGACCTCCTACCGCGTACTCCTTATTATCCTTGTATCGTCGCGTTCTTTCTGGGGATCAGTAATTTCCTTGTCTCGTAATGTCGAACGATACACCAACTGCAGAAGACAAGGCGAAATATGACGCGGCTAAGAAGGAGTTGTTGAGCGCACTTACCAAGAAACGGGCACTAGACAAGCAACTCGTCAGTCTTGCCATTCCTCATCGTCGATGAACGCTATCTCAGCGAGCTCGTGGCATATAGGCACAGCTAGAGGTTCAAATATACAACCTAGAGTCCTCATACTTGACGGAAACCGCTGCTCATAGTGGCGGCAACATCATCCACGGGTTTGAAGGCTACCTCAAGAATCAGCCGAGCGGTAGACGCAAATACGAGATCAGTGAGGCTGACCGTATATTCTCAACAAGCAGCACGACGTTCAAGAAGGTCTGTCTGCTATCCCTGTGACTTCGGTGGTATTCATCATTGAACGCGTGCAGTCCTTGGAATTGTTTGGAGAGGGGGAGGAGTCAACCGCCACGGGCGACGATCAGTCAAGGATGTCCACTCCGGGCCTCACGACTGTAATCGTTCCTCCGGCGCCGAGGCCTGAGGTGCTCACCGCCGCCCAGCAGAAGAAGAACAGAGATAGAGAGTATCAGCGGAAGAAGCGAGCGAACGCAGCATTGAGCCGCAAGCAAGGCGAGACACCCATCAGCGATGACGAGAGTGTATCTGGTCGAAAGCCGAGCAAGAGAGCGCGAATGACCGAGGATGATTAGGAGGACTCAGATCGTGGGCTTGCTATGGTGCGTATTCTATAACAACCCAACATGGCATGCAGAAAGCCTCACGGGAGTCCTGCAGCGTGCATCTGTATTACTATGTTATTCGCTGTTCCATTGTATGTATTATACTGTATCATATACCCGCTACCACTACCAGTTCTGCTCCGTTCTACTCCATCATACACCTATACATCTAATGTACCAAAGAACTTCTTGAGTGCAGTCTCGTCCAAACCACCTCCATCCGGATCGACGGCTTCGATACATCGCGCGACCGCGATAGTTTGCCGGAGCTCTTTGCAATTTATCCACACCCGTCCGTTGATACCCACGGCAGTCTCGAGCGGGAACCGCGAACCAAGCAAGGGAAAGAGGAAATGTTGAGGATCAAGCAGTCTGTTCCAAGTGGTCAAAGGCTAGCCGAGGACAGATAGCAACAGCACTCACAATCTGCACATTTTCAAACTGCACGACACCAGGAATCCGCCCTTCAACTCCCCGAATCCCTCTGCTTTTCGCGTTTGGGCATCGAAACACTCGAGTTCTGGCTCCATGTCCTTGTGTGCCAGTGATACCCGCGCGTACAGTAGTGAACCGACCTAGTGAAGCAGACATTCAGCCTGGGACGTGGAAATATAGAAGAGAGCATCCGCACCTTCAAATTCGGTCTATTCCGTTTTGTTGCACCCTCAAAGGCGAGCCCGTCCAAAGTGGCCATGTGCGCAGAGCCGATATCCACTCGCCAATTCTCACCGCTGCGGGCGACGACTACTCCGACGACGGACTCTTGAGGAGCAGGGACATACTGCCTTATGTCTGTTGAGCGAATGTCCTCAACAGCGCCTTGAGGATGAAGGTACACACCCGGCGCGAGTTGCCCTCTATCCACCATTTCTTTCCATTGGCAGAATGTTTGACTTCACCGGCGCGCGTGGAAACAATGGCCGCTTGTCCGTTCACAGTAGAGAGCTGCAGAAGACCAGGACCCAGCTTGAGATTTACATGTTGAGCAGGGACCTGCTCGCCGGGGAGTACGAGGGACATGGTGGTGTACGAGAAGAAGCGTGCCGCTGCAGACGCGCCACAGGGCTCACCTTCTTGACCAGCTACTTCCATCTTGCTACTACACTCACCCCCCGAAATCCACCCTCTGGCTGTGCACACGATGGATCATACAACACAGAACAATGTGCAGACCAGGTTGACAGTTGAATTCCCCGAACTCGCACACCTATCGTGAGCCCGGCCAGAGCTCCCCAATCCCGCAGCGCCTTGACTGTGGTTTCGTTGCGATGCAGACGAGAAGACCTTGAGGATCTTCTGGCGGACCCTGCGTACTTCCAAGCAGTCTTTCACACCCTACCGCAGGTGAAACTACTGTACCAGGGCCAATCTGAACTTGGCTCAGCGAATGAAAGCATCGCAAGTAAGTATGAGATTCACGATCATTCACTTGACCTCGACCCTCATCACGCGCATAGCACACAATCTCACATATCAGGATGATTTGTACAAGTTAAGAAGCGAGACGCAGGAGGCATTTGAAAGGGCAAAAAGTCTAGAAGCCCGGTGGAAGGAGATCGAGAAAGAGCAACGAGAGGTCTATCAGGTCAGTTTCCGTCCCAGCTCTTACCAGTGCACGTCATTTTGACCAGCTTTCTGGTATTGAAATAGCGCTTCGACCCACAATTCCTGCTCATGCGCTTGAGGCATGCAACGATAGCACAGGATGATTTATCCGAAGCACGCGCGAACGCCTTCGTGCAGGGATCCTCGTCGGATCCGGGGCCCGCATCACTCAGCGGCAAAGACATCGATGACTTTGTGAGAGAGTTCCGTGAGCTCCGCAAGACCTACCACAAGAGAGTGATGTGGGGAGAAAGATGGACGATGGGCGACGTTGCCTGGCGTGATGACTGAGCCGGGAAAACCGTGTCGTACTCAGTTGGACTTTGTTCTCATCGGAGGCTTACTTATCTGTCTGTTGTAGCATAGGGCTGTAATATCTCACATACCCCACGGGGACGCGCGACATCCGTTCAATCACTCCAGATCGTCTTCAGAAACAGCGGCTTCCTGGATCAGGATGCCGCGTTCTCCACGTTTCCGTTGAATGTACACTCGTGAGGTCAGCCTGGACGAAGTACTGCTTTCTCAATGGCAGAGGAAATTTCTCGGAATATAGGCCCGTTGCCGCCCCGCCTGACCCCTTCTCGGAGGAGCTCTGCAACAACTTCGCTGCCGAGAGCAGAGCTTAACTTCCTTCCGTTTTATCCGCGTATCCCTCGAGGACAGCCCAAGCATTGATCTGGCAAACTCGAGCAGCCCATGTTGTGTCTGTGCCTGGCGGGACGAGCATTCAACCCGGTCAATTTGCTGACGCAGGTGGCCCACGAGACATAATCTCGGCAGTCATGACATACCTCGAATTCATTCTAGGAGACTCTGCGGATATAAAAGCTCGGGCTGAGCAGCCTGGGCTCTCTAGTGATTTTCGCCGTCGAACGTGGAGCATCATGAAGACCTTTGCTTCTCTCGTTGCTGCCTCCGCATTGGCTGCCCCAGCCTTCGCGCACACCATCTTCCAGGTATGTTTGTCCACAGACCATAAACCTGTGTTCGGTAATAACGCCTTCCACAGGAGATGTACGTGAATGGCGTGGACCAGGGTCACCTTACTGGTATCCGCGTGCCGGACTATGACGGCGTACGTTTGCCCTGTTGATTATTTCGCTTTGAAAACTCACATTGACATCTTATATGCTCTAGCCTATCATGGACGTGACGTCCAACGACATCATCTGCAATGGAGGTATCAACCCTTACCACCAACCCATCTCCCAGGCCGTGATTCCTGTCCCGGCTGGAGCTTCTGTCACCGCAGAATGGCACCACAGTAAGTCTTCATGCTATCATTCAAGAGCATAGTATATCAACGTGTTCGCGCACAGCGCTCGCTGGCGCGGACCCGAGTGACTCTGCCGATCCGGTCGATCCTAGCCACAAGGGTAAGTCGTAGTGTAGTTTTGTGAGTATCCATGCGCTGACGCTTATTGCCAGGACCTGTGATGGCTTACCTGTCCGTGCTGTTCAGTCCAATGTGCCCTATCGATGTGTGACTAAGTTCCTGCTCAGCGCCAAGGTGAACAACGCTACCAGTTTGGACGTGACCGGCCTCGGGTGGTTCAAGGTTTGTCGTGTTGGCATATAAGGGCGCAATACAAGGTAAGCTGACCATGTAATCAGATCTGGGAAGATGGCATGGACAGTAGCCAAAAGTGGGGTGTCGACCGCATGATCGCCAACAAGGGCAAGGTCACCTTCCAAATCCCTGACTGTATCGAGGCCGGCCAATATCTCCTTCGTGTCGAGATGATCGGTGAGTTTGGGCTAGGCGATGCCCTCCAGCAATAGCTCATCGCACGATACAGCCCTCCACGGAGCGGAGAGCTACCCTGGTGCTCAGTTCTACGTGAGTCTGCTCAGAACACTGGAACCCGAAAGATAGTATCTCACGGGTGCACACAGATGGAGTGTGCCCAGATCCAGATCACGGGCGGCGGCAGTAAGCAGCCTGCTACTGTTAGCTTCCCTGGCGCGTACCATGGTAAGCTGACTTACCATGCGGCTATACCATCATGTTACTCACGAAGAGCGTCCTTGTGTCTCGTAGGTACCGACCCCGGCATTACGATCAACATCTACCAGAAGCTGTCTTCGTACACTATCCCCGGTGAGCTGTCTTCCGCGGTGTACCCGTACCTTGCGTTTTACCAACCGACAATACCGCGCCAGGTCCCTCGGTCTTCTCGTGCGATGCTGCTTCGTCTCCGACATCTCCCGCCTCCTCCACCCCGGTCCCTCCTCCGTCATCGACCCCCGTCTCGACCCCCTCGAGTCCCTCCTCGACCCCCACCAGCCCGGCCGGGAGCGTTCCTCACTACGGCCAATGTGGAGGCATGACGTGAGTGTCGACCGTTCAGGCATGACCACCGAGTGCGCTGGCTTATGTGACATATCTCCCCATAGGTACACTGGCCCAACTGCCTGCGCGTCCCCTTACAGCTGTGTCGTTTCCAACGAATACGTGAGTGTACACGTCGTCTGTTCATTATATGCTCCGTACTGATGATTGTGTGCAGTACAGCCAGTGCCTGTAAAGAGAGGTGCATGTGCCTCGTACTTTGTAGGATGGGTGTATCGGCATTGTTCTCTCGTATCTGCGTCACGTCGTCCTTTTCCTATCGTCCAGTATGTTCCGTTTCATGGCCTTGGAAGTTTAAATCAAGTCATGAGTGCATTCATATCTGCTACGACGGCCATGGTATCCGAGGAAGAGCACGGAAGAATCTCGCATGACTACTTGTGCAACATGGAGGACGTCAACGCAGTGTTATCCTTCTACTGCCCATGACCTCTGCAAGAGCGTCCTTCATGGTGGCCACGCAAGATTGTGCTTCCCCGAGTCCGTGACGTCCGCTTGGTGAGAGTCCGCGTCCCTCAAAAGGGAACTCACACCAAAACCTCGGTGCATCATATGACAAGAAGTCCCAGCTTCCAGTCGCCGATTTGCTGGCACTGACGACCGTCCGGCTTCAACGCCATCTCCTGCTCGTTCCAGGTGCCAGCAAACCCGCAGGATGAGGTTGGACTTGTCAATGCTCCCTATGGCGTGCCTCGCGCCGTATAAAAGAGCCAGACCCATGGCCGTGGGCATTCAGACTCTCCACTGTTTCGTGCAGCAAAAGAGCTGAGATGAAGGCCTCGTTCCTGTCGCTCGCTTCTCTCGTCCTGGCGATCTCCTCCGTTAACGCGCGGACGGTCTTTTCGGTCAGTCCCAACCCATATCCCTGGCATTGGTGCTGTTGCGGTCGCTCATGACGCTTCGATAGGCCTTCGCTGTCAACGGCGTTGAGGAGGGTCACGGCGTCGCGGTCCGCGTACCCTCGACGAACAACGTATGCGAATGCATCCTAAGTTGAGACGTTATGGACAATGACAGTAGTCCCGGCGCAGCCTATCAAAGACATTACCTCGAACGACATCATTTGCAACACCAACTTCATCCAGCCCGTTTCGACGGTCGTCGCTTCCGTACCCGCGGGAGGCGTCGCCGCCGCCGAGTTCCACCACACGCCGGCTGGTTACGTCGGGCCTGACCCCTCCGACCCGTTGGACCCTACTGAGAAGGGTAAGTACTACGCTGCGGCATCAGTTGGAGAAATCCGTTATGGCCTCGTCCACTGACTGATTGCTCTGGATGTTAGGGCCAGTACTCGCGTACCTGTAAGTTCGTCTTAGACTTGGCATGAACTGCGAGGTTGATGTTCGGCCGTGCTAGTGCCGCGATTCCGGATGCTACCCAAGCGGAGGTTACTGGCCTAAAGTGGTTCAAGGTCAGTATGCGACTTAGGGAGTGATCTCTTCCCCGAGTTCGAGCCTGATCTGTCGCGATCACAATCCATAGATTTTCGAGGAAGGCCTGAACCCGACGACTCACCAGTGGGGTTCTGATTTGCTCTTCATCAACGAAGGCTACGTGAACATTACGATTCCGTCCTGCGTCCAAGCTGGGCAGTACCTCCTTCGTGTCGAGTCCATTTGTGAGTTCATCTCTGATCTGAACGTGGCACCACTGAGGCAGCTGTACTCACCTTCGACCTCCTAGCTTTGGCTTCGGCGACTTCTTACCCCGGTGCAGAGTTCTATGTGAGAGTGAAAATCCTTGTTCCGAGATTGTTCGAGGCTAATATCGCTGCAGATGAGCTGCGCTCAATTGGAAGTCACCGGCGGAGGTAATGCGAAGCCTGCCACCGTGAGCTTCCCGGGAGCATACACTCGTAAGACTGCAACTGTATCACTATATGGAATGATACTGACCAATGATGTCAGCGACGAGCCCTGGAATTACCGCCAACATCTACGGTGATACGACTTACACTTGCCCCGGTAAGTCGTCAATCTTGATGGTACCGCCACATTCATATGGCTAAATGTTGGGACTACTTAGGCCCTGCGGTCTTCACTTGCTGAGAGGGTCGACAGCTACTAGAAGCTCCATTATATGCCTTATGAGACTTGTGCGATATGTTGAGTTCTTAGTCGTGGTCGTATCCAATTTTGAGTGGGCTGGCTAGTCGTTCTTGAATGCATGCCATCTTGGGAAGGGAACAGGCGCGTCTATGACGCAAGCGGCGAATGCACTTACTCCGAACCACTCGAGCGCCTTCTTGCCCTCAACTCAACGTCTCTACCTCCGTACCATGCACTAGACTAAGCTAAACGTCCCCCTAATACCACAAAGCCCTGCTACTATGTCTACCTTCGTCTCGCACATCGTCGCGGACCTCTCTCAAAAGACTCTTCCTCCAAGCGCTGCCACAACGTCCAACGGCGACCAACTACACGCTCAGACTGCATCTGCTGAATCTCAGACCAAAGAAACCCTGCGTAGTCTTTACGTGAAGCTCGACCAGTCATCTTCGCCAGAGTCTCTCAGAGAATGCATTGATGCGCTGCAGACGCTTGAACACCACGAACAACTGCTGTCCGCGCAGGCCACTGATGATGAAGAGCAAACCCTCCGGCGCGCCATCATCGGCAGGCTCGCGCTCGGGCTGTATGCACAAGCCCTAACAACTTACCTCGACGAGGCAAGCGAAGCAGAGTCGGAGCTCGAGTGGTGGAGCGAGTTAGGACGCTCTCGGCGATATGCCGCGTATTATCTCCTGCAAAGTACGTGACACTCCCTTCGCGCAGCTCAGTAGTCGCGACCATGCCTCCACTGTATGTGCTGATTGTGTTGCTCAGCACTTCCTCTGCGAGTCGCGAACCTCTCCAAGGTTCTGCTGTCGACACTTAGGTCTCACAATATCCCCTTCCACCTCTCCATCCTCAAGCCGTCCTACCTCCGCAGGCTCTTCCCCTCAACCAGTACCCTTCGCCCCAACACGCTAACCCTCGCGCTCTTCCCGCATCTGCACCATCAACCATATAGCATTGCGCTCACCTCTGCGCCAGGCTCGCGCAAGTTCGCGCTGACCGCCTCGCCCACCCAGACGGTCACTTCTGCGTACGATGCGTTCCTCGATACCTGCTCGAGCGTCGCGCGAGCATGTAGCACGGTCGCCACACTGCCTGTCGAGCTCGCGCGAGGCGAATGCAAGTACAAACAGAAGGAACTCGAGCGCATCCGCGACGAACGCGCTGAGGTCCTCGGCGCGTTAGCCGAAATGCGCGACCGACTCACATCTGCACTGGAAGACAATGCCAACGACCGAGCTATTTCCCAGCTCGCATCGTTTGCGACTTACCTGCAATCCATAGTCGAGGGAGAGGAGGTCGCACAGCCACAGGGCATCGAGCACATCGATGCTGCCTCTCCGGGGCGCGTTGTGGAGTCCTTGTCTGTCTTGGCGAATTGCTCGCTACCATCTCATAGGTCCCTCCATAGTGCGGAATTGAAGTCTGGACAGCTCCGCAGGCCATCACGCCTTACTCTTATCTGGCCGCGCCTCGTGTTCTTGCCACCATTGGCATTGTATGCCATCCGTACGGCATACGCTTCCCGGGCTTCGCTGGAAGACCTTGCGAAGGAAGTGGTAGAGACGATCAAGAGCTTTTGGGAGGGCTGGGTGCTCGAGCCGTTGCGCGGCATCGTCAAGACCGTACGCGCGGGCCATGATGACGGGGTCATCGTGACCAAAGAGAGCGTCCGCGCAGACCTGGACGTAAGATCATCTTTGCGCACGCATCTCGAAGTGATACTGATTGTATGTGCCCAGTCGTTAGAGCGGATGACCCTGGCGTTGGCGCAGGAGAAGCTGCACTACGGCCAACCAGAGCTCGCCGCGCTCTCGCAGCAGGTGCAGATGGGCGACCTAACGGCGGTGATGCAGATCTACGAAGAGGATATCAAGAGCCCCGTGAAGTCTGCGCTGCACGGCACGCTCCTGCGATCTCTGTTCATCCAGGTGCAGAAGGCCAAGGTCCGTACATGCCGTTTCGGGCCTCATACTGCGGGTTTAGTGCGGGCTGTTGACATGTTCTGCCGTAGGTCGACATCAACCAGGCGCTCTCCGGCATCGACAAGCTCCTGAAGTCCCAGGAATTGACTTTTGCGTTTGTCGGCGTCGCCCCGGCACTCGCGATTGTGTATGCTTTTGCCGGATATGTCCGCACCATCTGGACCGGCGGGCGAGGCCGCGGCCGTTACGGCGGCAGGGTCAAGCGGGGTAGTGTATGGCTCACCGTCAGGTATGTGTTCACCCCTCTTCAATACGCCGTACGCCAACCTGACCACGTCTCCACGGCAATAGACGGATCGAGCGCCTGCTTATCGCGCAGCCGGACTCGCACCACCACCGTACACACGCGACCACTTCTAGCCAGAGATCGTCTGCCGCGGTGTCGCCCCTGACGTCGGGGCTGCTGCTGCTGTCAGTGACGCACCTGCGCAAGTACGCGGAGACGACGCTGCCGGCGAACTCGCGCCTGCGCGAGGGCTTCCTGGAGGACGTCGCGGACCTCGAGGACCCGAAGCTCGGGCGCCAGGACAAGCTGCGCGTGGTGGATAGGATGTGGCGGTCGTGGGGCGAGCCGTTGGGATGGAACCGCGTCGCGGCGTGAGGCGCTACAGTCGCTCGGAGGGTTAGGGAGATATCGAATATGCGAGTAGCGAGTGGCTGGGGATGGACAGGCATACAATATCGTGTTCTCCGTGGAACCAGGGACCGCTTCGCGCGTAAATGTCTGATCGCGCACTAGAAGCAACTGAAAGCAGGATTACTTCTATCTCCTTGGTATACGAATACCACACGCATCAGGCATCAAGCACCTCGTATTTGCTTCGTGGGGGAGAGTTTGTAGCCTCGAGGTCCTGATGCGCGCTTAGTGGTAGCTGAATCACAGATGACAGATGGGACCCACAAACACGACCCTGATTCAAGTTTAGGCATAGCACGGTGGAGGCGACGTGTCCGGTGGGGTAGTAACGAGCCAGCGCACACGTATTTCGAAGTCAGCCGTAGGAATACATATAGTACCACGTTGACCGACTGCCGATTGAATAGCAAGCATCTTCCAAGTACGAGGCAGTCCGAGCAGGTCTCCGGAAGCACACTTGTCTATTCAACGACGGAACTCCTCGAATGGCGAGAACGTCGCGTGGTCACGAAATTTGATCGTCCAGGACCTGGGAACGTCCGGCGCATCGTGGTGGAGGCTTTACTGCCGGCTGCGCTGGAGGAGGTCTTGAAGGCGGCGGAGGCGGCAGACGAGTCGGACATGAAGCGTCTCCCTGTGTTCGTGGTTCAGGTGAATCGCTCTGAGCCAGAGCGGATCGTGGACTATCCGCCCAGGAATGACCCGCATTAGTGCTGGCGCCAGCGAATCCGGGCACGTTTCAAACCTCATGGCGGGTTCCTGGCGGTGTCGTGTATCTGTATCATGATGATCTGTTCGTTGACCTCTGTGGCTATCTCGATATTCATAGTATCGTTTGTTGGTTGGCTAGGAACATATTTCGGACCGAATTGACAGCACAAGTTCCCCGCACCCTTTATGCATGTGAATGGTCGGGTCTAGTGAGCCAATGCGGATGGAACAGCGTTTATGTTGGAACCTCGGCGAAGCATGTCAGAAGCGGGGCGAACACGCTCGCCGCTTTTAAGAATATAGAGAATAGAGATGTACCTTCATGAAGTCAGTCGCGCGAGCGGAACCTCATGGAAGACCGAACGGACCTTACGGCTTCGTAGTGTGGGCGCGAGGAGGATAAGGCACGCGTGGTGGTCAAGAACGGCTAGGACCACTCGGACCATGGAGATATCGGAGAATTGATGCCCGCCGGATGGACCATAACACTATCACTTCTGTGGTCAACTTGTCGTTCTTAGGCGTTTGTGCGGGGAAGTGGCATAAAAGCGCTCCCGCGCTTGCCTGTTTGGGCGAAGAGCGCATCAAAGGCGGAGGTTCGTAGCCTCGTGGCGCGCTAACGGAGGCGGGGAAACGCCCGTTCAGGTCCACCGGGTCGTGTGCGCGGCTCCGTCGTCTTGACCACGACGTGTTCGGCGACTAAGATTCGGAAGGTCGGGCCTAGGGGTTCAATTAAGTGGACTGATGTTGACGTACAGACGCGGTTCGAGGATGGAAGATGCGACGCCAACGGGGAAGTGCCTGGGAGCGGGCAACTCGCCCTCCGTCGCCTTTCTGGGCAATCTGGCTGGTGCGCCCGTGGGTGCCGTCAGAGGCGGGTCTTCAGCTGACCTCGGACGCGCGACGGTTGACACACCGTCGACACATCCGTTCGGAACGTCCGGGGGCATGTCCCGGTCGTGTGCGCGTTTGCCAGACTGGGGTCGCCGTCCGTTGGACAGCGTTCTGGCCCTCGTTCTGGCCGGGCTCCCACCGCGCGTGGCCTCGCGCGGGGCAGGGCTGTCGAGTTGCTGGATCGGTCGCGCGTCGATGGGCTGTGGTGGGAAAGGGTGGGGGAGCCGAGGGCCCTAGAGGCACTGCGGAGTGCAGGACGGGTGCCACGATCAGGCGGATTCGTGCCCCGCGGCGAGGACGAAGGAGGGAGAGAAGAGAGGCCATGTGAGATTACCCCGCATTCCCCCAGCGCAGACCGAGTCTTGCTTTGCTTCTCGCGCGTACACCCTCCCCTGCTGACGCACACGCGCCAATCACACTATCGGACCCTTCTTCGCATCCCAGGTACTCAAATAGGCCTCAACTCTCCCTCTCCCTCTCTGCCTTGGCCACAGTTGCCTCCCACCGTCCTCTCACCATCCACGACTACTACCTCCCACCACATAGCCCCCTTTCGACCATCTATCTCCACCTCCTCATCACGCCCAACGACCTCTATACGACCATCTAAGGACCTAGTGTGATCCGCCTGGTCTCCGGAATTAGCACATCCGCAAGCTCGCCAAAAAGAGCTTACTGTGCAAAACGCGCTCTTAGCCCGACCGGCTTAGGTGAGTCTCGTCGGGCGGCCCCGCTCTTTTGATTACGCATATACCGACCGCGCCTCCTTTGCCGCGCAGCTTCGTCCCTCGCAGCTGCAGCACACCTGCCCATTCGGCCTGCTTCGTCGGCCTCCAACGACCCTTTAAAACCGACGCATCAAACCAGGCCCGCGTGTTCTTCTCCCTCCACTTCCGACGTCGATCTCCTCGCCCTTAAGAAGCGTTTAACCGTTTCACCGCTTTACACCATCTCCGCACCTCGTTCGAACATTCCAGCCCCGACGACCGAGATAGACAACATGCCGATTGCGACCGAAGTTTCGCCCGCGCACCCAGCGACCCCCACCCTCCGTCGCATCACAACCCAGGACCTCCAGCGCGGATCCCCCGCACCTAGATTCGAAGTCGAGAAGCCGCGCGGACGCTCTCTGTCGCCTGTCCGCTCGCGAGCCTCCGCAGGGCAGGCGAACAACGCCTCGTCTGCATCGGCGTCGGCGTCGACGTCTGCACCGACTCCCACAGCTGCGCCCGCAGTGGAGTACGTCGCACCCCCACTCACATGGCGTACGGCCGCCCAAGACGCAAAGGCCGGCATTCATTACACCAAGGACGAGTTCCCATCGTCGTCGTCCAGCTTCCTCCCTCCGCCATTCTCCCGCGAGCCTGTGCAAGTGAAGGCCGGAGATCGCGTGGAGCTGCTGGAAGAGGTGGACGAGTATGCCGTGCGCGTACGTGTGCTGAGGACCGGCAAGGTCGGCCTGATCCCAGCGTGGAACACCGAGGGCGCGTTGGATAGACTGACGAGGATCAACACGGCATTCAACGAGGCTGTACGTATCTCGCCGTTATCTGTATCATTAGTAGCGTAACGACTGACCGTTGACGATGTTCTCATACAGGCCACTTGCCCAGCCGAGGCTCACACGCTCCGCCGCCGCTTCAGCGAGTCGTCTGCGATGCACACCAGCGCCGAGGGCGGCCACCACGCATCCTCCTCGGAGCCCGCCATCGCGCACATCCACGCGCGCTGCATCCCCTTCGCCGCACGCGTCCGCTACGGGGACTACTACGCGAACCCGAGCGCGTACGACGACTGCAGCTCGGACTCGGACGACCCCGACTCGCCACAAACCCCAGCCGGACAAGGCGCGGCGGGTGCGCGCGGACGTCCGCTGCACGCAGAGCCGGGCGTGTACCGGGAGCAGTCGTGCACGCTCGAGAAGGGCGGGCTCTCGCCCTCGCAGGAGAGCCCGCGGCCCGGTTCAGGCGGGCGCAAGTCCGTCGTCTTCCCTAGCGAGGAGCGGCCGCAGGTCGTGTTCCGGTACCCGTCCGAGGAGCTCGTCGAGGCGTTCAAGGGCGAGTACCACGAGCGCTGGGCGGAGGCCCAGAGCCAGGACGGTGCGGCCGTGGGCGCGGACCTAGACAGCGACGACGACGAGTGGTGGTGGCATGGCTGGGAGGAGCCGCTCGAGGAGCTCGAGGCGGAGATGCGCGAGGCGGAGGATGAGGAGCGTGGGCGCGCGAGGGGCGAGAAGATGGTGGGCGTCGTCGATGCGCAGTGCGAGTTCGACGAGGAGGATACGAGCCCAGGGTGGCTTGGGCCGATCCAAGAAGAGCTCTGATCGTCGTCCGACTCGATGTGGATGGCTTCGCGGCATGGGCCAGCATTCGACGAGACGCACGCAGCACGCGCAGAGCTGCCTTAAAGCCTTTCTGACGGAGAGAGAAGCCGACCATGCTGCTCACCGCGCACTGCGCACTGCTCATCGCGACGATCCCGATCCCTCACGGCTTGCACGATTACGACCCGCATACAAGAGTCAAGCCGCGGTGCACCTGCACATCGCGTTGACTTCCCGCTTTCACGTTTTTCTGTATCGGTTTGGGCTTTACATGCTTCTGCACGGACATCGAGACAATTCCTTCTTCCTTTTCCCCCTTGCCGCGTGTCTTTCTCCCATGCACTGCGCGCGGCGAGTTGTAATACTTTCCTTTCTTTGTGTTTTCTGTTACTTGGCCATCGAGATTGCTGTTGTACTTGTGTTTCCGTCGTGTGTTGTTGTACCATACCGATACCTGTACGTATTTATACCTTAATGAACACTTCACGTTTACCAGTCAGCTCCTATCGTGATCCCTGCAACGCCGCGTGAGTACAACGAGCTGTACGGTGAGCGAATGAGATACTTACCTATAGATAGCACGCACGGCATCGTGATGAACAGCCTGCCTTGATACATATATGCCACCAAGCACTGTACTTTGGCTCCGAAGCCTGCAGCTGCAGGTTGTGCGCAGGAACCAAGTCGTAGCGCGACGGAAGGTCTGAAGCAGGCTGCCGTTTGGCGCCCAACGGACCGACCCGCCGAGCCAATCACAGAGAGATCGGAGAGGACGCGCTACCAACGTCCGAGGTGCATGACGTCAGTGTGCGCGCGATAGGATGGAAATGCAAACGCCTGGTGGGGCCACGGTTCCCGCGACAAGCCGCGGCCGTATGCACCCCGCTGGTGGTTAGCCAATCTGCCCTGCGTCATCCGAGACGGACGCGGACGACGAGGACGCTGTGGCCTATAGGAAGGACTCGGACGGCCACTACGCACCTGTGCCTACTACCTGTACATCTGCCCCCCGCTGCGATCGTCCGCTTGCATCGCCGACGTCTCGTCCGACTCGGGATTCCCTCTGTCGGCCTTTCGGTGTATTGGAACTTGGCTATAAGACCACAGGCGAACTAGAACATCCGTACCATCAGCATCCTATCAGCACACTCAGATACCACTCTCGCTATCTCGAAGTCCCGAAACCCCTTTGGACTTACCAGGAGGCCGTTGAACAACCACTAGAACAACTTTGGAACACCATTCATTCGGAATTGTTTGAGGATGGCGGAAAAGACGAAGGACGCGCCGAGACCGCTCTTCCAGGTGCCGCAGTTTACGTCCAAGGATTATACTTCGTTCTTCTTGGCAGGTGAGAGCTCGCGATAGCACAACTTTAAGTGCACTCTCAACTCATACGACGTGTCGTAAGGCGCGATATGTTGCACGTAAGTCATCATACAAAGGTCGTGTTAGAGCTGCGAGTAACGCGCGTTTGCAAGACTTACTCATGGGGCCATGACGCGTAAGTGCAGCCATTGTTAACCTTGAAGAACGGAGGAATGTGCACGATGCTGACATGGAGATGGACGGTAGCCATTGATGTCGTGAAGACTCGTATACAAGTAGATCCGGCGATGGCTCGTATGTCCCTGCTCTCCGGCGGGCGACAGATCGTCGCGCAAGAGGGCCCTGCTGCACTGCTCACAGGCTTCGGCCCCACGGCAGTTGGCTATCTCGTCCAGGTACGTGGCTCCGCGATACCGCGGAATAGAATCCTGACCCTGAGAGGTACACACTCTCTGCATGACATGGTGTAGGGAGGCGCGAAGTTCGCAGGGTACGAGTTCTGGAAGAAGACGTTCGTCCAAATCGCGGGGGACCAGGAGTCCGCCGTCAAGTACCGCACCGCCATCTACCTCGGCGCGTCTAGCGTAGCAGAGTGGGCCGATTCGCGATACCTGGAACACCCTGCGGGACCGCGCGCTCACGCTTCTTGGACAGGTTCTTCGCAGACATCCTCCTCACGCCACTGGAGGCGACGCGCATACGCCTCGTCTCCCAGCGGGGGTACGCAACTGGCCTCATGACCGGCTTCGCGCGGCTCGCCCGCGAAGAGGGCGTCGCGGGCCTTTACGCGGGCTTCCTGCCCATCCTCTGCAAGTGAGTCAACCAGCTCCCACTCCACCGTCGCCAGACTCCTGGACAGCGCCGTTGGTCGACCCCGCCACTGACGCGCGCACCCCGCGACCACAGGCAGATCCCGTACGCGATCGGGCAGTTCACGGTGAACGAGTTCTGCCACGAGCTCGCGTTCCGCACGATGTCGGAAGAGACGAAGCGCTCGCTCAGCGGGCCTGCCAAGTTCGGCATCTCGCTGGGAAGCGGCGTCATCGCCGGGTTCGCGGCTGCGATTTTGAGCCAGGTACGTGCACGCCCGTCGTAACCGTACGGTCGTCTCGCATGCGCGCGCTGGCGCTCGCATTGCGGACGGCCGGGTGGAGGGTGCTAGACGCTGACGGCGGGGCGTGCGCATCGTATCGCGAAGCCGGCGGACACGCTTCTCTCACAGATCAACAAGGGCCACGGGCCACAAGGCTCGATGCCATACCGCCTGCGCGTCCTCGCACAGCAGGCGGGCTTCCGAGGGCTCTTCGCGGGGCTGGGCCCGCGTATGATCATGACCGCCGGCCTGGTCTCTGGACAGTTCTTGCTGTACGGCGCGGTCAAGGATGGTGAGTGGCGCTTGTCATTACCTACAAGTATGGTGCTGCTGCCGCCTGCCGCTCCTCCGACGTGGAGGCGGAAGCGAGCTTTGTACGGCGGTACTGACGTGATTCTGCGTGCTCGTCGTAACAGCGTTGGGCGCGCCGCCCGGCTTGGAGATACACAAGGAGAACTCAGCAGTCAAGGTGTGAAGGTCAGCGCCAGATGGACAGGCGTATGGACGCACGATGGCTGCCGCATCGCGCGGGGCGATATCGTTAGAGGCGCTCGCTGGCGCGCGTCGGCGCGCGGCGCAGCACAGCAGTGGAAAGGACGCTGCTCGTGTGTGTTCGATTGTAGAAGTGGACTTGTACGCGCTTGTACCGGGAACGTGTCTATTGATAGCTGTAGGAAGCACCGCATCCGCCAACGAAGGTTGGGCACCGACAACTGGGCTCTGTAGTAGCCTCGCCCAATGGGCGGACCGTGGACATCGTCCATGCCAGACGTTGAGGGCCTGAGACACAGCGTCGGTGGGATGGGCGTCGTCGTCGTAGACGGAGCGCCGTGCTCGTGTCCAAATCCGCTGCTGTATGGATAAACTTCAGTACTCATGGTGGATGCACTTACGTTGGGACCTGAGGCGCACGCGGGGATGCCGACACCCCGCATGGGAAGTCGAGTTTGCCCACTTGGACGTTTCTCCCGCGAGGGGTTTTCCCATACCACATGTCCAAGTAATGCTCAGAGTGCCTGCGGTGCATGATCACGACCTGCTTTGCGCGTAAACGCCACTGCCAGGAGAGCAGTGAACAGCGCGCGATACGGCTTACTAGCTTGTGCCCGGAAACAGGGCTGAAACCGCGGATGGTTGCTCTCTTTATTTTCAAACAGACCTTGTGAGCGATTGATGACGCTGCGCTCGAGTTCGGGTTTCTCAAGCCAGTCGAACTGCAACACTTCATGACTTGAGCGTAGTATCTGTGGCGGAGAGCCACTGCCACTGCCACCGAGGGGGGGTGACCAAAGGGGCGACCAAAATTGGGAACCGTCTTATCGGAGAGTGTTTGTTGTACTTTGTTTGTTACTATACTCAACCGCTGCGGGCCACTGTGACCACCAATTGCCAACTGAGCGTGCCGGAACGGTGATGGTCACTCATCATAACCCCACTCGACTCTACCATCGCTTTAGTCATCGCAAGAAATTTGTGCGGGCTGCCATACGATGACCCGCTAAACGCAGCGAGGTATACTGTATGCAGCCAAACCTAGCCCGGTGCTTCTGGCAGTAGGGCACACGATGTCGCAAACTTGGTCACAGGCTCCCTTGATCTCAGAGTCAGCGTTTTCTAGTCATGCGTGCCACCGATGCAAGTATTTGCGACACCTGCATCCCGCTTTTCCTCCGCACGTCACTTCCAGTCTCCTCTCACTGCATGGTTTCAGACAACTCCAGGAACGATTACGTCCAGAGGAAGCGTCATTTCCCTGCGAAATTTTCTGTCGAGGACCTAGGATGCTGTCTCGGATTGGGTGAGCTGCAAAGTCAATACCCAGTTCATCAACATTCTGATCACATGCACTGCACCCACGTCGGGAAGGGGGTTATCTGTGAGATACAGGCGCGACCAGAGGAATAGATTGCAGCCCACTCCCAATTTGCACATACACGAAAACGCTACACGCACAGCAGAGGTGGTGGAAAGGCTGCCGCCACATCACACGTAACAAAGGTACGGCGCAGGCCTGCTCCTTGAGTCGACGGGCATGGTGGACTGGGCTGCGGGTCCCGACCAATCATCCGTCTACGCGCTCATGTCTCTGGGAGTATGAAAAGCTCGTGTAGGATAGAAACCCGCTCATTCATCCGCCCTTTCCCCTCCCCAGGTCATTCAGCGACATGCTCACCTCTTATTATCCTCAGCCCCCGCCTTTTGGGCAACTTCCTTACCCTACCGGCTCCAGCACAGTTCCGATTCCTCCTACGCCAGGGTGAGCCGCTGTGTCGTTATCTTGTAAAATGCGTCCTCATGCCCGTCGTACGACAGCACTAGCAGCTACTACGGCGGTAACAGCACGGGTATCAGCGCATACGTGTCCCCGAAGAACGATACAGCGGTATGTTGACGTCTTCTCCATATCAACCAGCCGCATGTGTACTTACGTGTGCACAGGCGGTCGAAGACATCTATCAGGAAATACAGTCGATCATGCTGAACTTCCTTCAGGGCTGTCGGTACGAGAATCCTACCACGCCGCCCGACGAGGAACTACGGCACAGGATGCTCTTGGAAGTCCAGTCCTGGGAGGTCGAGCTGTCGCCCAAGCACGCTCAGTGCTTCATTGAGACGGGTTCTCATTTCGCAGAGACTGCCTACAGGCACACTTCTCCGGAGCACAGGTTCTACGCTGCCCGGTACACGGCTTACTTCCTCTACGCCGATGACCTTGGGCAGCATCACATTGAAGCGCTCAAGCAGTTCCCGCGTCGCTTCATGACCGGAGAGCCCCAACTGGACCCCATCCTGGATCGCCTCGTGGCGCTGGTGAGGTGCGCACACGAGCTGTGGACGGACGTCGGTACGGATGCAATCATCATTGGGACGCTCGAAGCCATCTCGGCCTTCCATCTCGAGTTCTCGACGCACGACATGGTCATCAAGCCGGGCGCGGTGCGCTACCCAGACTATCTGCGTCTACGATCAGGCATCGATCCCCCCTTTATCGCATTCGTCTTCATGCGGGGATGGCGCAGCACGGCGGAGTCGTACCTGCAGCTTATTCCGTGAGTTCGACTTTGAATGGCCTTCATACCGGCTGACCCCCTGATGTTCTTCCAGTGATATGGAATATTGGATTGGAGCCGTCAAGTAAGCAGTCATCGGGCACGCGCTTCTCACTACCATGCCTGACGGATGCACTCATCTACCTACAGTGACGTGTAAGTTCACACATATGTATAGCCCTCATGTTCTGTACTCACGCGTGCCTACGGTCTTCCAGGCTATCGTTCTACAAGGAAGTGAAGGAGCAGGAGACTACGAATTACGTCCATCTCCGGGCGGCGGCGGAACGCCTCCCGCCTCTCGTTATCCTCCGGAAGCTCGCTGACGAGATCGTGGAGACGACACACCGCCTCGACAGACTGGTGGACGACGACGTCGAGCTCGCGGCGTTGTGGCGCGGGTACGTGCAGGTGAGCGTCCTTCCGGCGAAGTCGGCGCATATCGCCAAGAACTCATGAATGGACGCCCTGGGGACAGCGCTTCCTGGAGTTTTCCGTGAAGGCCCCGCGCTACCGGCTTGCGGAGCTCGGTTTGACGGATTAGACGCGGGTCCCTCAGGTACTCCATCGGCTTCTCGCTGGGATCTCCCGTAAGCGCCATGGTGGCAGAGAAGTCGGGAATGGGTATCTTGAACTCCGCGCGCCTGCTTTTGGTCCGAGTCTGCTAGAACCGAGATGTTGTCTCCGTTGCACCGAATAGAAGTACGCGTCTCCCATCGATCTCCTCACCAGGCGGTCGGGCGATGCACACTCGTACTCTCCGTGTCCATCGAAGTTGTGCTAAGTGCCCAATGCCGTCGCGAGCCACAACCGCAAAGGATCCGCGTTACGCAGTGATCGGAGCCTCGATGCACTCGGGCCGCTCAAACGTCCGAGCCTGACCTCAATCCGGCGCCGTGTATCTCCCGAATTTCGACATACTCTGAAGGCCCCATACGCTTGCTCATGTACAGGCGGCCCTGAGGCGCGCCACTGACGCCGTCCACCGCCGGCCGGCGCTCGCCTTGTCCTAGACTGCAGCGAAGAGGAAGCGTACAAGGTTCAGTCAACTTCCCAGAAGGTCGCCGTGCGTTGCAGGTGAAGTTACTTCGACTCTTTCACGAACCGCTGTTGCTGAGTTAGGATCTACTCGTTAGGAGAGAGCATGAACTCGGATATCACCGGCAAACTGTGTTGTTTGCACACAGGTGCGCGGTTTAAGTTGTCAAACATACTGTATGACATGAAGATCCGTGATTTAGGCACGGTGCCGGTGTGAATCCTACTTATCCCCTCCTAGGCTTAGCCATGTGAAGTGGCCAAGATCTGATGCCTGGCTCCGTTCAAGTGGTCGAAGTTAGTCCACGCACCGCGGACCGCCGTCGGTTTTGGCCGGTAGTCACCGCGTCCACCTCGTGCCGTACCGGTGTAGTCTGGACGATACTCGTACCTGGTTCAAGCCGTTCAAGAACAAAAGACATTGCTGCGTACGTATTGCAAGGGAACAGAGTGTCCCACTTAACTCAGCTCAAAGCTAACTACTGATGTAGATAGTGGCAGCGTTGCTGTCAACAACCGCCTTACGGCGATTCAGAGCTACCTGCGCCATATCATAGACGAGCACCATAGATCCTTTTGTGAGTGGATCAACCACCGTGCGATGCTTCTACTTCAAGCTTTCTGTCAATTACAACAGTGCCACAGCCGCATGCCACTCGTGGTTGTGGTTTCCGAGGGCTTACGGCAGCGATAGCTTGGCGAGGTATGGCTTAGATCGCGCTGTAGGTTGTCGTTGGCCCCAAAACCCTTGATGGAAATGGAAAGGGAACAAGAAGTGATGGCGGATGGTATGAAGCGCGTCCAGGCAACTGTCCAAAGTGCCAGTTCTCTGTATTGGGTCCTATTCCGGGAGAAGTATACCCGATGCTTGTCTACAGCACACGGATATAGCGAGTCCGAGGTCCATGGGCCGTGTATCTACTCAGAAAGGTATAAAGGCAACTCTCAAGTTCTCTCGAACATCCAACGTCTTTACAGCATCCCGCCGGTTCACTGACCTCGCCATGTCTACCATCGCTGCTACTCTTACTGTCGTAGATAGCTTTAAAGCGCCGCCGATGCTGAGGTACGCCCCTGTCATTGATCTCTCATATTCGGACTATATGCTGACCTCATTATTACTCACCTAGTTACGAAGGCCTTCAGCACGGCATACCAGGAAGCTGTCACAACGAATACCTGTCCCAAGATGTGAGTTAATGTTTCCTTTGATCTATACTCGAGTTTGGACATATCAGTTCCAGGCCGCGTTGAACTTGAAGCACGTGGTCCAAGACTGCGTTGCCTCCTTCCTGCGTCAATGTTGCTATCGATCTCCCCAGAGTGCGCCAGATGGTGGGCTCCGCAACTGGCTCTCTGCTCAAGTGGGCAACTGGAAGACCTCCCTCGACCTCAACTTCAGCCCGAAGTTCCTTGACAAGACCATCAACTCTAGTTCAATCTACGTCGAGACCGTTTATGGACACACGCCTCCGGAACATCGCCAGTACATCGCACTCTACACGGCCTGCATGTTCTATGCCGAGGACGTCGGCGAGCACGACCCGAAGGCTGTGATGGAGTTCACGAGGCGCTTCGTGCGAGGCGAGAAACAGCCAGACGAGATATTCGAATGCCTCGCTGGGGTCCTCCGGCGCGCGTACGAATACTGGCCTCCATTCGGTGCAGACTCGATCATCACCGGGACCCTCGACGCGCTGTCTGCGAACTACATCGAGTGCAGCACGAAGGAAATGGAGATCAAGCCCTCGGCGACTCGCTACCCCACATACCTGCGGCTTCGGGCAGGCATCAGCGCCCCTTACACCCACTTCCTCTTCCCTAACACTTGGAAACGAGCGCCGGAGACGTACCTCCAAATCCTACCGTACGTAAAATCTCATTTCTAACTCCGGGAGAACCCACGCTTATCGCATCCGAACTAGTGAGCTGGACCATTGGACGATGGGAGCAAAGTACGTACCTCTTACTCAGCGATTGCTACGTACATTGTATTGACCGGTGGCACTCTTCCCATCCTCCAGCGACATGTGCGTGTTTCGTTCAGGTCGTCTTACTGCAACCGGTTTACAATGCTGAACTCGTGCTAGTCTCTCGTTCTACAAAGAAGAATTAGCAGGAGAAAAGAACAACTACGTGCACATTCGCGCATCCGCTGAACAGAAGTCCATCGAGCGTATCCTTCGGGACCTTGTTAGTGAGACATCAGATACCGCGAGAAGGATCGACCTGGTCCTCGCCGAAGACCCGGAACTGCAGGCTTTCTGGGACAAATACATGCAGGCAAGTCTTCTGCTCCAATACCCTCAAAACCTTGGGTAAATGTTCGTGCTGGTACGCTGACCTGTATATCAGTATTACCTAAAGTTTCACCTGAAGACTCCGCGCTACCGCCTGGAGGAACTGGGGTTCCATGCCTGAAGCGTCAGACCGTCGCGCACGTTGAAGTTATGCTAGCTACGTGATTAGTCGAGAGGGTCAATGGGGTCATTCCTCGATGCCACGAATCGTACGGGAAAATACGTGTATGATGTGTCTGCTTATTTTATTTGGGCCCAGCGGCCACGGTAATGCTTCGGTCGTGAGTTTTTCACGTGCGCGTGCTTCCGTAGTGCATGTATACGTAGTTCAGGCCCGTTGCAATCCGCGCACTGATCCTCGCGCCTTGAATGGGTGTAGATATCACAATCTTAGAGGAGCTTGTCAAGCCTGTGGAGCGTGAACCAAGCCAATGATTCTTGAAGATGATGATCCTTCCCAGTAGCATTCAGTAGCGGAGAGTCGTTGCACGTGCGTGCTGGGTCCAGACACCATTTCATGGAATTTATGCGGGCGGTAATACGTTGAAGGGCACGATAAGCACAGGAATAGACAGGGGGAAGGCAAGCCTGAGAGACTGTAAGATCGCCTGACCTGGTGGGGTGAGCGCAAGGTGACACGGGCGCTAGGCTGGCAGCGGTCGCGCCATCGCAGTATTTTGACGTGTTTGCAGAAGTAGTACTTACTCCGCCATTTTTGGAAGCTATATCTTCCATTCACCGCTCACCTCGGCGATCCTGAGTTTCATTTCGTCCGACTGGCTGACTCCGACGCTGCCAACTCGGAAATGCACTTCGGCGACCCGTAAACCCGTATCTCTTAGCGCTCCAGCTAGACACTGAACTCATCTCCACCGCCTCCCGTGATACACGGGAGTCGCTTTCGCGGTCACCACCTGGCATATTAGAACCATTCGACGGGAGTACTATGACTCATGCATGATGATTTCATGTGCCATCATTGCACCAAATATGCAACTTTTGTATCGGCCTAGTATGGGGGCAGTACTGCAACTATCATGGTCGACTCAAAGGTCACTGACGGAAATTTTACTCAGCTTGCGGCGTCTCTTGTCGCGAACGTAAGTTATCCTTGCACCTGTCCACCGATCTTCCATGCCGTTCTAAGCTCCGGTCAAATTGTAGCCGATAAGCCTGAGCTGGCACACCACGATATGCAATTGCGATTGGAGTGAGGCGGGTAGGGGCAACCAGAGACGCTAGCAGACCTATAAGAGTGCAGTCGTGTCTCTCTGATGGTCTGTATCTCACTATACTGCCCGCTTGACATCGTTTCTTCACTTCGCTAACGCCATGACTGCGAAAGAAACTCTTCAAACTCTGTCTAAGGTGAAGGCCGATAGGTAAGCCAATACTCCAACTACTCAGATACGAAAACCGTCCGCTCACCCTGTTCACCCTCAGCGTAACCCCCATTCCCACTCTCTTCGAAAGTGTATCCCAAGTTTCACCCGTTTCCCCGATGTCTCGCCCAATCTTCCTGGACGACGCGAGAGGCGAGCCGGAGCAGTCCATCGCCGAAGTCAAGAACATCCTGCGCGACTTCTTGACACGTCTGCACTATCGATCTCCCCACACACCAGCCAATGCACGGCTCAGGAAGGAGTGCAGAGACGAGATTGTGTCCTGGGACGCCAACCTTAGCGCGTCGTATATCGACGCCCTGACCGACACATGCTGCACCATCGCGGAGTCCGCCTACGCTCACACCTCGTCCAAGCACCAGCTTCTTATCGCTGTCTACACGGCGTACATGGTCTATGTCGATGACCTCGGGCAGCGCGATCTGGAGGCGCTGGGCGAGTTCGTGCGGAGATTCGTCGCCCGGCAGGATCTGCAAGACACTGTCCTCACGCGCATCGTGCAGCAATTCCAAGACATGTACGAGTATTATCCGCGTCTCAGTGCCGACACGATCAACTCGAAGAGCGTCGAGGCCCTCATTGGCATGTATATCGAGTTCACCGCCAAGGATATGTCCGTCGTCCCCGGAGCCGTCATGTACCCTTCCTTCCTGCGCCTGAAGACGGGTGTTGGGGCTTCTTATGCCCTCTTCAACTTTGTGAAGGGATGGCGAGACCCTTCAGATAACTTCTACTTGCAGCTCCTACCGTAAGCGTCATAGAAGAGTTTACTTGGCAGACATCTAACACTTCCCTACCCATGCAGTGCGATCGAGCAATACACAGACACGATCAAGTGAGTGCTCACCTGTACTGAGCTTTGACACACATTCTCACCATAGCGTGGATATCTCTGCCGCGATCTAGCGACGTGTGAGTCGATGACGGCAGATTGTCCATTGAACGTTGTTTCTGAACTCCGTTACAGGCTGTCTTTCTACAAAGAATGGCTCGGTGGCGAGACAGATAACTATATCCACCTTCGCGCCGCGGCTGAACAGAAGGACCCCCTATCCGTACTTCGCGAGCTCGCGGAAGAGACGTTGGAAACGATAGGCCAGGTACAAGAACTCACCGCTTCAGACCCAGAGATGTCAGCCATTCTGCATAGCTACCTGATGGTGAGTAACTGGGCTCCCCGTATGAGGAGCAAATGACTGACGGGTGTCATTCTCAGGGCTATCTGGAGTTCCACTTTCGCGCTCGACGATACCGTCTAGAGGATCTCCAAATGTGAAATAGGAGGTGTTGTCCCGACTCGGACAAGCGTCCATAGTAATACATCTCTGTATCAACAGAAGTCTCGCGGCGATACGTAATGTGTATGTAGTACGCGTCATGGTGTGTACGATATTTTGAGCCCGCGTCATATAGTACGCCTCTAGATTCCCTTTATGGCACCTCTTTCGAGCGAAGGGACGCAGGACCAGGGACGGTCTATATGCCGTGCACTACTTTCCATAATCGGTGCTTCTCAGACAGCGCGTGGGGTCCTGAACGGCGCCTGTGCGTCTTGAATACTTGACCTAGGGCGCCATATAGTACCCACGGCGTCTTACCAACATACATAGAAGCTAACCTCCGATTAAGTACCGGCAGTGCCCTCATGCTGTGAAGACTTCGGGCACGGGCGGGTGTGTTCCGGCGATCACGCCAGCTGCCCGTAACCTGGCGAGGTATGCAGCATTCACTGCCCTACAGAGCGTGTGCTCAGCGTGCGTCTCCTCTGGCTTCCATGCACACCAAGGCAAGGAATCCCATCTCGATGACGACGTTGGTAGGATCATACCACCGGCGCTCTTCGAAATCTTCGTAAGCGCTGGCAAGGGGATGGGTAGGGGGTCTTACCCTGCTGTGGTGAATTTTGAGGGAAGTCTAGGAGGTAAGTCGCTCGAGAGTTCTATACCGGGAGCCGAGATGACGCATGTTGTATATTGTATATAAGCCTGCGTCGTTTCGTGGTCTTGGGCATCATCAACGCAGAGCGCAGCGCAGACATCCTCAATATCCACTACGACTAGCGAGATGAATGTCCAATCTTTCTCACCAGCAACTCCTGTCACGCATTCGAGGTGAGTGACCAACTTGGTTTCTGAGAGTAGGAATCCAACCTCCGAGTAGTTTTGTGCGGGCCGGAGACGCAGAACCTTCAAACTCGCCTGTCAGCTGTTGCACTCGCGACGGAACCGTCCTCGAGGGACGCACTAACGAAACGAGAAGCATGCTGCGAGACTTCCTGGATAGACTAGGGTACCAAGACCCCCAAACGCCCCTGAATCCTCGCCTTAGGAACGAAGCTGCAGACGACATCGAGTCTTGGGGCGTAGGACTGAGCAAACAGATAATCGAGGGCTTGGTCGACACGGCCTGCAGTATCGCTGAGTCAGCATACGCCCACCTGCCCTACGAACACCAGCTCTTCATCGCACTCTACACCGCTCACTTCGTCTACGTCGACGACTTGGGGAATCGCGATCTCGAGTCGCTCGGCCAGTTCCACCGCCGATACGCGACCCGCGAGGACATGCCCGACCCCGTCCTGGGACGCATCGTGCAGCAGTTCCGGGACATGTACAGGCTGTACCCGCGCCTCAGCGCGGACGCCATTATCGCGGGCAGCCTGGAAACGCTGATAGGGATGTATATCGAGTACGCCACCAAGAACGTGCCAGCAGTCCCTGGGGCGACGATGTATGCCCCATTTCTCCGGCAGAAGACCGCCGATGGCTTGGCCTATGCGTTCTTCAACTTCGTCAAAGGCTGGCGAGACCCGTCGGACACATATCATCTGCATGTTATGCCGTAAGCCCCCTCCATGTCACGGTGAAACTTATGCTGACCAAGTACCGCAGAGCGCTGGATCGTCTCACTCAGACTATCAAGTACGATAGTTTATATTTCTTGTCGTAGTCTTCTATTGCTCACTCGTGCCTTCTTGTGTCACACAGCGACATGTAAGTTCACTCAGAACGACACGGAAGTTACACATCAGCTAACTCCTCCGAACATTCTCAGCTTATCATTTTACAAGGAAATTGTTAGAGGGGAGAACGATACTTACATAGGTCTGCAAGCTGCTGCCGCGAAGAAAGACCCTCACGTGGTTCTACGGGAGGTCATCGAAGAGACCTTTACTTTGATACGCATGGTCGAGGATTTGACGGCCAATGACGCAGAGTTGGCAGCGATCTGCAAGAGCTATGTGATGGTAAGCGTTCTAATTCATTCGCCTACTCTTCGTCCGTGAGCGACTGATGTGTCATGTTAGGGATATGTCGAGTTTCACGTCAGGGCAGGGAGATATTGCCTGGGGGAGATTCTAGCCTAACGTCGATCTGCTTGATTATATTGTTGTATTGAATCCGAGACTACTTCCGGAGAATGCCAGTCATTCGTATTTTTGATCCTCGGAATGGGAAAGATTATATCTGCAGATATATAGGTGATCTACAACACACCTTGTACGATCATACATTACTCTTGAACCACTTCATAGCCCTCCTTGAGCTCTCCGATGGCAGCCCTCAGGCCCGCCCAAATCGCATCCAGTAATGCTGCGCCGTTGCCCATACCGAAGACGAGGGTAGACGCATAGAAGAAGTTCGCATTTCCTGTTCCCTGCTGCAACCAGAGACTGTTGAAGAGGGGGAGGAGAAGCGATGCATGGAGATGGATGAGTGCGGTCACGATGGGATGGCGAAGGTCTGCAGGGAGAGGATGGTTAGGTAGCTGGCTTTGAGCCACTGACTGTAGAGGACTTACAAGGGTATATCTCCGGGAATATTGAGAACAACGACAAGAAGAGTCCGGGATCAGACAGGGTTGGATATGGCTTGAACGTTGCCAATACGCCTATGAGCACGAATGCAGCATAGAGGAAGTCGTGCCTGAATGCCGTCTGTGTTAGTGGCGACATCAATCGGTATAAATATAGACCTTACTGGAACTGGATGCAAATGGGGGCTACGTAGATCAAGAGGTGCACCTGGAGATACAGGTGAGCTGAAACGAAAGACACAGTACTGAATCATCTTACGCAGAACACCATAAGGAAGAATGGCCTGAAGTGGTCGAACATCTCTGTGAAGAAGTACCACCAAAGACCAGGGTTGGGTGTCAGATCCGGGAGCGTGAGCCTATACGAAGATCAGCTAAGGCTCTGTCAGCTATTCTGTACAACTCACGATGCGCCCCAAGTCTTCTCGACCCACAGCCAATTCCCGCACACCAGCGTCGAAGCAATGGTCAAGAGCGCCGAGTATCCGAAGAACTCGAGTAGCAGGGGTATCGTTTGCTTGACGCTGCCTTCGAATGGCCTGGGAAGCGCGAGGCGAGACACGGGACGAGTGATATTCAGGAGCGCAACGGGGGCCAGAAGTAGCACAGAGGGCAATGAGGATTGGGCAAGGCATGCAAGTGCGAATAATGAAGCCGACGTCCGCCCTGATTACAAGGAACATGAGATTTCCCCCCGCGCGGTATCAAAGACGTGCTGACCTCGGGAAGCAAACATTAGCGCGAGCAGGCATAGCATGTTTTCCATTGAAGAGGTTGACAATGCGAGGCTAGGGAGGAGGATATACGGGTTCAGGAGATAGCTGTGGCGGCGCAGGTAAGCCCATGCACGAGGTGTGGTATGGAATGGTCATACAGCGCAGCTATTTGTTTATCTCTTGACGTCTTCTTCGCTCCCGTCCGTAACCTCCATATTCGTACCAGTGCCCATGCAGCGATGGCGTCTACGGCAGTCCATAGCAGCGGCGACGTGTAAGGCGTCAATGGTAGTACTGTCGAGAACAGTGACAAGAGCAGAGGAGACTGTAGATACGAACTCGCACTTAACACACCTTACAAAGCATTGATGAAATAGAGTACTCACATGTCTGAATGCCCCTCCTGAATATGGATCAATCCCATGCTTGGAGAGATATATGCCCTCGCGTACTGCACCAGTCGCATCAGTGGCTGGAATCGCGGCACGAAGCAAGACATCGCCGCACACCGAGAGTAGGACGTCAGTGGTGATGAGAGCTGCTGGTCATGTTTGAGAGCCTCAGGCAGCGGTGCGAAAGCAAGCAAGAGTCTAGCCGCGACGAGGGCGGGGAAAGCCAAGTCGGCGTCGCTGTCCATCCAGCAGCGTACGGTGTAGACCAGAGCCAAGTCGTGTAGGCGCCCATCAGCGCACCATGAACGCGAACTACTACAACAATCCTCCGCAGCTCATCCCCGCGAACCACCTCAAGTTCCACCTGCCGTATTTCACCCCGAAGGAGGTTGAGAAACTATCAGACAAGCAGCGCGGAAAGCTCTCGATCACACAGGAGGAGAAGGCACGGCAGCAGGCATGTGGCTTCATCGAAGCAGTCGGGTTGGGCATTGGCTTGTGAGTTCGCATCCCTTTCACTCGCATGAACCAAGCTGAATCACGCCGGAATGCAGTCCTAGGAAAACTATCGCGACCGCGCAAAACCTCTACCATCGGTTCCACCTCTTCTTCCCTCGGAAAGACTTCGGCTACCATGTGCGACTCGATTCGAGACTGGGTCCCGCCGTGTAGAAGACTGAGCTTTCGATGCAGGACGTCTGCCTTGCCGCAATCTTTGTCTCATCGAAGATGCACGACACGTTGAAGAAGCCTAGAGACATCCTCATGGTTGCGTATGCCGTTCGGTTCCCCGAGCTCGCGGCGAAGGCGAAGTCTATGGGTGGAGAAATCGACATGGATCCTGCAGTGAGTCCGTCATTCATTGTGTACCCGAGGACGTACCCGAGCTTTGAATACTGAACGTCTGTCATATAGACTGTTGAACAAGACCGTCAACGACTGCTTGCGGTAGAGCGACTGATGCTTGAAAGTATCTGTTTCAACTTCACCGTGAGGTTACCGTTCCCATATGTCATCAAGATCAGCCGCGCGTTTGGAGGTACGAAGATTTCTCGGTTTGAATGGCTAGGCACTCATCTTTCTCCAGCATCCAAGAAGCTCTCGAAACTTGCGTATCGTTTGGCCATTGACAGGTAACGGGCTATCCTCTTCGTGTCATATAGCGTGATCTCATTATTCCACACATAGCTTCCGGACGCTGGTTAATCTCTCATATCCACCTCACGTCGTCGCACTAGGATGCCTCTACCTGGCCGCCCTCTTGCAATCATTCGAGCGTGGTACATCCCCAGAACGCCCAGGGCAGCACACGAGCCACCAAATTGCCGCCACCCTCAGCAAGTCGGGCGAGTGGGGCCAACAATTCCAGACCCATATCGCAGATATCGAAGAAATCGCCCACGCCATCATCGACCTCCTCATCTCATACGCCCAGAACCCAGCCGCGAACACGTCTCCACATACACCCTCCTCTCCTCATCCACACCAGCTTTCGCGTGGAGGGCTAGGACAACATCAGCACGGGCATGGGCATGGGACTCCCGCGCCTGTGTATGTGCCGTACAAGGCGGACCAGCTCATTCGGCTGAAGATCGTGATGCGCGAGACAGAGCACCCACCAAGACAACGCGAGAGCGTCGCAGCGGAGGAACCGTCGTATGACGCGACCTCGTCGCCGTTCTACAGGGATGAAAAGACCGTGAGGTATATGTTCGCCCCTGCAGCGCTTGTGGACGACCCGTCATGAGTCGCTGTCGTTTACGTTTTCGAATTCTGTGTACTGTGTACAATGTGTAGTACAGCCTGCTTCCATTACTTCTTTCAGTCCTTTGATCTTTTTGATCCTCACTTCATGGTGGAGTATCCTCGGTTGAGGTTGGTGAGCCTCGCACTCCCCACTTCCTGTACAAGAATCGCACCCCGTACCACCCAGAGACCACAGCGACGAACGAGCCGACGATGGCCGCTCCGATATACCCGCTGTTATCGTTGGCCTGCACTCCAAACATCAGCTCTCCGCCTCAACAAGGTAATGAGGGGTGCACACGGCAACTCACCCTGGCCCAGCCTCTCCACCACCTCCCAGCGAGACCCCCGCCATCCGGCGCGTTCGCCGCATTCTGGCAGGGCGTGCAGTTGTCTCCGATGAGGCCCATGATGGTGATCAGAGATATGCTGTACAAGCACGGTCGCAAAGGAGGAGGATGGTCAGTGTTGTCGCGTTGCACGATGGTGGAGAGTGCAGTGCCCACCTGAAAGCGACGAGAATGCTCATCACGGTGAGCAGGATGCTGAGATCTGACATAGCGTTTTGCTTCACGCGGAGAACGCGCTGGCGTGTGGGATCGTCCATGCTTGACTTCGTGTCTTGTATGGTGACAAAGCCTCCTTTCTTCGGGTCCTTGGCCAGTGCTTGCTGGTCTTCGCTGGATACACCGGCACATGGCGAGGCTGGGTTTTGTGGCAACTCTTCGAGGCCTGCAAGGTCCGCCTCAGTTCTTGAGTGCGACGCCAGACCACTTGGGGAAGGAGGCGCGTTGGATTCCGTGAGGTTCTCCATGGGTGGGGCGGGTCTCTCGAACAGGGCGAAGGACCGATCCGGGAAACCGGTGTACGAATACAGCATAATGATAGAATCGAGCGAGTCGATGAGCATCATGCCCACAGTGAACAGCAACTACCGTATCGCGTCCACGCAGAGTCATCTCAGCCACGCGCAGCAAACCTAGACGGCCTCCCAAGAGGAGACTCACCGGGAGGACCACGATATTGCCAGGCGCGATCTGCCGCCCATCCGGCCCACGCTTCGCGATTGCTGAGATGGCGAGGAGCGCGATGGACGACGCGGTGTCGAAGCCTGCGGAGCGACGAATGTCGAGTTCAATTAGCCAGACTCGACGACATGCCATTCCGGACCATCCCATCCGGGGCTCGTAACGGTAGTAATAGTAGTAGAAGAGGAAGACGCACCGAAGCCAAAGAGCACCCCGACGGGGTACATCTTCCACGGCCGGTTGACGAAGGTGACGACGGGCCCGATCACTTTCATCATGAGCGTGTTCCCGTGCGACTCGTCCACGTCGTCTTGCTCCTCGTCTTCGGCTCTGGCTTCATCGTTGCCTGAATCCACGCCCTCGCCTTGAAGTTTATTCTGCGTACTGCTGGGGAGGGTTGCTTCTTCGCCCGCACGGCTGCGTGCTGCGCGTCGCTTCTTAATCTACGCGTACCGCAAAGTACCCACCACGGTCAGTACATCCCACACAAAAGGCGTCTTGCGCGCCCGATATGACCCCTACATCCATGCATCCGCGCACATGGCGAAGGAAGCCTGGAGAACGCGATACTCACCCGGTGGCGCTTGCGGAGGATGCGGAAGAGGATGATGGAGTTGGCGAGGCCGACGACAAACAGGAAGCTCGCGCTGACAGCGGCGCCTTTGAAGGGGAGGGAGGGTTTGTGCGTTTGACAGGGGCGTCGACGTCGAAGTCGAAGTTGGTGGTAGGTAATGATCAGGACGGGGAAGACGTCAGCGCGAGATGCCCCGACGGCACGGACGATGCAGATAATATCATGAGGAGTTCGGATCTCGTCAGAGAGTGATAGGGGTGAGCGGGAAAGCAGGAATGCTCACCGACGATCCCGCCGACCGCCCCCACACCGTCGATGTGGTTGTATACATCTGTGCTGATGGCGATGGCGACGTTCTGACCAAAATTTGATGTTCAATCATGGCGGGTGCGAGTGCATATCGGGGAGGTAGGCAAAATCGGTGGGAGACTTACCACCACAATCACAATAGTGCTGTGTCCCAGCGAGAAGAACAGGCCGCACGTCACCGGGAGCTGTCCCATATTGATGAGGCTTCGAGTGGCGTTGTCAATGGCGCTTCCGTGCGTGCAGCATCAGTCATCGCGGTTGACAGAAGGCAGCAATATCGGAACCTGTTGCCGGCGGTACGCAGCGTGAGGAGTCAGTTAACATGCAGGTGGCGGCGAAGAGCGCATGCGAGAGGAAGGAAGACGTACAAGGCATGAGGGGACGTTACCTGATATGATCTGCGTCCAGAGCTGGGAAGAACAAATATTAGGACTGTACGCTACCCATCTCTGCATACTGTAGAATGGGAGGAACGTAGTGCTACGGAACCTGAATGCGCATCATGTACACATGAGAGACCTCAGCATCGATCATTACATTGTGACATTGATGTCGATTGTAGTCCCGTTCGAGCCCAAGAAGGCGTGCGTTGCAGGAAAGAGTAGACATATCATGCGATCATGTCCGGCCTTATAGCCGTTGCCCAGAGGCAGCACTGAGACAGCTGTCTCTGATGCACTGGGTATGCTCGCAGACCGATTTAAAGTCCAAGGAAGCCCGCAGCGGTATAGAAGACGTACCATGTCGAAGGCCAATGGTCTAAGTCCGGGGAGTGACAGGCACGACATTGATGAGGAGGGAACCGACGGTACATAAGTCCATTGACAAGCTGACAGGGGCGCTAATACAATACTGACCCAGGCCAGAAGCGCGAGCGAGAGGATGGGACGCGTCTCTGCGTGACGGCCGAATAGAATGGCACAGACGACCCAGCAGACGGCGTTTGCCAGGAGTTCAGCAGTGAGTAGGAGGACAGAGCGGCCAAGAATCGTCAGCCGCGGCATCGCGAGCAATCCCCGTAAACGCCGAGACATCATAGACGTGAAGCAGACGCCGTACAAGCAGATACTAGATTTTGCACAGATGCGAGACGCAACAGCCCAGTATAAGCCGTGAAGATGGTCGTACGAGGAAGACTAGAGCACGACAGTCAAAGTGACTCCTGAGTCCCAGAGAGTGCGGGGTGCAGCGCCGGGAGGAGGGAGTACTCGCGAGATCGTTATGAATTGCGCAGATAAGCCGCCTGGCGCCTAGGAGCTCCGTCGTGCATGGAAAGTGGAAATGCAGAGATAAGGCGGATCGATGGCCATACGATGATGGCAATATGGCTCTTTTGAGGGCGCGGGTGCTGTATATCCAGCGGTTCCCAGTCAGCAGAGTGCTCATATAGCAAGACAATATCCTTGGACGATGCTATCCTCCAGTAGCAGAGTGTAAGGGGGTAGGCTAGCCACCACAGAGTAGGATAGGTGGGCTGTAGCAGATTCTAGATCATGAAGCGGCCTCTCCCCGCGCAGATGGAAGACAGGGGAGGGGAGGGTGAAAGGAAGAGGCAAGTGAGTAAGCTCAAGCTCAGGCTCCGGTCGTCTGGGTGGCGTGCAGCAGGTCTCTTGCCATCTCCAAACAGTCCCCGGTAGTCAGCGGATCCTGAGTTTCTGTCGCAACATTGCGATGTACGGCCAAGAGTACGAGAGACGAGCAACAAGGAATACCGAGGGTGAACGCGTTCGCCGAGAGGATGATGGTGGCGGCAGAACTGACAAGTGCGCATCGAAACATATTGACGCGAGCGCGAGGGTCACGAACGGTCACGGGCCGTGTCACGCGTTTGTGACGGAATACGAACCTACATCGTGTTTTTGGGCGAGGCCTTGGAGCGGAAAGAGTTCTCCTTCCCCGTTCTCGCGGTTCGCCCGGGTTGCTGCTCGCCTGCTTCCCTCCTCTCCAGTCCGCCCGCCTATCCCCATCCTTTATTTTACGACTCCATCTACAACGACTATATCCGCGCCCGACATACCCTCCATCTCGCTCCTGCTCTCCGCCTCTGCTTCTAGATTTGTCTACTTGCTATCCACTTGCTATCGACCTCAAGACCCTCACGCGACGCACGGCACTCATAATCATCTCTAGTCAAGACCCCTACCCCCTACTAGTCGCTCACGAGACCAGGAATCATGCCTGTCTCTCACCTTCGCATCGACACCTCTGTTGCACTCCCAGAATCCTCCTCTAGCAGAGCACCATCTCGCAATGGCCCGCGCACTCCCTCAACTTCCAGAAGCACCGCGAGCTCGTCCCATCGTCTTCGTAGTCCTTCGACCGCCTCCGCTTCGTCCGCAGTATCCTACATCTCACATGCACCCTCTACTGCATCTACCCACCTGTCTGCCAACTCTGCACAACCCTCAGCTGCCCTTAAGTCTGTCTCTGCTGCGTCTAGGTCCGCTGTCGGTTCGTCATGGAGCGGGATCGACTCTGGCTCGGAGGACGAGAGCGGGGACATGCAAGAATACGTCCTCGCCATGCACGACTTTGCTCCGCAGCAGCAGAATGTTACTTGCCTCAGCTTTCGCGCCGGCCAGGTCATCCATGTCCTCAACCGTGACCCGAGTGGTTGGTGGGATGGCGAGTTGGACGGGCGCCGAGGCTGGTTTCCGAGCAACTATGTCACTTCGGAGGTTGGCCTGTTAACGGAGGAAGAGCTGCCTGGTGGGAAGGTGAGTTATATTCGTCCCTGATCCGCCTCCATCACAATCCCCATGAGGGCGTGCGGAAGCATCCAAAGAGAGGCCTCTCAAGACTTCCTCAGAAACGTCGATGACTCCCGGGGTGTACTACCTCTAGTCAACGGCGTAGCTGGAGGTATTCTCCGCATGCCGAATAGCGTCTGGGCACAGGCGCTTGCGCAGCGGCTACTAAGTAACGAGCCTCGCGTTCTGTACGCATATTCTATTGCACGGCAGATACACCCCAGAGTCATGGTTACTACTTCGGGCGCAGAGCACTGGCGCCTTGGCACTGCGCGTCTTCACTGCACATCTGAGTTGCGCTCGGATCTACTGTCCCCCAATCTCTGGATCGTGTCATGGCCACCGCAGTGCTTCTGTGATCATCGGTATACCATGCGTTCCAGTCAATTCTGAGCAGCCACCTCGCCCGAATTGTGGCCCGCAGCTAGGATACGATCTCAGCGTCCCATCCTTCTCCAAGACCCTTGTGAATTAATATGCTGACCTCCGCCTTTTGCGTGTCAGAATCCCCGCCCCGGGCACAGTCAGAATATGTCCACGTCCTCTACAACCTCATGGACAAGTACTACCTCGCGGACAGGCAAGGCGCCTTACCCCCGCATCGACCACCGCCCAACAGCAGCGGACTCGTTTGGCCCCAGCATCAATATGTACTGTCCCCCGCTCATGCTCCCGCTCCTCCGCGGCCTTTCCCTCCTCCAAAATGCCGTACGAATGAGCCGAGTCCACCATTTTCAACCCGCAACGGCCTGCATAATATCCTGCGTGCGCGCACTGCTGTCAGAAATTGGGTGCCTTTCGCGCGATGCACCAATTCTGAGACAGCATGGCGTTCTTGCCCAGGAGCGCAAGCGCATCTTATCGGACCTTGCTTCACTCGTCTCACAAGCGAAGCGGGCGTCTGATGAAAGCACAGCTGAAGATGCCCGTGAGATGGAGGTGCAGGCGATGGTACGTCTCGCAGGACAACTGTTCGCGCATGTCCGTGGGTTCCTCGCTGTGGCGGTTCAATGCGGCGTGAACCTACCGTCGAATGCCGCCCGTATCGCGCGTACCGAATCCGAGACCCTGGTACAAGACGACGATAACGCGAGCGACGACTGCTTCGAAACCCCGGGTCGATCCACAAACGGTATAGCAGCGCGACCTAGGCGGATGACTAACACCATGACCCCGACGCGTCCGAAGAGTCTGGGAGATCTGAAGATGTCCAAGCGAGCTGCGATGGGCGCAGACTACCCTCCAGTACCAACTGGTCCCCTAAGGGTCCCGCAGCGAAAACTATCGGAACAACAACTCTCCACCCCTGCACGCAGATTCGTCAGCAGCAGCGGCGTGCTCGGGCACAAAGCTGCGCAGGACTCAATCAGCAGCATCTCGTCCTCATCGTCCTCGTCATTTTCGTCGAGCGACTCTAGCTTGGGCGCGCCTGCGACACCCGTCTTCCCGTCCGGGCCTGCAACGAGCGCGGAGCTGACCGAGGCCCTGCGCGCGACACACGACGCGTTCCTCTCGACGATCGCCGCGTTCATCGGGCACGCGCACTCGCACTCGCGCACGTCGCACGCGTCGAGCACGGGCCACATGTACGACCTCGTGCGCGAGGTCGTCGACGTCGTCTGCCGGCTGCTGACGCTTGTCGAAGCCGTCCTACGGCATCCCGACGTCCCGCTTCCCAAGGCTGCGGCGCTACGCGTAGCCAAGGAGAACGTGTATAACGTCACGAGCACGCTCGCCGATTCGGTGCGCGTGCTGACGGGCCCTCCGCCGGAGGACGTATCCGAGGAGGAGGAGAAGGCGCGGCTGTTGAGGTGTGCGACGGATTCGCTCAAGGCGGGCTCGGATTGCGTGGCGGCTGTCAAGCGCTGTGTGCAACGTGCATCTGGGGAGCGACCATTCGTCTTCCAGTTGCCCGTTCCTGGGGATCCCGAAGCTGGGGCGTATACTCCGCGCAAGTTCTCGCATGCACACCGCGCGTCGTCAGCGAGTGGTGGTGGCCCGCGGATCCGCAAGGCCAGCAGCCTCGCCGCGATGCATGGTCCGTACGTTGGCGACGCGGGCGACGCGGGCGAGGGTGTAGCGGATGGAACTGCAGGCGAGGAGGAGGACCTGACCATCCAGGCGCAGAGCGTGGAGGAGGCGGAGAACACGATGACGGCCAAGCAGCCTTCAATGGAGGAGATTGCGATTTCAGAGGAGCCTCCGGCGCCTTCCGCTTCACCATTACCGTCGCCGTCACCCACGCCCGATGTGCCCAGCAAGATGGAGGAAGGACAAGAGTCCAACCCCGTATCCCCCCTTACTACAGACGAGAACCCGCTGTCGCCCATCGACGGCAGGCCTTCGCTCGATACTGTCAGGTCCGATATCCTGTCCGTACGCTCATATGCGCCGACGGAGGACGACCGGACCACATGGGAAGGAAGCCAACGGCATGGGCCTACGCCAAGCATCTCTACATTCGAGGAGAGGCTCATGGGCGGCGAGATCCCCCCTGTTCCAACCTCTCGCCTCGCGACGGCGGTACTTCCGTGGACCTACCCCCACGACCACGCGCCCGAGGACGTGGCGTACAACAGCGACGGTCAGCTCGTGGGCGCGACGCTCGAGGCTCTTGTAGAACGTATGACACCACACGACTCGCTCGTGGAGCCTCCCTTTGCGGCGGTGTTCTTCATGACCTTCCGACTCTTCACGAGTCCTGCGGCCCTCCTCGACGCGGTCATTACGCGTTACAACATCCTCCCTCCGCCTGGCCTGTGCGACGCCGATCTGAGACTGTGGCAGCAGCGCAAGGGGCTTCCCGTCCGCCTTCGTGTCTCTAACTTCATCAAGACGTGGGTCGAGAGCTACTGGCGGCATTCGTCCGACAGCGCGGTGCTCCCGACGCTCGTCTCGTTCACCAACGAAGCTCTCTCGATCATGTTCCCGCAGCAGTCGCAGCGTATCCTCGCTCTCGTCCAGCAGCGTATCAGCTCGCGCGAGAACATCGCCCTCGCCCAGGGCGACCGAGACCGTCTGCGCGACGCGGGTATCCCACTGAACCCGCCCGTCGTCCTGCCTGGGCCCATCTCCGAGATCCCACGGCCGATCATGACGAAGACGGTGCTATCAGCGTTGCGCAGTGCGAACTTCGGCTCCGTCGCGGTGACCGACTTCGACGCGCTCGAGCTCGCACGGCAGCTGACGGTGATGGAGTGCACGCTCTACTGCGCGATCCAGCCCGAGGAGCTCCTGCTCGACTCGGGCAGCGGCGTGTCCCCTGCGCACGTCAAGGCCGTCACGTCGCTCAGCACGGCGATCACCGGTTGGGTGGCGGAGAGCATCTTGAACGAGCCGGACACGAAGAAGCGGACGGCGCTCGTCAAATTCTTCATCAAGCTGGCGGACCGATGCGTGTCGCTGCGGAACTACAGCACGCCGCGCTCGATTTTGGCCGCGCTGGACTCGTCGACGATCGCGCGCCTCCATCAAACTTGGGTGGTGAGTAGAGCAACTTCCGGAGCTATGCAAGTCGTACTCAACTGGATATGCAGGGCCTACCGCAGAAGAACAAGATTCAGTTGGAGGCGCTTCGCAAACTTGCGGACCACGCTAGGAATTATCACGAGTACCGGTCACGTCTGCGGAACACAGCTCCGCCTGCCGTTCCTTTCCTCGGTACGCTGATCGTCGTGCATCTCGACACGACCCGCTAGTTGCTCACCAAACCATACAGGGCTTTACCTCACGGACCTTACATTCTGTCGCGAGGGGAATCCTTCGCACAGGACATCGCCCAAGTCGCCCGAGAAGAAGCTCATCAACTTCAACAAGTACCACAAGCTCGCGCGTATCGTACAAGGTGCGTCATTTCTTTGCCCTCCAATCGTAGTATGGTCGTTGACGGCTACGTGGACATGTAGATATGCAACGTTTCCAAGTGCCCTATAACCTCAAGGAGATCCCTGAGGTGCAAACGTACTTGCGGGACGCGTTCGAGAAATCTCAAAGACAAGGCGACCTGCAAGACCTCTATCGGAGAAGGTATGTCCAGTCTGCCACACGACCGTTGTCCTGTGCATTGATGGGACGGTCCTATCTCAGTCTCCTTGTCGAACCAAAGCAATCTGCGGAGACGCCCCCTACGAGCGACGTCCGTCAGCTATTCGCATGGGCCAGCCGGACACAAACTTCGGTCACCCCTACCTCAGCATCATAGTATGCGTTTCCCTCCGGACCATCTTCATCTCAGTGTTCTTTGTTGGATGTGCAAGTCGTCGTTTTGTAAGCTGCAGTTCGTCTTCGTCGCGCTTGTATTTTTGCATCGCCTTGCACCACTGTCTATCCCCTCTTCCCCCTCAACGACCGCCCACCTGGACGGCGGCGTCTGGGGTCTGTTAGGCGTCCCATCTGTGTTGAACGCCGCTACCACCGTCGTCTTCGATGTTCCTCAAACTATCATTCGCTGTCTAAATATCGCTTGCTCTCCCCACCTACCTCTGTTTGTACGGACCATCAGCGATCGCGACATCTTTTCCTTCGTCTCTCAACGCAAGGGTTGCGTTGCGGTTCTCCCGAAAGCCTAGCGTCTAGTGTACTGTGCACGTCTAAAAGCCTACGTATTATTATTAGTCCCCTTCATCGATCTCGTATTCATCCCTCATACATCGTATCTATGTCAATGCATAACAACGCTGGCGCACTTTGTAAAACGCCCGCCGATCGATATGGCACGAAATAGTAAAAACAGGGTGAGTTGTCCATTGGATTCGGCGTTGCTGATTCTGCACCACAGGTTCCTACAAGGGGTTGCATACACATAACACGAATGTGAGAACGATCGCGTCGAGCATCGCTTCTCCATCCGCCATGACAGCGAGCTTCAGCTTCCTCGTGCACGCGAATAACCCGCCCTGCTGAGGTCGATAGCCATTCGCCAGGAACTGACCTGTCTCACACTCGTAGAGCTCATAGGTCGTTGTTTGGTCCGAAGGGAAGATCTTTGGCCTCAGATTCAACACAACAACAAATGACAGCGATACTGTGATCGTGGACTCACTGCAAATCTCCTGTCTTTGGTGTCATCCCTATGGTACGTCCACCTGTACGTCTTTCCGTGGGGAATGAGAAATTGACATTCTCGAACAGTACTATTGCTACTAGCCAGTGAGGATCGATGACCTCTTGGTGAGCCCGGACGCATAGGCATGATGGAATGAATGGCCTACCTCTTAGGAGTACCAGGCTTGCTACTCCACACAAGCCAGTCATCCACACACCGGGTTTGTCCCAGGTAGGTGACCTCTTCTTTCGACGCTCCGGATCCGTGGGTGTACAGCGCGACAACCTGCCTTTGCGCGTTCCACATCGTCGTGACTTTGACGCGCTCGCCTCCTTCGCTGGCCATGTCGGTTGTAGCATCGGTCGTGAAGAACTCGTAAAGCACGTTCCCCGTTGTGCTATCTATGATTGCCGAGTTCGTGGGCTGTTGGGAGAAGAAATGCAGCTTCCTCATGGAAATGGAAAGGGCTCAGCTCAATATGCGGAACGAAAACGCGAGACAGTTCAGGAAGAGGTATTCTTATAGCCCCCTCCGACAGCCGCTGAGTGCCTGTCCAAGGATTGTAAGTACTGCCATGGGCTCCGGTATGAACGTTCTAACCTCCGGACACGGCCTTCACGGGGAGGGATTCGGGAGGCACTGGCAGTCGGAGCACCGGGTCCGTGTGAGAGCGTTGTCATTTAGCGAGCAACGCCTGTATTGCAATTAAACGCTGAGGCAGGGTGACGGCTGCGTAACCGCCGTTGATTCTTGCGCGCGGTTCATCCGCATACCGTTTACTCGAAGTATGAAGAGACAGTAAACTGAGCAACGAGGCATTGGTCTTGCGCCCCATCGCACTGAACTGAGATACTCGCCGCCCTCCAGATGTTTGTGCAGATGCGGTACGGCAATATGAGAACCTGACGAATCTAGGGCCCATCCGAGTGATACAGCGAAGACCAGACTTCTCTAGTATGACGAGACGCTAGCAGCAGTGTCCGAATCCTGACTCCCGAGATGCAGCTCATCATGGAGATGATATCTCTCTGCCCGAAAATGGAACTCGGCGTAACCCTGCATGTTGACGAGGGACCAGTGGATGTATTAAACGGTGGGCACAGAAAATGGCATCTGACGGGATAGGGAGTGTGTGCCTGAGAACGCCATGCACGCCCCTAGCCCAGCCCAGTCACTCAGAATTGGCGGAGGGAACTTCGAATCGTAAGACTTGCCCGAGTCCCAGCAGCGAGGCCTGAGGACTCATTCGCTAAGGGGTTGTTCGGGCTGGTATCATGATGCACGTAGGACCTGTTCGACTCGGGATTCGACGGTCGTTCGTCAAGAAGAGCGCGTGATGTGCTATGCGATGCCGAGGCGGGCTTCAGCTGAGTCTCACTGGTATGGAATCTGCGGAACTGCATTGTACAAACCATCCGTAATGTACAACAGTTTTCTAAATGCTCCCGCACCTAGGCCTCCGCAGAGACTCCTGAGACCTGACAATCGACATGTAGCTCGTTGAGACGATATCTTTTGGCCCTGAAATGGAACTCCACGTAGCCCTATATGTACGTGTGCGGTGGCTGAATGGTCAATGAAGACGATATGCCATCGATGGCCACTCACCATGAGATGGCTACGGCAGATATCTGCCAGTTGCTGATCGGCAGATGTGAGCGCCTCGATATTACGGATGTTGTCTAGAGTCTCATCGACAAGCTGGCGAAGGACAGCCATCGGCTCCTTCTGCTCCGCAGCGGCACGAAGGTGGATGTAGGTATCAGTTTCGCCTTGGAGAGTCTCTTTGTAGAAAGAAAGGCTGAGAGGCAGGTGAGGACGTAATCACAAAGACGGGCTCCAATCACTCACATGTCGCTGAGCAAGTCGCGATATTATCGGAACACCGCATTAGCTCGTCTTGTCATAGTGTGCATTACGAAGTACCTACTTGATCGCGTTGATGTACTGCTCTATGGCTCTGTCATATGCCGCACCGGAGTCAGCAGCTGAGGGAAATGTGAGGGGGGAGAACTCACGGGATCAACTGTAAGTAGTAGTTGTCGGATGGGTCTCGCCAGCCTTTGACGAAGTTGAAGAGCCCGAAGCCCGTGCCGATGCCGGTCTTGAGACGCAGGAAGGAGGGATACAGAGTAGCGCGAGGGACGACGACCATGTCTTTGGAGACGCATTCGATGTACATCCCGAGCAACGCCTCCAAGGTGCTCGTGTTGATGGCGTCAGCACTGAAGCGCGGGTAGTATTCGTACATGTCGTGGAACTGTAAGAGCATGCGCTCTAGGACGGGGTCGGATAGCGTGTCGCGGGCGACGAACCACCGAACGACCTGCCCGAGAGCCTCGATATTATGCTGCCCAAGGTCGTCAACGTACGCAACGAAGGCGGTATAGATGGCTATGAGGAGCTGATACTTGTATGGGGTGTGGCCGTACGCCGACTCGGCGATGCCGCAGCTCGTGTCTGTAGCGGCCTTGACGAAGGCAGGGTCGAGGTCCGCCTTCCACGACACGATCTCCTCCACAACTTCGGAGCGAAGTTTGTCATTAGCTTTGGTGTCAGGAGAGCGGTAGCCCATACGGGCGAGGAAGTCGCGCAAGATACGCTTGGTCTCCTCTGCGGCTGATGAGGCGAACTGCGTGTCTCCCGGTGGAGGGTTCAGTGAACCCGGCCCTCCACTAGCAGAGCTGTTGCAAGATAGCGTGAGCTTGGTTCATCTCCCGATGACTCCTCAGTTTTGGGAACAACGGGGTACGCACCTAGCTGCATGGACACTCTGGGTAATTTCACCCACTGTGTAATCCATGGTATAGGCGTAAAAGACGAAGGAAAGGGAGAAGATAGCTTGTCTGTAACTTGGGTTCTCAGTAACAACTTAAATACCTCTCAACCAGCGGCATTTCGTATCGCCCCAATCTTTTCCATCCTCGGAGTCAGCCAGAAGAAGACAAGCGCAGGTTTCACTTATGGATACTGGGGTGTATCTGCACGGCAGCTTGAACAGCTGGATTAGAGCCGACAGTGGGAAAGCATCACAGCAAGTGACATTGAATGGCGATGCCGTGTTGCGGCGCTCTTGCGGAGTTGTATCTATGCGAGCCAAGGAAATTCAGCGCCGGACGAGTCTCAATGATACTGATACGCCTACCTGTATCGGCGAACGGCCGTAGACCGATCAAAGTTGCAACCGCTGGTGCGTGGTACCAGCATAGGTCACCCCCAAGCCACCAGTATGGCGTAATGTAGGGCTCTCACTGCCCCATAGTCAATGGTGCTTTTTCAAATGCATGTGACCTACTCGTCAGAACCAAGCTCAGACGAAGGAACAGTCGTAAAGGGGAAGCGGGAACACGTTCTGAGCGAGAGACGACCTCGCATATGTATCCGAAGCCATCGGCACGGCACCCCCGACTGATGTCCAGAATCATTATGCCTTGTCTGTGCGCAATATGAATCTCAAGTAGATGGGTTGTCGCTTGGGGATACCACAGAGACCTGAGTATGAGTAGTCCTAGTACTACATGGATGTTGGCAGGTGCCGTTGACGCCTGACTTATGAACGCCACAACACTACTGCAAATATGCCAAAACAACATAGCAAAGCGCTAGTAGTGGGCGTCCGGGACGCTACTTGGCAAATCGGCTGCCAGCCATCAACTATCCAAAGCTTGCACCGCTTACCATCTCAACAACCCTTTTCTTCTCACGTAACGGTGATCTCGCGATGTTCCTCGAAAGCTGACAAGTATTGCAGGCTGAACGTGTATGTTCAAGTTATCGGCTGCCGCCGGGGGTCACCGACTATGCCGAGCGCTGCTGTGAGGCTTACAAGAACCTCTAGCGACTTCTCGTCGCCCGACATCATGCATCAAGGCTTTACGCCGATCGGGCTATCCTTCCACCCCGCATTTTTCAGTACCAGTGCATCGTCTTATGTCTAACCTTGCACCCTCAACTAAGCGTTTCAAGCGAGGATCTTAGCGCGGAACGTTATCACTGGACGGGATGCTAAACAGAACATACCAGGTAAGTACTACCCAACGTGTGGTGACTTGAGGACATGCTTGCGTTGTAATACGGCGGTCAAGCCCGCGCGTACAGTAGATGCGATATACTAGCGTCCGAATCGTATGGCGGTGGCGTTAGAAGGTTTCGGGATGACCGTAATATTACCGCAGCGAGACGCGCCTTGGCGCTACATTTGGGCGCACTTGAACTCCATTGGCCTCGGCATCGTCGTCGGAGCTGCGGAACGCTGCGCACACGAATGCCACTCTCCAAGTGTTGCGCCAAGTCAGCCTTAATCATCATCGTTCAACCGACAGGGACTTGGATTGACAATTGTTGGGAACTGGCACGGCCTACTAGCTCCTGCATCCCAATGGCATGGTCCTTTGGATTGTAGAGACGACTATCTGCGCTCAGCACATGGCTTGTCTCGAGTACGGAGGTGTTGTAAGTGTAGTCGCTCAAAACCGTACATTAGAAAGTTGAGGTAATATCCGATAGGACGTGTTCGATAGGACGTGTTTGGAGTCGCCTGCCAGCTAACCTGACGTGGAATTCTGCCCCTTAACACATCGGGGTGCGCTGCATGCTCCCTGAACTTCCTATTGCACCCATTCCCCCGATCGAGCCTTTCCTGACATCACCTGACATCTCTTTAGAATAGCTGTAGTTCGTCAAGACGATATCGTCCAGTTTTGATATGGTACTCGATAAATCCCTGCGTTTAGCGTAAGCTCCTGCAGAATGACAGTTGGTCTTGAAGAGCTCGCCCTAGCAGGGCACCGTGAGCTGCTTACCATGAGGTGTTTATCGCAGATTTCCGCCAATTGCGAGTCTGCAGAGGCTATGGCTCTTATGTTACGTACGACTTCTACGGTCTCCTCGACCATTTCCAAGAGGACTGTTAGAGGGTCGTTCTCCCCCGCTGCAGCACGGAGATATACATAGCACTCCGTCTCTCCTTGCAACGTCTCCTTGTAGAAAGAGAGGCTAGGAAACGCCCCTGTAAGCGGCCGCATGTGTGAGTTGACAGACAGGTACTCACATGTCACTATGGTCGAGAAGTCTTACGTGTCAACTCTCCTCAGAACCGAACTCTTCGTGGACATGAGGCTCACTTGATACCGCACATATATCGATCCATGAGACTAGTGCGAAAGGCAGTGAGTAGTAATCCGCAGGTCATCATCAATAAGTACTCAGCACTCACGGTACCAACTGTAAATAGTTAAGATCCGATGAATCTCGCCATCCCTTGGCGAAGTTGAAAAGCGCATAGGCGTTCCCAGCCCCGCTCTTACGACGTACGAAGTCAGCGTAAAGCCCGTTTCCGGGCGCAATGCGCAGCGCCCCCTTCGTAATCCGCTCAATAGCTGTACCGATAAGACCATCCAACGTGGACATATTGATAGCGTCCGCGTCGAAGGAGGAATAGTGGTCGTACATGTCCCGGGTTTACAGCAGGAAACGCTCCAGAGTAGGATCCGTGACCTTTTCCCGAGCGGCGACCCATCGTCCCACCTGGCTGAGAGTATCGGCGGACGCAAGGTCGTCTACACAGAGAGCGAGTACGCTGTAAGAGGCTACAAGGAGCTGATTCTTGTACGGGATATGTCCATAGGCGCATTCCGTGACGCAACAGCTTGTCTCTGTCGCAGCGACCATGAAGGATGGGTTGACGTCGATGTTCCAGGACGTAACTATCTCTGCAACGTCAGACCTCAACTTGGTGTTGGGTAGGGTGTGAGGTGGGCGATACTCCAAGCGCGAGAGAAAACCTCTGAGAATGTGCTTGATCTGGGTTGTGGTACGGGGGTCCAGACTAGAACCACGCACTGCCGCTGACGTCGTGGTCGGAGGGTCGACTTTCCCTGCCAGCAAAGGAACAAGCAGCTCATCGTTATAAGGAGAGCTGAGAAATGATACGTTTGTCAATGGCACAGCTTTGTCGGGCAGTGGGTAGCCCCATACCAGTCGTTTTCGAGCATTGAAGGAGACCTCGATGGTGTACCTGCGATGCGTGATAGTACCAACAAGTAGTGGGAGGATAGACAGGAATGGCCGTACGTTCGTCTGCTTCGTCTTCAGCGTAATAAAGTAAGTGATAGCTAGCTGATAGGGCTTAGGGTCGGCATCCATTCCGGTGCACATAAGTCCGGCACGATAAAACTCGAGTGGATGAACTCTACGACCTCGAAACTTTGTCCGGTGAGCGCTGGACTGGAATGGATGTGAGCCTATGTGAGCAGTGAGACTGTCGATTATGAAGCTCGGACATGACGTTGTGCGCCTGCAAAACACGTGTGGTCAATCGCAGGACGCTGATCAGGTGTGAGCGCGTGTGAGCATCATTGGTGGCGTGGCATCTGAGTGTGTGCTAGGCCGCAGTCACGGTCCAAGTGTGTAAGTTCACGGATAGCTTGTGACCGATATGACAAGACGTCCAGTAATGATGGGGAAGACGGGGCGAAGGAGTTAGCCGGACGCTACGCACCTCACTTGTGCCCATTTGGGTCGTCTTTGACGCCTTCTCGGGTATGGGCATGTTCCTGGTGCAAGATTCGATGCATCTGTTGTATTCCGAAGTTGTCGCAATAAAGGCGGCTTCACTGGAGGATTGGGTCCAATCATATTGGAAGCGATAGTCGGAAATAACTCAATGCTCATCTGACGAGGGAGAGAGTTGGGTTTTCAAATACATGGACGCGCGGTACGCAACTCCACTGCTTTAATCTGCTCCGGCTGCGCTCTACCTGACGTCTCTATACCAGCTGCAGTTCGCGAAGACCGTACCGTTCAGCTGTCATATGGAACTCGATGTACCCCTGCGCTCAGAGTAAGTTGCTGCAGAAACATCGCCTGCAAGGATTCGTCCATAATAATGAACAACTCACCATTAGGTGTTGACCACATATCTCCGCGACTTGTGGGTCGGAGGAAGTTATGGCTCGCATATATAGTACGTCTGTTACCGTCTCGTCGGCCACTTGTTGAAGAACCACCAGGGGCTCTTTATCCTCAGCGGCGGCACGCAGATGGACGTAACTGCCATCTGTTTCTCCCCGTAAGGTTTCCTTGTAAAAAGAGAGACTGGCGGTGACGGCCATGAGGATGTTCCAGTTCATACGCAGTATAGTGGAGACTCACACATCGCTACAACGAAGCCGTTCTAGTACGTTAGCCTCCCGAAGTGATGCAAGCTCGGGAGTAACACTCACTTGATACCGCAAATATATCGTTCCATGACACTGTAGCGAAAGAGAACTATGAGCAATCAAATGCCATAAAATCTTACACCACTTACGGTATGACCTGTAAGTGGCAGAAGTCCGAGGGATCCCGCCATCCTTCGATGAAATTGAAGAACGCATAGGACGCCCCGAACCCAGTCTTGCGCCGGAGGAAGTCAGCGTAGAGCGTACTGCGAGGCCCAGTTCGCAGCACCCCCGCGGTCGCGCATTCTATAGCCATGCCGAGGAGGCCCTCCACAGTGGAAGCGTTGATGTTACCAGCGCTGATACAAGAGTAGTAGTCGTACATCTCCCCAGTTTGTGCGAGCAAACGCTCCAGGCCGGGATCGGCGACTTTTTCCCGAGTAGCAAGCCATCGCCCGACCTGCCCGAGGGTGTCTCCGCGCCCGAGGTCGTCAGCGTAGATGACGAGCACGGTGTAGGCAGCGATCAGAAGCTGATACTTGTATGGGAGGTGTCCGTAGGCACGTTCCGTGATGCAACAGGCCGCGTCAGTCGTAGTGGCAATAAATGTAGGGCTTTTGCTGATGTCCCACGACATGATCATTGCTGAGATGTCGGCCCTCAGTTCGGTATCGTCGGGAGTGTGGGGTGCGCGATATTCCAGGCGGGAGAGAAAGGCACTAAGGATTTCCTTCGTCCGTGCTAGAAAACTGGCATCCAGCGAAGAACCGTTCGCCATCGTCACTGTGTTAGGAAGGTCGCCCAGCCAAGGATGAGATGATCCGTCGTCACTATGGAATGCAGCCGTCAGCAGTGCTGCATCTATGACTAGCAGATGAGTCCATACCAATCGTTCCTGGTCATTGTTGGAGGGCACACGCGAGTGGTCTAGAGATGGGTCGTAGGAGTGGCGACAAGACGTGGTTTGTCTGCGCTGGCGTGAAATCTGACAACTTATAGGCCTAGGTCAATGACGCATACTAGGACGTCATTTGGCTGCCCTAGATTCGTAATGTTGGTGCACAAGAATTGAAACATGACAAAACGAACCTCCTTGACTCCGCTACGAAGTCCCTCGCTCGAAGAGTAAGGTGCTCATCCCCGTGCCTGAAGACAAAATCCTGCACCATATTATATTTTAGTAATCCAATCCTAACCCATGAATCAGTAACTCGTGCACGTCAGGTGAACGCACCAAAAGTATATTCGAGCAAGGGTAGGTTCCGCCGTAGACGGCGCCTTTCGAGTAAGAAACAGTCAGCCACAAACCGCAACTCTACCCGTGTACCTGCCAAGCTTATACACAATCGCAACAATGGCGATCAAACGTGAGCAGCTTACTATTTGGGCGGTATGGCACCTCGCTGATTAGGGAACATGCCGTCCGCACTCCCTGTATATAGTCCATATGCGACTCATAACCGAAGGTTACAGATGATATCTAGTAATACAGTCAGTCCAAACAACGACAGAGAAGACAGAGAAAGAGGGGGGCGAACTGAACACTACGACTAGCCAAGTTTCCACCGCTGGACCGTGATCTGGATCAACCTCGCCATGTCCTCCTTCGCCTGTTTCTTTGCGCTGTCCGTGATACCCTCGAGCGCATCGAGTTCCTCCGGTGACGTTTGCAACGGATTAAACTCAAGGACATGCCCATCCTTGGTCTGCACCGACACCAAGGCGGACACGGACGATGCCGCAGAGAGTTGCCCTGTAGGACCCGCAGGGGCAGGTCCATCATTGACAGATGCGCCACTCGTCCGCTTATCGAGGCCGCTTTGTGAAGCAACCAGTGTGCTTGCTTGTGAGGCCGACCGCGAATGGCCCCCGTATGACACAGCGGACGAAGACGATGCGGAGCGGACGATGATGCTTCGCTGTTTCTTGAGCTGCCCTCCTCCAGGCACTCCAAGCCTGCTCTGACCGCGGCCGCCATTGTTATCTGCGGATGAGCCAGCGCTGTCATCACCATCACCCCCATCACCCTCAGCGACCGCCTTGAACCAGTTCTTGAGGTCGAGCTGGTAAGGATTCGCTAATGGTGAGCCGTTGACGCTCAACATGTTCTCGTTCTTGCGCGGCCATCGAGGATGCGAAGATTCGGACGACAACACGGGGTTAAATGTAGATGCGGAGGGCACCCGGGACGCGGGTCGGGTGGGATGGGCGGATTGAGAAGGTTTGTTGGGAGATGCAAATCGCGAGGGCGTACGGGGGAATTGCAACGGCCGAGAGCTGCCCTTCTGTGGGCTCGGAGACACAGCGCCTGAAGGGACGCGTTGTAGCGGACGTGCCTGGGACTGAACTCTGTGAGCATAAATAAGTCTCATGTACGACAGGGATGGCGCAGACCTTTGCGGGTGTCTTGGTAACAGGTAGACGTGTCTTCGACGCAGTGGTCGGCGCGGCGAACGACATTGGCTTCTTCTTAGGGGTGGCCGCCACTGTACGAGCTACGGGTGTCGTTAGTACACGGCCTCAGAACTATATATTGTACTATACCAGTTTTGATCGCTCTTGAAGATTCCTGGGTAGCCATCTTAGAGTCCAACTTATCTCCATCGGTTTCCTGAGATTCGATCCACTTCCGCTTGCGCGTACTGGGGTCAATGGTGCTGTCCTCCGCTCCAAGCAGTTCGCGTTTCAAGCCCTTGACACACTCCTGGATATCCCCGTTGTACTTGGCGAACTCCTTCAGGGTTACGTTGCGCACGATGCGCGGGATTCGCAGTATCAAACCCTCCTGGTGTCGTCTAAAGTTCTCAAGCGCGTCGGCGAGCCATTCCTCGAACTGGCGGGTCTTATGTGCCACTACGCGTGCAGGCATGTTGGTGTTAGCACGCCGGCTCGATGCGGTGTAGACAGACCTTCTAGGTCAAGATTGGCAAGAAGCTGCTCTTTCTCTTCTGCACTGTATTTACGCGTTCTCGAGCCCGACATTCTGGCAAGGAAGAGAGTGCAAGGAGTGTCCAGGAGGTGTTATGGAGCGATTGAGGTGGTTGAGAGATGGAGAACGCGTGAAGCGCGCTAGCGCCCAGCCACCGTTTGCGCGCGTGTTTCGGATCACGTGGGCCCGTATACTTCTTTTCTGACCTCCATCTCTCTGCTTTGGGTGTGGCTTAACCAGCCGCAGCTGCGCTCGCTCGAAAATGCCTCTTGATGGCCACACACATCTCGTGAAGCAGGGCTGGTCTGGAAAGGGTACTGGTCTTAGAAATGGCGCGATAGCAAAGCCGATCACGGTCACCCAAAAGAAAACACTTGCAGGCATTGGCAAGGACCGCGACGAAGCGTTCCCCTTCTGGGACCAGTAAGTGCTCTTATTCATACTCCTTGGGGCTTGTCCCTTAACGCATAATCCACAATCACCAGTGTGTTCCAGGCAGCTGCAGTGAGCATCCAGGTCAAGCTGCACAAAGACTCGGACGACGAATCGAGCGATAGTTCTGTACGCTGCATCTTTTACATGCTCTCTAAGAGCGATGCTAACGGGCCTTTCAGGATAGTGAAGACAGTCAAACTCCCGCAGTAGAGATCAGACGTACGGCGACAGGCATCATCTCAAACCGTCGCCCAGTTACTGGCACTCCCGCGCTCTCTGGGGCCACCACGCCCTCCGATTCCCAGGCGAGCTCAAGTGGGAGCGTTACGCCCCAGCTCAGCCTGATGGCCGCGGCGAAGCAACAAGCCGCCCGTCGCATGCTCTACTCCATGTTTTACCGCGGTCCTGTCATCGCGGCGGACGACGACAACGATGAAAAGCCGCCTTCGTCGGACGAAAGCTCGGCGAACCAGTCAGGCCCCTTCACACTTGCCTCTTCATCTGTCTCCGCCGCCGCATCGTCATCAAAGGATGGGATGGGGAAGGACAGTAAGAAAGTCAAAAAGCGGAAAGGGGAGGAGGATGAAGACAAGCGAGAGCGGAAACGGCGAAAACGCGAGGGAGACGGAGAGGGGGAGAAGTCCAAGTCGAAGGGGAAGGGCAAGGAGAAAGCCACCGACGCATCATCCGCGACAGACTTGGATGACGACGAAGAGCAGACGAAGGAGTCCAAAGCAGCACGAAAGGCGGCGAAGGCAGAGCGCAAGCGATTGAGGGCGGAGAAGCGCGCACGGAAGGCGGAGAAACGTGCACGAAAAGCGGAGAAGCAGGCACGACGCGAGGAGAGGAGCAAGAGGAAGGCCGAACGTGACCCCGTCTCTACAGACCAGCCAGGTCCCACTCATCCCGAGGGTGGAGGGGAGCCAGGCACGGTCGAACCGATACCCATAGTCGTCGACGGCGCAGCAGATACCCAGTCCACATCGAGGCCCAAGAAGGCGAAGAAGGCGAAGAAGGAGAAGGCCAAGTCTTCGAGCTCGGATACCTCACCTTCAGAGAAGAATGCCGAGAGGAAGGAGGCGAAGTCATGACCCCGGCGTTGCAGCCGTGCCTTCTTTTCCTTACTACATGCTTTCCGATGTATCGTTGCACAGCAGTCAACACCGCGGTTGGTGTACAATGACATATATTACTCCAGGGTCTGATTCTACTTGTACATCAACGGAGTAGAGTGATGGTATTGACTAGTAACCGGTACTGCGATCGCAACGAACATCGTACACATAACGAACACAGAGTCAATTCAATGCAAGAGCGAGTCAACGCGAGATACGAGAAGAGCAATAGCGAAATCAGGAGCCAACGCGCGGTCGCCGGTCATGCCCTGCGAACACAGCACGATCAGCACCAACGAACGCACACGTTTCGGCTTGGACGAGAGGCGGCGCGCGAGTAGGGAATCATGGAAAGAGCCTACGCACGGATACCGCGGTAAAAGTACACATGTACAAATGTGACATAAGGACCAGGGGGATACGTGAAGTTCCCCTACATGTCACCGAGCACTCGACTGGCGCACTACGCCGGTCGAGCTCATACACGAGTGCTTCTCCACGCGCTCTGCATTGCGATCCGTCGTGCCTAGGGTATAGTAGATGTTCGGTGAGAATAAGCTCTCTAATCCTGCACGAACTCATGGACGGGATACGCACTTGATCGAGAGTGATCGAGTCCTCCCGGAGCTCGACCCGCTGCCGACCGCCGTCGTTATCGTCATCGTCGTCGTCATCGAATGCAGTGGTCCGCCCGTTGCTGCGCAGCGCACCGAATGCAGCCTTGCCGCCCGCGAGCGAGAACGGTGTCGACTGCACTGCGGTGCCGAATACGCTCGCTGTAGGGGCTGCACCGAACGCCTTGAAGTCCGACACAACCTTCCGTGGGGGTGATGCGGGGGCGACCGGCTTTGTAGGGGACGTCCGCTCGGCGGGGCGCGCAGGAAGGTATGGCGAACCATAGTACGACGACCGCGATGAGGCCATACGTGCGTGAAGGTACTTGTCCGTGAACCGTGTCCCTGGCACCTGAACGGATGTCAGAGATTCGCCGACATTAGCTCACGAGCAGGTCACGTACCCTCTTCAAATGCGGCCTCGCGTCTGCAAGTGTGGTCGATTGCATGTAAACGCTGACATTGTGCTTCGCCTCTTCGGATTCGCGGTAGATGCTCTCAATAACGACCTTCTTCGTGCTTTCATTTCGGAGCAACAACCGCTCATGGAGCTCGCGCGCGACGTCGTCCACGCTCTCGTTATTGCCCAATATCCGCTGAGAGACCGCCTGGCCGACTTCTCGAACGAGGCGTTCCATATCGAGGTTCTCGAGCACGCTGCCAACGATCGCATGTGTAAGCAGGTCTGCAGTCGTCAGCGGCAGCATGAGCCCAGACGTGATGTTCGTCAGGGCCTGGTAGAAATCGGTCGCATACTGCGCAAGACGTCAGATGACGTGCGGACGGGGCAAGGCCGTTCACGTACTGAGTAGCCACTGAGAGCGGGCTCGCAAGCAACGAAGAACTACGATCGGTCAGCACGGACGAGGGGCTACGGGGAATGACTAAGACTCACAAGGGTGATGCCTTGTTGGGCCATTGTCCGGGCGATTTGCAGAGGGTCGTGGCCATCGGGCGAGCCCTCATCGAAGCCTAGCACCGGTTAGTTACAAGCCATTCGCGAGCACTGAAGTGTATAGGAAGCCGGATGTACCATCGCCATATTCGCCGATGCCATGCGGCGGGGCGTCCGCAATGAGAACAATCATTTTGCTCGCATTCGGCCGCCATTCCATCTGAAGCGCCTCCGCGAGTGCCGCAGTGACGGCCTCGGGTCCATCGCCACCCCCGGACGCGTACAGGCTCGACAGGTTCTTGTGCACCTCCGAGACGTCGGAGGAGAATCCAAAGTTCTTCGTCACGTACGTGTGGTCTTGCGGGGGGTGGTCGCGGTACGCGATGAGTCCGATGCGGAGGTCCTCACGGGCCTGGAGCTTGCCCGACTCGTAAATGTGGTTGCAGATCTCCTCGATATTCTTCGTCGCGGAAGCGATGTAGCTCCCTTGTGAGCCAGTGCAGTCCTGGATGAAGACGAGATCGCTAGAGAGCGAGGTCAGTGTCGGATTGTTGTTACCGGTGCGGTGCGGCAGAAGCTGCAGCCCGCCGGAGAAGCGGCGAGGTCAATGCACAGTGTCGGTTGAGGTATACGTACAGCATCTTTCGGCCATCGTCGAAGACCTGCTGGGGGACTTGTGGCTGAGGTTCGAACGCCGGTTGCAAGCCCGGTGCGCCAGAGTCAAAGTCCATGTCGGTATCCATGATGGGTATGGTTTATGGAGTGGTACAAGGGTTGGTCAGTTGATCCGGTGTTCTCTTCTCGTGTGTAACACTATTTATATGGAGTCGTAAAGAGATAGACAAGAAGAGAAACAGATTTGAGAGACAGGAGATGGTGGTTGGGGACAAGATGCAGGAGGCAGAAACGGCGAGGGGACTATTGTGGGTCTGTCGCATAAGTAATTGGGGCTATGTCACTAATGTTGCCCTCTGACGCCACGCCCCCGCCGTGCGCGTCGATTATCCGATCTAGACGCCCATAATACTCCTGCTTATGCTTATGATCGCCATCTAATCTTTGCCAATGCTACTGCTTCGAGCCCAGTGCGTCCTGCATGCAGTCGTCGATAACTCAGGAGCTACCTCTCTCTGGGGCCATGCAATACTACCCTAGCCACATCGCGCACAGAGATCGTCCAAAACTCAAAGGAAAGCTAACCACAAAGTCCACTGCGCACGAAGCAGGCAATCACAGCTCCCGTCGCCCACCCCCTGCGCTACCGCCGATCAACCACGCCAGCCACGATGCTGCCGTCCATCCACCCTGCCCGCCGCCGCCTGGCCGCGCAAATGTCCGATAGACAAGATACAGCCCCGCCGAGAGACCGCCCACCATGGACGCAATCTTCATGTACGTCCTTAGCCGTGCGGCCGCAGACACTGCACGATCTGCGCCGCCTGGGATAGCGGAGTTCCTGCCCAAGCCACCGCGCGCGTCAGTATATATGTGCGTGAGGTGAGGAGGCCACGTTGCGATCGGCTAGAGGGGGCAGGCAAAGGGTTTACTCACGGATTCATCGCGACTCTACAAATGGCGTGGAACACGTCTGCCGTCTGCCCCGTCCTTACGCTCACTGCGATTGGTGCTTGCAGAGATAACCGCCGGCAGTAGACGTCAGGCTGGACCTCGTGTCTCTGCAGACCCGGAACACGTTGCGTGAGCACTTTCTGACGGGCGCGCACAGCGCAGGACGCACCTGCAGCGCGAGGTCAAGATCAGACTTCGTCGCGACGAAGAGCGTCGGTATGTGATCTAAGCTGTATTGTTGCTGTACCCGGTGTCATCAGCGGCGCTATAAACAGCAAATCCCGGAAGAGGCACGCACTCGTAGATTGCTGATGTACGAAAAGGAGTTGGTGTCGCTCGAGTCGTACACATACACAATGACGTCCGCAAGATCTGTCTTCTTGGGATTGCGCAGCGTCTCCGCCTCGTACCGCGAGCCGAACTCTTGGAGCTGAAAATGATAATCACCCACACACAGGGCGTCGATCGCCGTTAGCGTGGATCGGCGTTCACCAAAACGACGAAACGTACCACCAGATATTTCTCCGAGCCGTCGATATCGACGGAGTTCACGACGCTGTTCATCTTCTTCGTAGGTTCGTACACAGGGCTGAATGGCTTGCCCGCAAACGCGCGCAACAGCGACGTCTTGCCGGAACCTGCTGCACCGCAGACATAACACAGGAACACGTTTCGTGTCACCTTGCCTTTCCGCCGGTCCACTTTCCGTGGTCGCGTCACTTGCAACGCGCTCGTTCGTGGCTCATCTGGATAGCCCAAGTATGCAAGGTAGGCGAGCGTTGTTCGATGGTCGAGTAGTGTCGTCATACTATGCACACACCACATGAGACGCACGTACTTGTCAAGAAGCGCGCAACACATACCTCCACTGTGCTAGCCATCCTTGTAACGTGACCGCACCAGTGTCATCCGCGATGGTCGTGTCCGGGAATTTCTGGCCTGCCCACGGGTTACCTGGTGATGTACTGAAGAGCTCCTCAAGCTCTTCCTTATTCAGTGCACCATCCTGGTCCTGACCATGGCGTTAGTCAGGGCTGTGATGGCCGCAAAACTGTTATGTACCTTGTCGTGGTTCTCAAACAACACGGTAAGGAACTGGTAACCCAGCGGGCTGAGCTCGACCGAGCAGTCATGTGGCACTTCGAACCTGAAAGCGGAGTCAGTGACATTGCATTGCAAGCCTTGACACGGGTCGCACGTACTTCGGGTATAGGAAGCTCTCCGTCAATCGGAGGTCCTCCCCGTATCCGAACTTTCTGAGCACCGTCCACGTCGTCTCTAACCGGCCCCGCTGGATGAAGATAGTGTGGAGATACAGGAAACCTTCCTCAGTCAGCCCGTTGTCCCGGACGCCACCGTCGGCATGTTGTCGGACCATCTCCTTGATACCCTCCAGCTCTTGAGCTTGCAAGGGAGTATCGAAACATTTCCTCTGCATCGGACGTGAACAAATATCGACCACAACACGCGTATGAAACCGACCTGGAACTCGTTCAACTCCGCGGCGTCAAGCAAGCCGTCCTTGTTCATGTCGCACAGCTTGAATATTCGCCTTAGCGCGGCGACGCATTCCTTCTTCAGCACATGCTCTCTTGAGTCATACAGGGGAGCGGTCGGATGTAGGACGGCCTTCTGCGCGAAGTAGAACACTTCGGACACGTTCAACGGCAGCTTCGCAGAGCACTCTACGCATGTCTCGACTTCCTAGCGGAGTGGTTCGTCAAGTGTTCGAGCAGCGCATGTGGGCGACCGAACATACCTTGAACTCGTTCATGATGGGTATAATCTCGTCTTCTAATGCCTCGTTGGTGACCTCGCCCCCTCGGAGGTCGATCTTGTTACCGACCAATATTACTGGGACCTAGTATTGGTTCAGGCGCGCGAAGTCCAAGCAGAAGCGCGGTGACGTACATTGACACCTAGTTGCCGGAAGTAAGGTAACCAATAAGTAGGTATTCGGTCAAATGAGTTGGGGTTGTCGATGGCGTAGACGACGCAGATGACATGCGCCTTGCGGATCTCGGACTCGAGGTGGTGTTGGTCATTCGGGCCGCCTGTGATATTTGGATACCAACCGCCTCGTCAGCTTGACCCCGGTGAAGTCTGACAAGAGACGGGAAGGGAAGGGAGAGACGCACTGCCAGAGTCGACGATGTATGTGGTCACGTTCTCGGGCGTAACTTCTGGTGGGATGGTGACTTCCGGGACGACATGCTGTACCTGCGGTACGAGCGTCCTAGGGTCAACGCCCGCGTCAATGCGACGCGCAGATGACAGAAGCTTACGCGCGGAACGAAAGACTCTTTGATAAGAGAGGTGACTATGGTGCTTTTCCCAACGCCCTCTGTGGTCGTGGTAGGATCGCCATGTGAGCGTGGGGTACGTGAATCGGAATTACGACGTGTTTGGGACTGACCGTCGCCGACGAGAAGGATGCGGACATCTCTGCGCATGACCCGGGCGGTGAACGCTGGAGAAGACTTTGATTAGGAGGAGTATAGAATGGGGTAAGCAGGAGAAAGAGCGAGGAGAGGTGCGATTCTGATTCGTGCCGAGCTGAGTGCGAAGACGCGCTTCAGCGCTGCAGCTGTAGCCTGCCGCCACCGCGTCTGTCCCGTCCTTGGCGCCCGCGGTGGAAAGCTCACTTCCCTTTCACCCTCAAACTCCCCGGTCCCTCTCTCGTCATTCTGCCCACCAGCCCGGCGTCCTCGTACCATACGTCGTTTCATCACTTCTGTCCGCCGCCATCCAACTGCGGCAACAATCTTTACCCCCGAGACACCAAGCTCGAAACACAGCGCACGCCCAACACTTCAGTATAAACCAGGCCCACCCAGCCGCGCCAACCAGACCAACATCTTCTGCAAGCGAGTGCTCGAGAACACCAGAGCAACTCGCGAGAACTCCAGAACTCTACATCTCGGCCTCCTACACGACGCGCTTATACTCGACATGGCTGCCGATGCGCTTCCCAGCGACATCTGGATCGCAATCTTGCAATACCTCTCCGTCGAGGACCTCGCGCATCTTTGCCAGACTTCGCGCTATTTTCATTCTCTCGTATGTGTCATAACTCTTTTCATTAGCGCGGTGTCATCCTCATTGCATCATCTTCGTACTCATCCGTCGCCTAGGTAAACGAGTATGGATGGCAAGCCTATCTTCGGGCGAATCCCCGCCATTCCTGGAGCACCTCCAAGGCATTACAGCAATGGAGTCCGCACGACCAAATTCGGTGAGTAGCCCCCGTCAACAAACATCTCAGTTTTGAGCTCTCTCTGACCTGTGTCTTCTTAGCTACCACACTATAACAGACCACAACTGGTCGCTTCCCAGCTTTGTGGCTCGCCCCCTCGCCTCTAAATGGGCGGGGAAGCTCCAGCCAGTCCTCGCCATCAACCACTCGCGTCTCTTCGTAGCCGCCGCGAACCACATCTACTCATACATTTTTGGACGCTCGGCTGAGCCCAGCGCAGCGCCCAGCATCCAGTTTGAGTGCGCGTACACGACCACCAAGGTCCTGCAAGCCACTCGCGATATCACGAGTATACGGTGCGTCCCCGACGGGGGATATGACCGCACTGTATATGTCGGATACGCGGATGGCTCGCTGGAGCGTGTTGTTCTGCCCGCGTGCAAGCCTGGGACGGAGGGCCCCATCCACATCGAGCCGAGCTTCAGAGAAAAGCGGCCCTTCCACGGCGCAGAAGCCGTAGAGAGCATATCTTCCTGCGGCGATCAGCTTCTCTCCCTTTCTTCGAACGGCACCGCCGTGTTTTTCAACAACTCCGCCAATCCCGCCCCGCAGTTCATCGAGCTGCGCTCGCGCAGCTGGGCCTCCCACCTCTCTCACCGGCACGCGGTCCTGGGTGCATCCTCGCTCACACCGCTCACGGTGCACGCCATCCACGAGTCGCACATCTCGTCGGCGCCTTCGCACATTCTCACCAACTCCACCCATGACGACCACCCGCGGGCCTCGGCGGTGTACGGCATATGCGGCACTCCGCCCTCCGCGCCGTGGGGCGGTTCCGAACAGGTCATCATCTCGGGCTGGTACGACGGGGTTGTGAACGTGCACGACCTGCGCTCCTCTCGCCGCGCACACCGCATCCCCGGCGTGTCCTCCTACCCCGCGGGCGGGGCACTATACCCGGTGATGAGCATGTGCGACCCGTGGCTGTTCGAGCCCGTGTACTCTGTCTCGTCCGGAGGCGGCGGCTCGTGTCACATTGCAGCAGGCACTGCTCGTCATAGCGTAGTCGCTTTCTGGGATGTCCGCGCCGCGAATAAGGGGTGGAGCGTCCACGGGCCGGGCAACGACTCGTCGCCCGTTTACTCCGTCATCCTGGAGAACTCGCGGCTGTTCGGAGCAACGCAATCGCGGCCGTTCGTGCTTGACTTTGGGCCGGGCGTGCGCGAGGAGACGTACCCGAAGCTGACGAAGCCACCGAGAGAGGACGGACTCAAACGCAGGGATAGCAGCGGGGTCGGGTTTTATTGCACGCGATATGGACATTCGCGCCCGCAGTAGAGCAAGGAAACGACGATGCGCTATTGACGTTGACAGATTCAGAAGCAGTCCAACTTGTTGTATAATAGCCATAGATTCTCTGTGCTGCCTGCGTACGAGAGAGAGGTTATATCCTTTCGTACTCTTACATAGCTGTTCTTGGGACTTTCAATGTGCATCACTGTTGTGGTACAGATCAGGAATTGAGTTTGCACCCTTAACTCCCGTTCCTTGGACCTGACACCAAATATGGGGCAGATATGCCCAAACTGGGACATCGCCTCCAACAAATGCGCGTGGTGGTGCGACTCCGGAGTCGCGTATTTTGTCAAGCAACAGCCCGAGCTCAGCTGGCCATTGCCGCCCGCCCCTTCCCCGGACCCCTCCCCTCTCTGGTACCCATCGGTCTCCCTCGGTTTTGGCTACTCTTTTATCGTCTTGAGTTTCTACCTGTCCAGCAGACCCCGACCTTACAATGACCACGCGCGCAAAGGACGTCTACCTGGTCATCGGCGGCAGCGGCTTCCTCGGGCGACACGTCGTCGAGGCCCTCCTCGCGCGGGGCGACTCTGTCTCCGTCTTCGACATCGTCCAGAGGCACCACGACGTGCCGTTCTACTCTGGGGACATCAGCGAGGAGGAGCAGGTCTCTGACGCGCTGCGCAAGGTGCGTCTCCTCCCTCGTACCCTAGCTCTAAACGGGCCCCTCTCCCTGGCAGAGGGCAAGCCATACTGAAAACGCGCATGCAGAGCGGCGCGACATGCATCATCCACACTGCGTCCCCCCTTCATGGCATGGACGACCCGGCGCTTTACTGGAAGGTCAATGTTGACGGGACACAGGCCGTCATCAACGCTGCCGTTGCGAACGGCGTGCCGAAGCTGGTGTACACAAGTTCTGCGGGTGTCGTTTTCGATGGTCACGACCTGATAGACGTGGATGAGCGGATACCGCAGCCGGAAAAGGCGATGGACCCCTATAACGAGTCTAAGGCAAAGGCGGAAGAGATTGTCCTCGCAGCCAACGGGAAGGGTGGTCTGTACACCGTCGCGCTCCGGCCAGCAGGTATTTTCGGGTGAGTGACGGCAATGAAATGATGTAGCTTCAGTCCACGCCCTTATGCTAATCCTGCAACCTGCAGCCCTGGTGACAGACAATTCCTTGCTGGTCTCTTCCAGGCATGGCAGCGCGGCCAGAGCCACATCCAGGTCGGAGACAACACGAATCTCTTCGACTGGACGTACGTCGGCAACTGTGCATATGCACACCTCCTAGCCGCGGACAGGCTCGGCCCCACCTCTCCCGAAGACCTCGCCCGCGTCCGGGAAGACCTCAAGGTCGCGCTCCCCTACATCGAGTGCACAACCAAGGGCTCCCGGGTCCCCACCTCCAAGCGGCGCCCGCTCGGGCCGTGCGTGACGCCGCCGCCCAACGCGGACGAGCTGCTCGCGAACTGGAACAACGCAGACTACAAGCCGCCGGTGCCGCGGCCCGCGGTGCGGTCCAAGTTCGACCAGTTCAGCGACGCGGCGCTCGCGCGCGTGCCGCCCGAGGACTCGCCGCTGCAGGTCGCGGGCCAGGTGTTCTTCATCACGAACGGGGAGCCGACCGGGTTCTGGGACATGCCAAGGGTCGTGTACCGCTTCTTCGACGAGCACTTCCAGAAGCCGAACACGAAGCGCCGCTGGATCCTCCCGCACCAGCTCGGGCTCGTCCTCGCCAGCGGCGCGGAGTGGTGGGCGTGGCTGGTCGGCAAGGAGCCGGGCTTCACGCGCTATCGGGTGACGTTCAGTTGCGCGTGGCGGTGCTTCAACATCGAGAAGGCGAGGAGAGTGTTGGGGTACGAGCCTCAGGTCGGCCTAGAGGAGGGCATCCAGAGGACACTTGAGGTTAGTATTTATATGCCTAGTCTATCCCGATGCCGTGCTGACCCGAGATTGTTTAGTGGTGGGTGGCTGAGCGGCAGAAAGCCGGGAAGGCATAAAAAGGCGCGACTCGCAAGCGGTCATGCCAAAACCATGATACATTATGCGGTCTCCCTTTTTTGGTTTTACAGATATACCCATATAACGCCAGTGCGGATAATGCTCTTTGCTTCAGTGTTCAAGTTTCAATGTTCATGACGGATAAATGCACGAGAACGGCCTCGTGATGCGTGAGCTATGTGCTACGTTACCTCGGTGTTCGCGACGCCGACCTATGCGGAAAACCGTTGGTTCATCAGTGAGATGGTATCAAATGCTTGTCTTCCGCATCCGTCTGCAATGCTCTTGCAATGTGGCGATATAGTACAGGAGATCCGTATGGCAATGCTACTCGAAATGTTGGGTGCGTCTTCCCCCTAGTCTACAGCCCTGGGTTTACTCGAACTTGACTTTGTTCTGGACAAGACGTGATCTCTGTCAGACTACCGGCCTCTCCTGAGATCAACGAGCATATCACCTTGTAGAAGGCGACGTATCCCTTGATGTTGTTCGCTGCTTCCTTGGTCTCGGGGTAGTACCTACCTCCGATAAGATTCGGCCTTTTTGTACAACTGTCAAAGTGAACACTCACCAAGCAACATCGTTCACAACAGTCTTGCCTCCGATCGTGCCATCATAGTAGGAGGCGACTCTGGGTACAAGTCAACGGGAGCGTTAGGCCAACCGAGTTGCGAAGAATGCTCACCCCTTCCAAGGACAGGTCGTACTGGGTATTGGTGCTCAGCCGCTCAGCCGCCTCATGGAGACGTGTAGGCCAAAACTCACTGGGTCGACGACGGTGTCAGGGCGGCGGTGTTTACGGACTCAGGAGGGAAGTAGTGGTTGCCCTCGACTTGTACGGTCTTGTCCGAGTCGGCGAGGACGGTGCCATTGAGTGTGACCTTGACCATGCTGAACGAAGTTATGCGATATGAGAGAGGTGGGAGAAGAGGACTACAGGGAAGCCTATGAATACATGGTTCATGGCCATTATATAGGGTGCCGATCGCTGCAGAAGCTCAGGCTCAGTTATGCATGGGGATACAGCTCCATTTGAACATGAAGCTATGCCGCCTTGAGTAAGCTTGTACGCTTAGCGACTAGAGATCACTCTCGTGCACCTCCTGACGACTGTCTAGCTTGTCTACGATGGCCGAATGTTATACACGCAGCTTCTGAGCATACATGTTGTCATGATTCTGCCATCGGTGCGTGAGAGCGGGAGTAAGAGATAACAGCCGCCGGGAGGAACCGGCACGGGGAAATAATGCAAGATATTTTGCAGAGGACTATAGCCGTACCCCACTGAGATCCATCGAGCGCAGATAACCCTTACACATTTCGCGGCGGGGCTCTCCACACTCAACGTCTTTCTTCATCCCCTCCCAGTCCGCCCAACACAGCGAGGTCCTCTCTTCTCTATCCGCCGCGTCCTCTGCGGCCCCGTCCACGAGGGATGCCTTCGAAAAGCGCAAACAGCATGATCGGTACGTCTCTTCCTCCCTTCCAGACCGGTCTTGTGCCCACTCCCCTTCTCACCTCGTCCGCTCTGGCCTGGCCTCTCCTACTACCAATACTCTCCAGCTGGCGCAGGAGGCGGACTCGTCGCTAGCGTCGCCACCTGTCCTCTCGACGTCATCAAGACCAAGCTCCAGGCCCAACGCGCCGTCAACCCACAGCAAGGCTACCTCGGTGTGGTCGGTGAGGTGTTTACCACTCGCCCTCCGCGGCGCGCCTCCATGTAGTAGACTCGTCCCGCTCAACGTACGTCCTCTTCACCCTCGTGTGCTCCAGCGACCGTCAAAGACATCCTCAAGCACGACGGCATCCGCGGCCTCTACCGTGGTCTCGGGCCGACCATCCTCGGATACCTCCCGACCTGGGCCATCTACTTTGCGGTCTACGACGGCATCAAGCGCCATTTCGGCGAACGTCCACCCGGAGAGGTTGACGCCATCCGCCATGTCTATCCTGCCGCGCAAGTCAAGGGATACCAGCCACTCGCGCGAGAACACCCATGGACGCTCCACATTATGTCCGCGATGACCGCAGGGGCGACGAGCACTATCTGTACTAATCCGCTATGGGTGATCAAGACTCGGTTTATGGTGCGTGCGTTCTCCCCGTCCGTGTCCACCCGGCCTGCTCGTCTGACTCATCACCTCCCCCGCGCTCGTGCATTCAAAGACACAACCACGTAACGAAGTGCGATACAAGCATACACTAGACGCAGCCTTGACTATTTATCGGACCGAGGGCGTGCGCGCGTTCTTCCGAGGCCTCCTCCCCAGCCTGCTCGGGATCACGCACGTCGCCGTGCAGTTCCCTCTCTATGAACACCTGAAACGAGTAGCCGGTGAGCGCTCCGACGCCCTCACCTTCTGACCGTCTCCTCACCATTCCGCCTATTCGTTATAGCCCGCGGACGGACGGAACCTCTCACCCCAGGACAAATCCTGGCATGCTCCGCCGTCGCGAAGATGACTGCGTCAATCGCGACGTACCCTCACGAGGTCGTGCGGACACGGCTCCAGACGCAAAAGCGCCCGCTCGCGAACGCGGGCGGCGAGGCGCCACCGCGCACGTACGGAGGCATCGTCCGCACGACAAAGCATATGATCCGAGACGAGGGCTGGCGCGCGCTCTACCGAGGGCTGTCCGTCAATCTCGTTCGGACGGTACCGAACAGCGCAGTGACGATGCTGACGTGAGTTGTCGATCCACCCTGCGGTGAAATTTGGCTGACGCTTCGCCGTCCAGATACGAGATGATCGTACGGTACCTCAACACGAGAGCAGGCTTCTCATAACACGCGTTTGCTCTGCGATCGCCCACACGGTTACAACTGAGGGTACGACATCCCATGGACGTTTACGCACGAGCTTGTCAGTCAGCCGGACACGGACGTGCTCTCATCCAACCACATCCATTCGCTCGTGCACCGCCACTGTCATGCAGGGTGCCGCTTGGCGAAAATTCTAGACGCAGGAGAGGGGACGAGAGAAGGGGCATTTGTATCATATATACCACACACGTTCCTTGTTTGCTTCACCGTCCTAATAGTTTGTGTTCTCTTGTGTACTCACGTTCGTCGCATCGAGTAGATATTCCGATGCTGTAGGTGCTGTAATATGCTGCAGGCTCCGTTACCGTCAGGTTCAGTACAGGGCCGGTGAGTCCAGCCTTCGCAGAACGACACAACCAACTGCGGTGGCCTCCACGACTTCTGAGGCCTTCGTGCCTATGTAGTATGGGCACTGAAAACCATGTAGCGCCCATGAACTACTGGCAAATACAGGTCAACACAACAAGTTGGAACGAGTATCTTCGCAGGTTTATCGATATATCAATTACCGCCACTGCACCCACAAACCCTCGTGGCTGAGAATCGCCCAAGTGCAACGCCACGAATGGCATAATAAGCGAGACCACAATGCTTGAATTTCTTCCACTTCAACCATCACATCTCTCTCGTACCTTGTCACCAAGTAGTCTCCTTCCTGGCAGGTAAGTGATCATGAAAGGCTTTTATGCCCAAGGGCACCCACTGACCCGACCTGGTGTCCGCAGAAAAAGCCGCAAGCTGGAGCCTGAGACAAGTCCGTCTTCACGTGCCCCATCCAGGACTCTCCGTACTCCATCAGGCTGTACCCCGGCTCGTTGACCGCGGCCGAGTACTGCATGGATCTCGTCAAGCCGTCGACCGGTCAGGCCGTCCATTCGCCGCTCGAACACGAGCTGTAGAGCGTACCCAACCCAGACGCACCCAGACGCACCCTTACCTCACCGTTCCGATAACCGGGAGACTCAGCTCCATCGAACGCGCACACGGCGTAAAGCGAGAGGACATACGCCCCGGGGGAAGGAAGTTTATTTTTGCGCGACGGCCTGACCTGCGTGCTGATCCGCTTTGGGAAGAGAACCGACCGTTTCACGGTCCCTTTGCGTCGGCAGGAACGGTCTCGCGGGCCGCAAGAAGGGGCTGTGGACGTGCTCGGCTTCCCCCAGATCATCGACCCGTGAGCTACTACAGCTTGCATACGCGCGCGACCCGACCGTGTGCTGGTGAAACCCTTCTCATGTATCATACTCTAGTCAGCTCGTCCCTGTATCCGACGGCCTCGGTGTAGCATAGATGCATCAGTATGATAGGTGTACCTTCCCCCGTCATTTCTGAGACTCGCGCTGGGCCCGTAATCGTTGGGAGGTTGAGACAACTCTGTCCAGAAAGAACACCGGTAAAATCGAGTTGACACTGTCATGACAGCCCACAGAATTACTCAATATTCAGGGACGGGTTCGCCGTTCCCACAGACTGCGTTGTCGTCTGTTGTCGTACAAGTCTCCAAGAAACAACTTCGGCGTTGCGCACCCCGGCCGCGTCCGACACTGTTATGATAGATATCATGGTCATGTACTGCATACGTCCACATGTCCTCGCGTATAACACTACACGCCCGACGAACAAATATGTACATATCGTGCTCGCGCGTACCTACAATGTACCAAAGCCGAGTATGAACATCAAAATCCGGACGATATCGAGCGTACCAACCAAGACTGCAAGACGAAAATGCTACGACCGACGTCCATCGAACCCTGCATGAAGGCCTCAGGATCCAGTGGTAACGACGATGACGACGTGACATGACATGACGGCAGCGGGCGCGAGCCGCCTCGCATGCCCAAGGACCGGAAAGTATGGTATGTGACAGCGAATCAAATGAGAGTATGCGAGCGTGCATGCGCGCGCGAAAGAGGGAGACAGGCGGGTCCAGAGGGGGGGGGATATCGAGGGTCGAATGGAGAATTGCACAACGAACATGAATGGCAGGCGGAGAAAACGAGGGTAAGGAGCGGGGGAGGTAAAGGAGCGTCGGGCGCCGAGCCACGCTGGACGGCGAGTTGGAAGAGGGTGTGTGTTCGATGATGGGCTGAGATGAGATATGTATGGTCTGGTAGATGTAAGAGGAACTATCGGGGCCCCAAGAGACGAGACACGACGAAAAGAAATGTCGGGAAAACGGTGAGGGGGAAAGAATGTACATACATAAAGATATGAGATCGGGCTTGGAAAGCGGAGACGGACGAGTACCGTGACGTCGACGTTGTGGTAGAAGGGTCGCCGAGGAGGACCGTGGACAGGACGAGGATATCGAGCCTCGGCGGCTGAGCACCCAAAAGCGTAGAAATACCCAGTCATGCGCAGGCGGGGGCGAATTCAGAAAAGACAGGACGGAAAGAAGGCCACAGGACAGAGGAGGGGATATATTGGGCGCACGCACCGCCGCGCCCGCGGGTCTCAAGTCTCGCGCCTCGCGCCTCGAGTCTCGGAATGTCTCTTGTCTCTTGTCTCTTGTCTCTCGTCCCAGAGGCCATGGCCAATCTGCCCTGTGCACGCACGCGCGTCGTCATCCTCCTGCCCCTGCAGATCCAGAAAGCCAACCCAAGCACGTCCTCAGCCATCGGCCCTCATCGCGCCCGTTCTCCCACCCGCGCGGGAACGCGCAGCGCACTCCCGTCCCGAGTCACCTTCGGCCTCGCAAGGCAGTGCCGGGTGAGAGCGAGAAGGCCGCCGCGAGAGAAGCCTCCCCTCCCATCTTAGTCTTGATCGTCGGCGGCGTCGTCGGCGTCGACTTTTGCACCCGAGCCCCGCGCCCCGTCTTCCCGTCTTCTACTCCTGCTGCCACGGTCTTCTCCACCACTGTATTGGACGCGTGTTGTTTGCATTTGCATAAACAAGCCGCCACCCAGCGCGCTGAATGGGAGAGAAGCAACACACAAGAAACACAAAAAAAGAACGAGTCGGTTACGATTAAATTGCCAATACGGAAGCATCGTGACAGACGTACATATGCAGCACCGTCTCTATCGCAATCCACCAGTCTGCTCTCCCGTATTCCTATTCTGCGATCCACTGCGATCCGCGATCTGGAATCCCCGAGGCCCGAATCCTTGCCCGAGCCCTTGTCCTTGTTCTTGTCCTTGTCTTTGTCTTTATCCTTGCACGGCTAGGTGACGCCTGCGGACCGCCCGCGCGTACGCGCATCTGTCTTCTTCCCTGACCACCGGCTCGACTCCGCGACGTTCATGGCAATTGAAAGCTGGTTTCCCATGCTCCGAGAATGAAATACCGAGGACCGAGGACCGGGTAACGGGGTGGGTGTGAGCATAGAGACCGATTGGGCGGCCGGCCGGGTCGTCCGCAGCGAGCCATACGATCAGCCTTCAGCCTTCCAGCTTCCGGCTTCCAGTTCCAGATGGACGCTGACTGAGGAAGCGGTGAACCGTTGTGCTGAGTGGGTTATGAACGCGGAGAAAGTAGCCTAGAGACGGACAAAGAACAGATGGACGGGGGCGGACAGGTGGTGATCATGAGTAGGCAGGGACGTGCATGACGCGCAGGCCGGTGAACGGACGGACGGGCGGGCGGACAAGAGCAGCGCTAGCAGCTGGATGAAACAGGCATCGATGTAGGATTGCAGGAATGTGCAGTCGGCGAGCGCGAGAGAGAGAGAGTAAGGAAGAGAAGGGTCCGTAGCACCAAAAACAATACGAACACCAAGAAGGACGGCCGCGAATATCGTGTGGAACACACCCTCCCAATCGGCCGACCGACCGACCGAACGAACGAATCCTGGACTGACCGGTCGGTCGGGCGGTGAGAGAATTTTCGCGCCGTCCCCTTCTGTCGTATATCGCGCTATTAATAGTCCGTGGTAGATGGGGTAGATGACTGGGTGGATGGGTGGCTGGTGGTGGTGATGGGTGGTAAAATAAAGTATAATGACGGAGTGCGAAGGGTGGTAAGGGGCTGGTGGTGGGTAAAGCTCAGGCTAAGTCGCGTGAGGGGTGAGCGCGAGGGGTGGCATAAAAGGAGAGCGGAAGGGAGGGGCGGAAGGAAGAAGGGGAGGAGGAAGGGGTGGGAGATTGGTTTACGGTACACTACGGCGCAAAGGGGTGGGTAAAAAGGCAGACGGGTACGGTAAGGTGGGAGGGAGGGGGATCAGCGGCGAGGCAAATGGTCGGTAAGGAACACGAAGCGGGAAGAAGTAGGAGGCGGCGGGAGGAGTAGGACGGACAGAGAGGAAAGGCGGTGTTGGGAGTAGGGTGTGCGGCGGTCGAGTAGGACTGGCAAAAAGGATGAGGTGATACAGGCCGCGACGAACGGTCCGACCGACGAACGAACGAACGAATGGCAGCAGCCCCGCACCACCGCTCACACCACGTACAAACCCAACAGAGGGGCGGGCGAATGAACAAGAGTCGACTTCTTTAGTCACAACAGCGAGCACACGACGACAGCAACAGCAGCAAGCGAGAAAAACGAGAACGAGACGGGCGAGACAGCAACACGATGCGACACGGAGGACGATGCAGGAAGCGGCGCTGAGCCGCCCTGCAGCGTCACGCCGTGCGCTAGTGCAAGTGCTCCTGCACCGTCGCCGTATCGTTGTCCTCGCTGCTGAGCGTCTCGACCTTGACGCCTCGCGACGAGCTCACGCTCCGAATGTCCCGCCCTTCCTCCGCCAGCTCTTGGTTGATCAGATGCGAGTGCGCTGGCGTCGCGCCGCCCACGCCCGCCGGGTCGTCCGGGCTCTCGCCCTCCTCCATCGGCCTGTCCGCAAAGTCCGGCTTCCGCAACGCCTGCCGGAACGCGTTCGCCATGATCGCCGCGTCCGCGCCCGAGAACGGCCCTGCGTCGCTCGTCCGGCTGATCATCGACGCCCCGTCGTGCCCGTCGCCCCCGCCGGGGGACGATGGCCGTCCGTCGCCACCGCCGCCGTACGCGCCCGCGCCGTATCCCGCCGCAGCGCCTCCTGCGAGTGCAGATGCGCCGAGGATCGGGGACGTCGGGCCGCCCCCCCGCGCGTCGGCCATCATCGGCGTTGACGAGCCCATCGAGTTGCGGTGAGAGAGCAGACCCTCCCGGCGCTGCCGGAGACGACGCATGATGTAGAATGCGAGGATACCAGACGCGACGAGCGCGAGGAAGCCGAGCACGACGATCACAGCGATAGCCCACTTGGGGAATGATGAGCCACTGCTGTCGCCTTGTACGTGACCCGTCGCAGAAGTGCCCGTCGCGGTTGCCGTCGCTCCAGAACCAAAAGTACTCATGATTGTCCGTGATTGCGAGGCGAGCGCGGACGAGAGGGACGCTGCGGATGCGGACGCCGCTGCTGCTGATGAGAGGGAAGCCGCCGATCTGGAGGACGCCGCGGCAGCGGCAGAGCTTGACGACATGGATGCAATTACGGAATCCGCGAATGTTGTCTCTGCGTTGTGATACGGCACCATCAGTCCCAGTTCGTGCATCTGCCAACGCTCACAGGATAGCACTTACGGACGGCGGTGAAGGTGGACTGGGGTATCGCGCTATTATCTAGTGGACGGTCGTTTCGGGTGACGATGAAGTACATGGGGAAGGATACGTTCTGGCCGTTCCAACTGGCCCCTCGCGAACCAAACCAGGTGTCGTTGACCTGGAAGTGCTTGCTGCCAGCTTCGTAGAAGGGGTTGGGGACGTCTTGCATCTCAAGCACTTGCTCGCCAGAATCCGCATGGAAGAGGTAGATGTTGACGAGATTCGTCTGCGTGAACTGGGGGAGCTTGCTGTTCCCTGTAGGAGGGCACAAGAGGTGTTGGGCGTGGATCACGAAGGACACGAGAGAGAGGGAAACGCGACTTACATACGATCGTCGCCCATTCGTGCTGCGCGACGCTAGCGTCGGAAGTTGGCCAGCATGTAATGACGTTGTTGGGCGAGTTGAAGCACTGGTCCATAGCAGCAGCTGTTGTTGTTGGGGACGCGGTAGAAGTTGATGTTGAAGGCGAACACGGCGGTATAGCGCGGACACGCGACGGAAAGCGACACGCATTGGCGAGCGGGCGAAGAATGGGGGTGTAGCACGGAGAGGGGCGAAGAGAGGTTGAGAATCAAGCATGAAGGGAAGGAGAGGGAAGTAGAAAAAAGAGCGGGGGACGTACATATTTGTGGTTGATCTACTATGCTAGTATCCCTGGGTGGGTGTGCCCTGGGTGCGTCGCGGACGCGCCTGCGCTTCATGCTCTGGGGTTGTACGGGAGCAGGGGGGACCGTCTGAGCGGGGGATGGGGGATCATGGCGATGGGAAGAGGCGGACATAGGCCAGGAGCTGGAGAGAGGACAGACGCTTGCGCTGAGTGTCGTGGGTGGGATTGCGTTTGGAAGCAAAATGGCATTATCCAGGGCTGGGGCGGGCAGGAGAGCTGCGCCCTGTTAGAGGACGAGGGGGTCTATGAGGGAGGGAAGGGACGGGAGGAGGGATAGAGGGAGGGGGAAAGGGAAAGGAAGAGGAAGAGGGCGAAGGAAAGGCCAGACGAGGGCGGAGGGCGCTGAGAGGACGGGAGCAGCCTGGAAAGCTCACAGCGCTCGCAAAGAGAGGGAGAGTCGGAGAGTGTGGAGAACCAACAACTCTCTCTCTCACTCACGCCCTCTGTCCACTTCTCTTCCACGCCCGTTTCTTCCCCCGCCCATCGACATCATCAGCCGTCTCTTCATCATTTCCCTCTCTCCATTGCTCCTTCTCTCTCTATAGTACGCTCGCCGTTCGACTGTCCACCCTCCACGACGCTCAAGGCGCCCACGACGTGTGCACCGTTGTACTCGCATTGCGCCCGCGCATGAGCGTGCCGAAGCGGTGGGCCGTCCCCATGGCCGGTCTGTGCACCCGCTCCATCGATAGCCTTCTCTCACTTTCTCGGCCCTCGCTCTCTATCTCTATCTCTTCTGACGATGGTAGTGCACAAGATTTGACTCGGCTGGTTGGCTCCTCCAAGTCGTCCACGCCACTCTGCTCCTCCTGTCCGGCGTCGGAGACGGCCTCGGCCTCTGCCTGACTTCATTTTGCCCATCCCACGGAACGAGCTGCCAGAGTCCCGGGCGCGGAGAGGCCGTCGTCCGGGCTCCGGCCAGTCCAGACCGCGTGCGGCCTCTCGGGGGCTCGGGACGAGGCACAGGCACGCTCAACCTTCCCGTTCGCCCTCCCAATCCCAATCGCCCCCACGCTTTCTTGCGCTTTCGATCTGCTCCACCTGCCTGCCTTCGTCCAATCATCAGCCTGATCACCCCCGCCAGACAACGTCACATCTCTCCAACGCCCTGCTGCTTTCGCAAGTTCGACGTCAGCGCGTTCAGAGCCTCGTCCTCGCTGCTATTCAACGCCAAGCACACGTCTGCCGACGCTCGTGCAGAAGAAAAAATACGCCACCACGTCTTACCCGTCCGCTCAATCACCGTAAGCTAGACGTAACGCCCTCCACGCGCCCATCCGTCCGCAGATGCAACCATCATGAATGGCCTTGATTGACCGTCTCTCCGACTGCTCCGAGCTCATGCCGTCCCATTTTTGCCCATCTGCCGTTTTGATCTCATCTTGGGCTCGTCTGCCGTCATACACCGAGATGAAACGGCACAGCACGCTCGCCGTCGGGGCCTTCCGACCCTCAGGCCCATGACCGGTGCAGCTGCTGCTGCTATATCTTTCCTATCATACTGCAGTCTGATTCATACGCTTGTGGCTTGTGGGCACTCTTAGGCACCCTCAATGCGCTCGGGTACTGCCGACTGCAGCGGCTGCGCTCACCGTTTTGAACTCAAGATTTTCGGCACCAACTCCTGCGGCCACCAATGCGCACCTATATATACCCGCTGTGCCGTCGCCTCAAGGCCTGCGGACTCGGAACATGCCTGACAACCCCAGTACCGCTGCCCGTCTAAACTTGTCTTTTGCGTCCATCGTCTCTGGGAACTTGGAAGCTGCTGGCGGACAACTGGAACACGTTCTATTTGCACCCCCTAGGGCCAGCTTGCCCGTGATTTCTGTCCTCGGCATCGTGCCATCGTCTACCCGCATTCAGGTATTATGCTGCACTACGCTGACTACACCGCTCGCAATCACCATACCAGACGTCGGACATGTCTAGCGATGCATTGACGCCTTGAGGACTTTGGCTCCCAATTCTCGATCCTATGCCATGTCGTCATTCCTGCTAGAATCGACGGAGGTGGCTGCTCAGCACTCCGCGCTCAGTCACGACGGGCTCGATGCGCGGACCACGCACCATGCATCATGCACCGCCATACGTATGCACTATTCCTGTTCCCTCGCCTGGGACCTTCTTCCTTCGCCTTCGGAACCACATCGCCCAAATCTGCCTAATGGCGCGAAAGCCCAGAGCGTGCGTGTCTCCCACCCTCCCGCTGCACGCTCACGGGCCCACGGCGCTCGGGTACTGTCTGCCCTCCGGACTGCCGATCTGCGTTTGGCCGTTCCTCCCTGGGACCGAAACGTCGAGGATATCGCTCGTCCGCTTCCAGCTATAAGCTATCAGGCCCGTAGTCTCTGCTTCTGCCTTATGACTGCCAAGGGCTTGATTGATGCGGCGCACCCGCGCTCCGCCCCAGTTAGCGCGCCCCGTGCGTCTTCTGGTCGTTCATATCGCGGTCTGCAGACACGCCGCACTAGAAGCCTCCTCCCTTGTCCCGCTACGCTACCTAGTCCCCAGTGGAAAAATGGAAAAGATACTTGGAAACACGTATACAAACCAAAGGCTGCGCGCGACGCGCGTACAGGCGTTCAGGCGTTCAACCGCCCGCAGACCACGTTCTAGTCATGTCCGCCACGGTCTCGTCCGCCCTGCGTGCCGTCATGGTCTCCCGCCAGCGTGCGGACGTCGGTCGACTTCTTGTTGCAATGGAATATTGGAATATTCGGCGTTGCGCTCGGGTGTTGAGCGCTGACTCTCGCCCGCTCTCGACGCGATTATCACACTAAATAAATCGCCGGCCAGCTCTGAAGGGTCGTTTGCTAGTCGCCGGTCTCGCGCGCGCGACGTGCGCAGAACCACCGCGGACGTCAGAACACGGACAATGGCATGGCATAGGAAGGTCTAGGAAGATGCACAAGCTAACAACTGCCAGATAGTATCAACTTGAACGACGGGCGCCATCATTCATGTGCGCACGCTCTGCGTGATCCCGTGTGGCGGCGCCCCCAGGTCCCTCGTCCCTCCTCGTCCTTGCGCCGTGCCTCGACTGCAGCCGCCACGGCGTGATATTCAATCTCGGTCTCCTTGGACGTCAGGATATCAGACATTGGAGGAAACGGACGTCTGGATGCGGGTTATGCGCCTAATCGAGGTAAGGTACCCTCGTGGCGCGCGGCTAGACTTTGTCGTCGCGTTGTGCCAGCTGAGACTACTGTGACCTTGGCAGGAGTGGAGATAGTCGTAGTCCCCGGATGGGGCGGTCGAGTGGGGGTCGGCTCCTGATTCAGAGGATCGAGGGATATAAGAAAGGGACGATCATTGCATGATCGTCGACTTTATCGGAAAGGCGGATGCGCGAGCATGTGTGGTGGACCTGGTGTAGTCACGCTCACAAGCTGTGTGGGCTAATTCAAGTTGCCAGTATTCCCATGGTCTTGTTGCGGTGGTCATAAACCTCCAGCCCTTTTTCGAAGACTTGGTGTCACGGACCAAGCGTACAGGGCAACAGCACCTACCGTACCTTGTATTTCCTCTGCAATTCTATGCATATGTTCTCTGATCATGAACGACGATGATAGCGAGGGACACGAGGCAGTCCGAGTCGAAGAAGCACGACACATGTACACATGTCAGTATATGTACATATGCAACAGTGGGAGCTCGCCAACATCCTCGCTCTATCGCCGCTCGCGGCGGACAACAAGAGATCCGCGGTTCTCAATTTAACTCCGTAGGGCGGCGACATACATTATGGTCTTCTTTTCATTTAGGGACTTCCATACTAGTATGTGTTTGACATGTCGACTTCCGGCTCCGCAACTCCGTGAGCTATACTGTATGGAGCGGTGTAGCTATGTACGGCCATAGTGGGCCATCGATCCTTCGAGCGACTTACTCCTACTGCAGTACCATGACATTGCCAGCATGCGGGAACTACTGCCGTGCGAAGGGATTGTACGATATGCCTGTCCGCGAGGGTAAACATCGGGGGTCTTACCTCTCTGCTCTTTGCTTGAATGCTGCCTGCACTGCTGTATCTGCCGCGCGAGCTTGGTACTTGGTCACCGACGTGTGCTAGCCGTCTGAGACGACTAAGGACCGCAGCGTTACAGCTCTTCGTGGCCGATTCAGTCGTATCCATTGGCGAGGACCCCGCTAGAGTGCAGTGAGCAGGGATTCAGAGTTTAGACAATGCTATCTCTGAGCTCTCGCACACCAAATCACGAGTTGCATGCCAGTCCGTTGACTACGACTTGGATCGTTCTGTCGTGGTGTTGGTATAAGTCAGTAGACTCTGTACGATGAATCTCAGATACCCACTGTGCATAGCGCCCGGTGATTCGCCTTTTGCGACGGCAAGAAGCCCAGCCAAGGTTGGCGTGCTGCTATAACAGTCCCACTGGCAGACGGCATTGGGACCGACGTGGATAGATCCGTGGCTTAAGCACAGCCCAGACTGACATAGATGTATCGACAGCGCTCCTATGCGCGCACCTCTGCAGCGCAGTATTCAGAATGGAACTACCACCTGGACATCAGAAATCAAGGTGAAGAAGAGCTGAATTTGATTAGGTACTCACCACTTTGGTTTGTCCACTTGATTGCTGACCGCTATAGTACGGGCTGCACGGGTCTCAGGAAAGTTGACATAGTAGAACAACAACGTGTGGTCGCCAGTACTTTGGTACTCCGATGATCATGCCGCAGCATACCTATGTAATAATTCAATATGAATATGAATGCGTAAGTACTGCTGGATGGTCGACCGCCGTATGTAGGTCTTAAATGAAGTGCACGGTGCTCACCTACAAATACAGTCTCTACCTCTTTCAGAACCTCGAAAACACGATTCTGAAATCACTGCAAGGCGTGCATTCATTCATCGACCAACCACCCCTCATCCTGGAGCCCCTTCAACGCCTCCTCCCATCCCTGACCCTCCTCCCTGCCCACCTCTCTCCAGTCAACCACGTTCTCGCTCCCGAGGTCGATCCACTCGCCCTCGCGCGGCGCGTACAAGTGCGGGCACCCGGGCATGCCCTCGACCCAGCGGTACACGCCGCCCTGCGCGCGCGTCTTGCGCGCGTCGACCTTGAGGAGCGCGAGCGAACGGTGCGCGGTGAAGAAGAGCGACGCGGTGGTCGGCACTTGGTGCGCGTTCGAGAGGTGGATGAAGCCGTCTTGCCGGTCGAGGTCGCTTAGGGGGAGCGCGGCCGGGAGGGGCGTGGGTGGCGGCGAGGGTAGGATCTTGTAGACGTAGGAAGGGAGATGGTAGGCCGTAGTCGTGGTTGCGTCGCTTGCCATGGCGGTGAATGGGTATGATATATGACTATGGGGGACAGACGTATACGTAGAGGTATTGGCGTGAGATTGGGTTGGGACAGGATCTGGCGCGGCTCGCGAGGCGTTTCGTCGCGCGTCTCTCGATCGATCGCGGCGACCCTGTTCATCGGCTCCGAGCACTTTGTACACAACGTTAACGTTAGCCCCACACAGTCCGGGCCTGCACTGTGCTTGTAAACGATGACCACAACCGCCCCATGCACGCGATTTCTTGGCCTACTTTGCACGAGTACCGTCTCTCAGCTTCCCAACGTCAACAAATCCCAGTGGTGCTCAACCACACCGGTACCGGTGTCACTATCATAGTACTGCCAATCTGCAACGCCGGCAAATCACCGCACGCACGCACATCCCCGCAGGTCCCGGACGCTTCAACCGGAGACAGCCCACCCATACATACCGGCGGGTCTCAATTGCGTCCCAGCCTGACTTGACGGCGTGTGCGAACGGCCAACGAGGTGCAGATGCCTATTATAGGTCGGGCTGGCGGCGTCCATATGGATAGAAGCAGCTATCTGCGCGTCGGTGACACGCACGTTCTCATCAGAGTCTACTGACCCAGTGTGCAGCACCTGCGTCGAAACCTATAAATGCAGCGACTATTCGGAGCATGGGTGCTCTTGCAGCTCTGTCTGGCCTGATCCGCAACAAGCATAATGACTGGCGTAGCGCGTGGTAGGAGAACTTGGGCTGGGATGGCGGCAGCGGTTGCGCTCGCCTGCCATACAGCTCAGGCGGTGACCGTCGCTGATATCCAGGGCCCGGCTTATCTATCTCCGCTCAAAGGAAAGAGCGTGAGCGGTCTCATGGGACTGGTGATCGCAAAGGTATGACGCTCCTTGCTATTCAGTAACCTATCTCACTACATTCACTGACTGCTCCCGTTACAGTCAACCTCAGGATTCTGGATCGAAGGCCCAGCTTCGGACGATGACCGCGTCTCCAATGGCCTCAACGTCTTCACGACCTCAAAGACAGTGCTCAACTCCGTCTCCGTCGGGGATGTCATCTCCCTCTCCGGCGTCGTCTCCGAGTTCCGCTCAAGCAGTTCCCCGGGCGACCTCTTCGCGACCGAGCTCGACTCGCCCAAGAGCATCGTCGTCCACTCCTCCGGCAACGCCGTCACCCCACTCGTGCTCGGGCCTACCGGCACGCGCAGCCCGCCGACGCAGGAGCTCAGCGGGCTCGACACGGGCAGCGACGGCTGGCTGTCGGTGCCGAACAACCAGAGCTCGGTCGACGCGACGAACGCGACGCTCCGCCCGGACGCATTTGGCATGGACTTTTGGGCGAGCTTGGAGGGCAGGCTTGTCACTGTGCGCTCGCCGGTCGCGCTCGACTTTGAGAACGACTTTGGCGAGTTCTGGGTCCATGGGGATTGGGCGGTGACCGGAAAGAACGGCCGTGGTGGTCTGTCGATTACGATTGGTAGGCCTGATGGGTTCACTGTGGGTGCGTCTGTACTCAGTACAGTATTTTGCATTAGGACCCGATGGCCTTCCGGATGCGAACCCGGAGACAGTCATTATCGGGTCGCCTCTGGATGGAACGAAGAACCCGTCCGTCTCTCTCGGCAAAACGTTCTCGGATATCACGGGCGTCGTTCTCTACCAGTAAATTCCAACCATTCGGATGTACTAGTCCGGACTGGAGTGTCATTGACGTCCACTTCCATGCAGATTCGGCTTCTACTACATCCTGCCATTGACAGCTCCCACCGTGGTCTCAACGCCTGATCCCACAATCCCACCAGCAAGCATCACACCCAGTGAGGATGAATGCACCCTCACTATCGGAGACTACAATGTATGCGCAATGTACTTCTCACATTGTGTGCTCCTACTAACCAGGATAACATATCCACGCGTTAGGTAGAAAACATGGCGCCGACGACCGCGCACCTCCCCACGGTCGCGAACCACATCGCGAACTTCCTCAACAGCCCCGACATCGTCTTCCTGCAAGAGATCCAGGACAACTCGGGCGAGACGGACGACGGCACGGTCAGCGCGAACCTCACGCTCTCCACGCTCGCCTCCGCCGTCGCCACCGCGCGCGGCGCCGGCAGCCCGACGTACGCGTTCCTGGACATCGACCCGGAGAACGGCCAGGACGGCGGCGAGCCGGGCGGGAACATCCGCACGGCGTACCTGTGAGTAGACTGATGGCTGTCTTCTATTCGGGAGTATGAGGATCTGCGGTCGTGTTCACTGCGACTAAATGACGTTGTTCGGCAGATACAACGCGACGAAGCTCCGGCTGGTCCCAGGATCCCCGGCGGGAGGCGCCCTCGACGCGACGCAGCCCGTGCTCGGGTCCGACGGCAAAGTGACCCTCACGTACGTCCGCCTCTCCCCGCTTCAAGTTCCTGCTGACCATTCGTCTATGCTTATACCTCCGCGACACGCAGATTCAACCCCGGGCGAATCGACCCGACGAACGCGGCCTGGGACGCGAGCCGCAAGCCGCTCGTCGCGGCGTGGGAGACCGTCCCGCACGGCGAGCGCTTCTTCACCGTCAACCTGCACCTCACCGCGAAGCTCGACGGGTCGTCGACCCAGGGCGACGCCCGCCCGCCCGTCAACGGCGGCGTCGAGCAGCGCATCAGCCAGGTGCAGACCGTCGCGGTAAGCTCGTGTTTCCCCCTGTCTAGAGCTGGGCGCGGTCGCTGATTCGGAGATCGATGTGGTCCTCCTGACATATGTAGACGTTCGTGAAGGCGCTCCTCGCGCTCGACCCGGATGCGAGCGTCCTCGTGGGCGGAGACTGCAACGAGTACGTGCAGACGCGCTCGGTGTTTGCGCCGTTCGACGACCTCCTCACCGAGTTGGACGAGGCGGCGGACGTGCCGCTCGTCGAGCGCTACACGTACCTCTTCGACCAGAACAGCGAGCAGCTCGACCATCTCTTTGTCTCGAATGCGATCGTGGAACGTGGCGGGCTTTCGGTTGAACATGTGCATGTGAACAACTGGGCGCCGTCGTTGAGCGTGCGCGCAAGCGACCACGATCCTAGTGTGGGCCAGGTTAAGGTGTGCTAGTTCAGAATCGAATCGAATCGAATCGAATCGAATCGTGTGTGTAGCTCTAAGGATACATCCTGTGTTTTTGAGAGTGTACAAAATGATGATTACACTGCTTCCTTCTTTCCCTCTTGATGCACCAGCGAATGAGGCTAGGTTTCGTCACCGTCGTCATCGCTATCTTCACCTTCCATCGTCTTGCGGATCTCGTCTTGCCACATGCTCGCAAACTCCTGGACATCGCGCCCACTGCTCATCGCCAGAGCCTCGATAGGCACCATATTGTGCTGATGCGCAGGCGCATTGCGCGACGCCGCCGGGTGCGATGGCGAATCCACGACGCGCAGCTCCGGGACTCTTGCGCCCACCTCGGCGTCGGGAGCAGAGCCTGTGCGAGCGAGCAGCAGGTCGTGCAGCTCCTCGTACGTGAACAGGAGCGGGTCCGTGCGAGGGAGGTAGGGATTGAAGTCGACGATGTGCCCGCGTGAGAGGTCACGCGTGAGGAGGAAGTCGAAGGTGTCTGCTGGGTGGGAATCCGGGGCCGGGAACGTCCGTGCGGCGGCCGGGCATGGGTTGCGCGGATGTGCACCGAAGCGCGGGTTGTATGCAGGCGATGGAGGGCGTGTCGGGCGCAGAAGTCAGCGACTGCGAACGGGGAGACAAGGGGAGAGACGAAGAGAGGAGGACGCGAACGGGAGAACACGCACAGTCGCCTTGGGTCTGCTCCCATTTTCCCTTGATGTGGTTCTCCCAGAAGGTGGTGACCGCGTTGATGACTTTCGCCTGAGTCTCGCGCTCGTTCCAGAAGTCGTAGTAGTTGGGGTCGCGCTGGGAGATGCCTGCGAACGGCGCATCGCGGCCGTTCGGTCAGAAGCCGGAGATTTGCGCGCGGGGAGTTGCCGGAGATGGTGGGCGTACGCACCGATTAGGTTCTCCTGCCGGACAAAACATCGAAGCTCCCTGGCGCGGTCAACGGGATACCATTTGCGGAGGACGAGCTCCAGCTCGTACGCAGTAGAAGACTCGGGGGTAGGTGCGGGATCGCAGCCGTCGAACACAAGCTCAGGGTCCAAGTCGTGTTGTACGAAGTCGGATGATTTGAGGAGAAGGTAGACGTCGGCAGGTGACATGCACTTGAGAGGCGAGGAAGCTGGAAGCATCCATGCAGCGTCCTGGAAACCAGGGTGAGTACCATTGAACAAGTCAGACATTCTGTCTCATGGTGACACTTCATGGCATGGCGATAGATGTCCTCGCAATGCGAACCGGGCTCAGCAGGTGTACAAGATAGGACGTTCACGCAACACAAACGTAAGCAGAGCGCGCAGCACTATATAGACCGGAGACTAATATAGCGCAGTGGCTGTCGAAGCGAGACATGTCTGAACTAGAGAGGCATGGTATGACGACTCACCCTAGGAGACGAGAAGTTGAGCTTTGGGAAAACGGCACCATAGTCTGCTACAGCTTCCCGTATTCTCGCATCGAGCTCCGGAAAGGCAAATCGTGCAGGTTCATCGGTGGACTCATCTTCATCTGCGGCATCCTCATCATCGGACAGCGTAGACTCGGTAGGGCTGTCGGGTGGTTTGTCGGTGACATTGTAAACGCCAAGGGCGACATCCGTGACCTACTGACACGTCTTCCGCGCCTTCTGGGACGAACACGCCGTCTGAATCCAAATACTCGCGGAAAGCGGGAGATAGCGGGCGGATGACGGTGGATTTGATGCTATGAGCAGAGAATCTTGGATACCATGATGAGAACTGAAACGCCAGCAGAGCCTCTGGGGAATGCGAAGGGAAGAGCAGCGGTGTGTGGACGGGCGCAGGCATATCGGCGGTGGCGGAGGGGAGCAAAGGAGCGGGCGGAGAGATCTGGGATCGGCGGTGGCTGCCAAATTGGGCTAGGGGGACCCGATGGCAGGGTTAAGGTTAAGGTGGTGTTTCTGGGCGGAAGGAACGAAACGAGCAAGCGGGCCACGCTCAGGGCCGGATACAGACCAGAAGCGACGGCGACACCCATGGCTCTCTCCCGCTCAGCTTAAGTACCCTCTCTCCTCTCAGGCCTAGACTCCCCCCGCTCCCGTCTCCCTCTCCACCACCGTCTTCTGCGTCGAGGGAATGCACTCCTTGCTATCTCACCACCACTCGTAACCATCTCCACGCCTCGCCCACGAAGCATACACCTTCAACCTCATGAGCTCTAATGGAACCGCACACATGGACGTGCCGGTGGTCTCCTCTGCAGAGCTCACGCAGACCTTTGGCGTTCTCTTGATTGGCTTTATCTTCACCGTAACACTGTACGGGCTCACCTTCTTTCGTGAGTGTTTCGAATACCTTGCAGTCGGCTAGACGCCCATTCTGATCTCTCGCAGAAACATACATTTACTACACACGTTTTCCGGGAGATGACAAGAGAATCAAATCTGTCGTACGTCCTCGTTTTAACTCTATTGTCCAACTGACTGGAGAATTCTGTCGCTAGGTTGGCTTGCTTTGGTACGTTGAAAGATGCATACGCATCTCTTCTGATTGTGGCTGAAGTGACACCGAAACCTGCCCAGGGCGCTAGACACTGCGGTCACCACACTTGGTAAGCCCCTCTGGATTGTTCGTTCGGTTATGTCGTTCAACTAACACTTTGCAGTATCACATACGTACGTGATCGCACACTCGTACACAACCGAGGTCTTACGCGTGGTACAGAATATACCATTTCTTGGTCACGGATTTCATGATCCCCTTCTCGCAACTGATCACGACCAAGTATGCATTCTCCCCGAAATATTGGGTCATCATGCTGACAGCAAGCGGAATGCAGGACATTTATTGTAAGTGCTCCCGTCGGCATGGTCGAGTCGCACACCGTGTCTAATTATATGCATAGGCCGAAGTAGCCCTCTCAGTATGTCGTTAATACTGGTTCTTGTTCAATTGGTACTGACAATCAGCGCAGGGATTTCTCGCTTTGGTTGTACAATGGTGAGCGCATACAAGTCGACAACGGAGAGACATTGCTCACAGTGCTGCAGCTACTATGCTTCCCGTCTATGGACAGGTATGAGGCAGCTCACTATTGAAGAGTGAATGACGCGCCCATAGGCTCTTAGTCAGCTTCAAGCAGACTATCTTATCTGCGGCAGTTGTGAGTATACGGTGTTTGAATGTTACTGTCCATGCAAACATCTGACATGAATATACTAGTTGGCGTTAGCTCTCGCGGCGTTTGGTATGTCAGCCTTTTTAGCAGGTTTATCTCATCTGGTACTCATCGGGCGTCATGTATGATGGTAGCGTTCAATCTTGGTGAGAATTCCTTCGCAATAGCACGTAATCCCCTCATTGACATGTGTCTATGCAAATTATAGCTACATTAGCCAAACTGTATGCGGCTTTCAAAGCGGTAGCATGTTGTCGTACTCATGAGTTCCATAGAATCCATCAACCGCTCTTCTCGAGAGTCGTCTCCGGTGGTGTTAAGGTACGAGCTTGGCTACGAATCTTTCCTCGTACCCAGAGGCTGATGCACGAAACAGCTTACCAAGGGGATCAGTACCGGTCTTGTGCTGGCGGCAGATCTTCTCATAGCAGGTGCGATGCTCTGGTACCTCCGGCCCTCACGAAATCCAGGGATGGCATTGTACGTAGTATCACACCGTTCGCGAGACTGCCGGGAGTTCTGAATTATCTCATGATCTGCTCTGCTTCAGACCTGAAGGATGGTATGAGAAGATCGTTGTCTACGGTATCAACCGGGGTACATGCTTCGCGTAAGCACCTAAAGTTATACACCTGAAGTCGTGTTGACCTGTTTCGCCATGTGCAGCGTCTTTCAAATAGCCGTACTTGTTACAGTAAGTCAGCCATCTCACCGGAATACGCTTGTACTTATTGACCCACCGCGCCACAGCTCGTCACCATGCCAGATCAGCAAGTTTGGCTCATCTTCCACTGGGTTGGCGGCAAAGGTCAATCACCTTCCTGCATCCATCCCTGCTTAGAATCTCTCAGCTCACAATCTTCTACGATAGTCTACATCAACAGCACATTCTCCATGTATGTTCTTCGTTGATCAGTTACACGCCTTGTATCGTTGGCTAACATGCATGATCTCGCAGGCTGAACTTCCGCAATACGCACCACGGCCGCGGCGTGCCAGAAGAAGCGAGCCTGAACCAGAACGCACGCGGTAGCGCCGGCCGCACGGGCACGTACACGACGCGCTCGGGCCTCAGCGGTGGCGCGGACTCGTCGCATAGCGTGCAGTTCAACGTCCACCCCGATGCCAAGGTGCGTTTCGTCCGTACTCGGTATTCGCCTTCGGTGAATCGGCGTGATGCTGATGGATGATGGGGTTAACGTAGAGCGGCGGGGCGATGAACATCGAGCTCGACATGGTGCGGTCGCAAGGAGACATGGGGTATGATGACGTTGACGTGAGTGTGCCTCTGGTCTATCGGAGTGCGGTTGTATTACAATGCTGATGTTGGGTACAAACAGAGCGAGGACATGAAGAGAGCACGAACAGAATCTGTCATGTCCGGAGGCCCCAGGTACGCGCGCCTCTACTTTCTTGTCACGACCGACTCAATTCTGACCGGGTCTCATCAGCAAACCGCACGATCTCGAGCGCGAGATAGCTTGAAGTTTGACAACGCTCCTCCCTCAAAACCGCTTTATCGTCGATCACATGGATTCTGCTAACTTGTTGGGTCATTTCTGCTATCGTCGTCGTCGCACCGTTCACATTTGTATCATGTACATATCTCCTTCTCTGCTTTGGTTGGTTTAATGTGTAACATAGCCCAGGGTATATCCACCCCTCATACTGCTCGCGTGCTCCTGCACATACTTTGACATGCGTCCAATGATTCCAAGTCGACGCACATCGTACTTGCGATTAGAGAGTGCACCTCAGTTCTATCTCAGGGCATCTAGTACAGCAATTCCACGACGGCGGCACGGCACACGCTCTCGTCGCGGTTCCGCACTTTCACGAGCAGCCTCGAAGCGTCCCGCAGCCTACTTGTACACATGCTATCAGTATCAGATGTCATGAATAGTACGGCATGGACCACTGACCTCTGAGCCTGCTTCTTGAGATCGAGGTACTGCGCGAACGGAATGACGCCAACAGCATGGCCTTCACCGAGGGACAGCGAGAAGCTACCTGTCGTCACATAACCGATGATCCCCTCGGATGAAGGCGTGTTCTGAGAAAGCTGTAGAGCAACCCTGTGAGCATGCAGTCCCTCTGACACAACACCTCTATCCGTAGGTCGGCTCACCTGCGTCTCATCCGGTCCATCGCCCAAGAGCGCCAGCCCGCGCTTCCTCCTACTCTCCGCTGCCGCCCACTTCCGCGCCTCCTCATCCTCAACACGGTAGATCACCGCGAGATCCTCCGGAGACCCGCGCCCGCAGAGCCAGATGCTGACCCGGACAAGCGCGGTGCGCATCAGGTCATCCGCACGCACGCGCGCGGGAAGCGGGTCAAGCCTGCGCTTCGTGCGCGCTTGGTTGAGGTGGAGGAGCAGGCCTGCAGCGGGGTTGAGCATGGAGGAGACGTCGGCGACGATTGTGGGCACGTCGGGGCCGCGGAGCAGCCAGGGCTTCAGCTGGTATTCTGGCTCAGCGATGGTGGTGGGTTCAGTCGTTTGTGCATCCGTCATTTCGGCGTCCCTTTGCGTGTCCATGAGATCCTCATTGTCGGCCCCGGCGTTGGCAGCCTCTTGGCTGGTAGGAGGTTGCTTCAGGCCAAGCACGACGTCCCAGTCGGGCGTCCACGGGCTCCTTGTGCCCAGCTTCTCATAATTCGGCCTCTTCGCGGGGGGCTTCCGCTCCCATGTCGCGCGGTCCTCGTCCGCCCTGTCCTCGGCGTACTCTACGTAGGCTTGCGTCCCTGGGAAGTCGCGAGGGAAGTACGCACAGCCAGCCTCGAACGCCTGCGTTTGGCGCTCGCGCTGGCCGCCAACACGAGTGCCGGTATAGGTAAGGGATGAGAAGAAGGGCATACCCCAGCCTTGGGGGATGATCAGCGTCCAGCCGTGCAAAGCGTTGGTAGTGCGACCGTGCGGCGAGGTGGGGGACGCGGGTTGTGCAGAAGTGACGTTCTCGACGGAGCGCTGAATGAGAAGGACCGGGATTCGCTGGTCGTTGCGTTCGGCCTTGAGAGGGGTACCTGGGACAAGGTTCTGAATACTGATGAGTAGATAGGCCGGTCGTTTGTAATTTTACCCGCACCTTTGCTCGACGCTCATCGATGTCTTTCTTCTTACAACGTGGTTTGCGCAGAGCCGACCTGGTATCGTCGTCCCAAATTGCGCTCACAGCTAGTTCGGCGGAAGGGAACACTGTGGAGGCGGGGGACAGCGCCGTCCCAGCGTCAAGTTCCACTTTCACGTTCTTGGGCGGGAAACTGTTGAATGCATGAGCACTCTACAATAGGAGAACGAAGACGGGAGTAAACAAACCTCAATCGAGGATCATGTACCCAGAAGCCTACCGTCATTCCTCGCGGCACGGACCCCACCGACTGAATCTTACTGAGCGAAGCCCAGAACTGTAGGCAAATCGTCAGAGAATGTTACCGATATTTCGGGTGTATCTGCCCCCGAACTGACCTTTCTGAACTCCTTGGACTGGTTCTCCACAGGTTTCAACGCACCTTTGATGATCTGACTAGCCTTCGGGCCCATGATCTCGAACACGTTTAGGTGTTCGCGCAAGTCTGCCATCTCAACCGTGGCGTCCCTGCCAGCTCGCTTAGCAGCATCCAGAACGAAGGAGGCCGCGAGACGTAGTGACTGGTGGGCCGCTACCAGCACCGACGGGTGGACGCGGATCCAAAGAACTTTGTGGTCCGGCGGAAGGCCACCGGTGGTTAATTTGGCTTTACGTTTGCCTTTGGTGTCTTTGGGATCCGTAGGAACGTCTTCTGACGTGACCGGACCTGAGCGCCAGGAGATGCTAACAGGCGCAATGAGCTCGTGGGGGTAAGAATTGTACTGGTAGAGATAGGTCTCCACGGCTCGAGCGCCCGAAACAAATCTGGGCATCGCAGGTTACTATGCAAGTCATCGATGTATGGCTGTATGCGTACCTCTTCGCGCCAGGACTTGGGCCTTGACAATCACAGCAAGCATCCAGGATGGCTTTCAGGATATCTTCAGGGCCCTCCAGCTCGATCGTAGCGTAGTAAGAGGCGTCATGTATAATAGAACCATGCACAGACGCGCGGTGTGACGGCCTGAAAGACTTCTCCGTCGGCGTGATTGCCTACATTGCATACATGAGTGGCGTTTTGAATTACTGGCGCGCGAGAATCTTACCAGGCGATATCCCCACATGTTATCCATATGCATCCGCTTGGCATGCCAGATGTGAGTCTCGAGCCACGTCTTGTCTTCTGCAGAATGACGAGATCGTTAAGTTGCGGCCTTCTGTGAGTAAGGGAGTGACGCAGCATACTCTGACGGCGGAGCAACTGGCTGGTCCGTGATGGCTGGTTCTTCTTGCTCCGCTTGGGCATGCTACGCCCGAGGGCCTTGCGCCGTGCAGGGTCCATCTGCGTATTTGATCCTCGATTCACAATGGATCTAGAATATACGACTATGGAAGACGTACCTCGGCACGAGCTTTGTCTCTCAGCCTCAACGGTACGCGTCGAACATCGTGGCTTGCAGCTCTCCGACGGAGATGACGGGGAAGCTGCTGCCAGGCGCGCTGAGTCGAACTCGACCTATGGCTAACGTTCAGCCAGGCATCGCAAACAGGAGGAGCGGTGTACCATACCTTGCATTCTGCATAGCTTCGTGCATTGCGTTGATTTCAAACGCTCGCGACTGCACTCGTTGTCAGGATCATGATGCGTAGAGTTTCTCTACCTTCGTACCTCCGCAAACCTCTCGACATCCATAGCCCCAGGAAGACCTTGCATACCTGTCTTCGGTTCATGAGGTGTTCGCAAAGACTAGTGTATGTATCTTACTATCAAACCGGACCGACTTAGAGGGTCCCGCACTCGCATTTGTTATTGCATTGCTCGAAGGGCCTGCGGTGGGCTGCACCGCGATGGTCCGAGCGATCGCGGTTTTCTGTTTCTTGCGCTCGCGTCCACTGAGCTCCTCCCCAGCGCGACCTTCGCTTTGTCGTTTTGGAGGCATTCTGTGCACTCGCGTTGCAGGTGAAAGGCAGGCTTGTACTTGGTGAACTCGATCAGGCGATGCAGAGATGCGAGAACTGCGTGCAATAAGTGAGTGCGAACTGCAGTGGATGGTGGCTGGAATATCGGGGTAGAGTGGACAAGCGCCCGTCATTCGCGGTTCACGCGCCGGCTAGCGCGTTGTGGCACGCCTTCCTTCTCACAGACAGCCACCACTACCACCATGGCCTCCCTCGCTTCTCGTGCTATCCCTCTCGTTCGAACGCAACCTTCACGAATCTCAACTCGCCTGCTTTCAACTACACGGGTCGCGCGCCAAGAGGCGTCACCTAACTTGGGCACGGTGCCCCCAGCCAAGAAGCCCGTCGGCGCGTTCCGGGGAGGGTGCGTTCAGTGCAGCACCAGACTGCGAGGGACGTACTCCTGATCCGTTCTGGCTAGAATTGTCGGTTTCTTGTTTGGTTTCTCTCTAGCATCGTCGCTCGCCGCGTACCACTTGTTGGAGGAGTACAAGTTGGCCTCCGCTGCGCTGCAGGCAAGCGTCGAGGAGCTGCAGACGAGCACTCAAAAGGTGCGTTTTGATACTGGTCTTCGTGCTCATTGACCTTTACGGAACCAACATATCAGGTCTCTGCCCATGTGAGGAGGATTGAAGCAGTAGAGAAGGACCTGAAAGCTCTGAGCGAGTCTTCAGCCACCAAGGAGGACATCTCACGCGTACGCGCTGAGATGAAGAAGTTGTATGACGGTTTGCATGTTGGTGAGTGTCTCTCGCACGTAATGCAACGCTGAGAGGCGTACTGAGAACTATCTGTCGCAGAATTCTTGGATCTGCGCGCGCACGTGTGGGGCATCCGTACGTATTCTAGCCAGCATATCAGGAGACATATCTCTAAACTTCCATGCATCCAACAGAGGAAGATGTGCACGCGCTGTCCAAGAAGAACAGCACGACCGTTCGCCTTGTGTAAGACTATAGATGCAGCTGACACGTCCATTTCGGCACCGCTGCCAATATATCCATGCCTCGCGACTGTAATACCCAATCTCCTAGATGCCATCAGCGCTCTACCACGCTGGCTTATGGTAGGTGTTCCTGGCTTTGCAATGAGACCTGTACGTGCGCCGAATGCCATCAAAGGTAAACTTCTCGTCAAGGATGCATCATGGTGGATTCTGAAGGTTGTCGTCATGAAGAACCTCCGAGTCTCCGACGCCATCTGAAGTCCGCCCTGACACTTGAGCCGGACCTGGGGTCTCTCGGAGAGTGCACCCCGACGACTCCCGGACGGCGATGTGCTCACAACCGTTGGGTTACATCCATCACTGTGCACCTAGGCGGCGCGCGCACAGCGATCGCCGGAGAGTGTGTAGCGCGAGGTACCTGGAAATGATCGTGCGTCGTAACATATGTTCAGTGTCCTTCGCAAGCGCTCGACAATCATGGACCACAAGCAGAATGTGTTGCTAGCAGTTCAATACAGCTCCTTGTAGCTTTGCAGTACTCAAGCTCAAGCCGTACTTCAAAGAAAGACTAAGTACCTACTAGTGTCCGACCGAGATTTTAGCGTGCGGCCATACGAAACGCCCAGATAAGGCATGGGTCCTTCCTGATTTGATGAGAGGTGTTGCTACGTTGTGTAGGCAGCAACCACCACAACGACCACTTAATTCATCCGTCCTCGACCCACGGATCCGTGTGCAGTCCATCCGGCAGACGTTCTCTACAGAAGAAAATATATGTTCATCGACCATCGGTGCGCCCTGGACTGACTTTGTGGGCCTGTCTCATGACGGCCGACAGAGAGCATGGCAACAGCCGCCGGCCCTCGAGCACGGGTGCCTGTCCTCCTCGAGGCCGAATCCCGGCAGATAATACCAATGACGAGGGCCTCGCTCGCGGGAGGAATCGTATAAAGGCAAACGGGTGGCGGGATGCAGGGTTCTCTTCATTCTCCACACCTACAACTTTCCAGCCAAGACCGGGTCTTGACACTTTGTTTTCAAGTTCTTCCGTTCTTCGTGAGTAGCGAGCCCTCCTCCTGCACTGCGCTCCTCGGAAACGCATAGCATGATGCTGACATGCAAGGTGGTTACTGTGGACAGGTCGCTGGCACGCCACTCTCCTTTGTTGTTCTGTTGATACAGCCGCCTCCCTGAGCCCGTAACACAACTTCTTCACCATGGTGTCGTTCAAGGCCTTCGCTCTCGTTTCCGTAATTTCCTCCCTCGCCGTGGCTGTGCCAGTTCGTCGCGAAGTCCCGCAAGGTAGGCGGCACCGCGATGAGCCGTTATGTTGAATCACGTTCGCGACTGATGCTCATGGTTGCCCTGCAGAGCACTCCCACGAGCCTATCTTGACGAAGGTCCGACAGAGTCTCAACCTTAACAACCCCGACAAAATCCAGGACCCCGTCTTCGCACTCCTCGGAGACGCTGCCGCGAAGGCCGGCGCTGGTGACATCACCGTGAGCACGCTTCTTGCAATGCTAAGTTACGACACCGTGTCTCAATACAGTTCTATCTTCGCGAACGCACCAGGATCTTGCCTGTCTCCAGCAGGCCGTCGCCGACCAGGCGTTCACGAACGCCAAGGCGGCGGGCGATCTCGACGGCATGGTGAACGCGCTCATTTTCCGCGCGATCGAGCGCAACACGGGCGGCGTTGGCGTGCAGAGCGCGCTGTGCACGCAGACAGCGAAGAACCCCGAGGTCGCGGCGCTCACGCAGCACCAGGACCCGGCGTCGGACGGCGCGGCGGCGACGAACAAGGCGATCACGCTCGAGCTCGCGAAGCAGATCGCGGCGATCGGGGGCAACCCGCTCGACGCGATCAAGTCGGGCACGTTCGCGCCTGGCGACAAGAACGACTCGACAGGCAAGGGCAACTCGTGCGACGATGCCAACGACCCGAACGGGTGCATCTTCACCCAGAACTTGCTTGTCCCGGATGCGACGGATGACGAGATCAACGCTGCTGTGGCAGGCATCTCTGCGAGCGGGTCGTCTGCTGACGATGCTGACTGCGGTGAGAGTAAGTCTTGACGTAGTGGACTTTGTGGAATGATACACTGAGATTCTACCAGCTACCGTGACGTTGACTCAGACCGTCACTAGCACTGCTGCCGCTAGCGTTGCAACTGGTGGGTCGTCCACAGACGATGCTGACTGTGACGAGCAGAGTAAGTTCAGGGGAAGTTTGCTCAGTGGGGATTCATATACTGAACGCAATGGTTTATCTAGCTATCACGGTGACGCTGACCCAAACTGTCGCTGCTACGGCTACCGCGTAAGGACATGTCTGAGCTTATTGAATGGGCGCCATTAGCTGACTTGTTTAGCAGTGCTAGCGACGACGACACGGCTACCTGCGCACCTGGTGAGTGCTCTCCTAAGTTGCTATACTCGCGTAGAAGTTCTCTAACCTCCCGAACGTACTAGCTTCTACCGTTACAGTGACCATCACCCCCGCGCCCACTGCACGGCGTTAAAAGGTCGAGGCCGACATGATTTGGTGAAGATTGCTGCTATAGGGGAGGGTCGACTCCTTCCTTGTGCCCTTGATTTCCATTTTTTCTTGCTTTCTTCTCGGGTCAATCGTTTGCAGCAATGTTGTGTATTTTTGGCGGTTCAAGCTTGGGCTTTTTTCAGGTCACGGTTGTATCAATACTTTGCACTTTCTTTACTTGGTTTCTCCAATCATTTGTACTCGCTCTCTTGCAATGCAACTGCTTTCAGTCAATTATGCTACCTCGGCTTGCGGTGTTTAATATGCAAGAGAGAAGGATGGATGTGGTAGTGCGTGGTGGTATGACCTGAGCGGTACTCGTGCGTCGATAATCCCGTGCAAGTCTCGGGCGCTCGTACGGCGCGCCGGATGATCGCGCCTGTACGCAGTGCGGGGCAGCCTGAGCGTTTCTCGTCTTGCTCTCGTCCCATTCCAGCTTCAAGTACTTGCTTGAGCGTAGAGGCTACCTGATACCCTGCTCTCTATGAAGGATGTCTGACCGCGGATACATTAACCTCATCCGTCACTTGACTCGGGCCTCCTCTACCCTCCCGCTCGAGACCCTCCAAGCATCCATCGCACACTACCTCGCGCGCCCTCCTGTACCTATCCCTGGTAGCCCGACTACTCTTACTGCGACTGCGCTCAACAGCCCTCTGTTCCGGATACACACTCACGCGAGGCTGTCTGCGGTTGCGCTCGCGTTTCGGCACGCTGTTCACCTCCGTGTAGGGGTACTTAAGGAGGAGGCGGAGGCCAACCCTGGAGGACTACTGTCGCGAGGTGTGAACGTAGGCGCGCAGCTCGCCAGATGGTCGAAAGACGTTAGGGAAGGCTTCAAAGGAAGTGACGCGGTTATGCACCTTGCGTGCGCGTCGGGGCTCTTGCTGGGCCTGGAGGACTGGGAGGCGGAGCTGCAGCTCAAAGAGAAGGAACGAAGGGAGAGGGCGAGGGTTGAGGAAGAGGTCGTGATTGCTCTGGCGGAGGTAATAGATGAGTATGCAAGGGAAGGGAGTGGATGGGAGAAGGACTTCAAGAGAACGGCCGGGGCTAAGGGAGATGAAGGTATGCGCATCTGCCCATAACGCACGTCGAGCTGTAAGTCAAGTCTAAACGTTACCTATGTGCCAGATCCTTTGCCGTTAGCTATGCTTCTGGCGTCGCAGTGTGGCCAATGCATTGCTGCTGAACGGCTCCAGGCACTCCCCTTACCAGTACGTGTACTTTTGCCATCTCATTCTAGATGCCCGCGCTCAACTTAGTGTAGATTATCATCGACGTGCTGATGACAACCATCGACCGTTCGTTTTATAGCGGCGCGTTTCTTTCCGGGGCGTCCTTGTCGGCCAACACAGACGCAGATGGCAGAATCAGCATTGAGGTTTGTACATCATACCTCCTTGCTAGCAACGTTACTGATGGTCTGCCTCCAGTCTACATCGTCCTTCGCGCAAACGATCCGCGCATGTGCTAGCTCGTCATACGTAGCTTCGATGTCCTCTATCGCGCGCTTCACTGCGCGTACACTCACCGTACTGGTGGAGTCAAGGCGTGCGCCTGGATGGGAGGCTATTGGGCGCGTCCTTACGCGGCTTCAGTCCATCACTTCCAAGGTTGAACAGGACTGGACGAAGTGTCCCTTGGCAAGAGCGAACAAGGAAGACGACTTAGCCAGTGAGTTCTCTTCAGCGCTCCCTGTCTACCGATCTGACCAAAGTGTTGGTTGATACGGCAATGATCAGGTGGCGAGACGCGAGACATTGCTACGGCGACATGGTCGATCTTGAAGACACTGCTGTTCATGACTCTCATGCTCTCCCAGTCGATCCTCGCCGCCGTTGTCTTTGTCCCGAACCCTCATTCACAGCCTGTCTCACCTGTGTCTCCCCATTCCATCGCGCTAAACATTTTGCATGTCCTTGCCCAGCTATCGTTCGTGATGCCGCAATTCGGCGGAGTTGCATCGACGGCCGAGGGTGGTTTGCCCGAGCTTAAACGCGCATTCTACATGACGCTGGACGTGCTCGCGGCGAGCGATGAGGCCGCGGAACGCTTCGTTGCGGAACTATGTCAAGGACAAGCTATCTCTGAGAAGGGAAAAGGTTAGCTTCTCGGTGCCATTCTGAGTACGACTGGATGATCAATATCTCCCTCTATATAGGTGTGGACAACATACCCCGATCGCTCCAAGATGCGAGGGAGGCCTTTGTGCTTGCGTGTGTAGAACAATTGGTCGCGAAGCTTTCGGAAGAAACGATACAAACAAGGGTGTTCCCACTATGTCTCCCGTATGCGTACCCTGTTCTTCATGTCCGTCACTCCGACTCTAACCATGTGTGTCGTCCAGACATCTCTGGGATCCGAGCTACCGGGAGACTTATGAGTCTGCACATTCGGTCATGCTTGCTATCTTCGCCGCCCATGCACAGGGAGCCGGTCGTAAAGACGAGCTACATCGAGCCCGTGCGCATCCGGCATTCGTGGAGAAGCTTGTACCGATGTACGCCCAATGTCTTGTTGAGGTACGCTGTTATGCCTACCGCAATTCTCCGCGCGTTTGGGCTCTCCCCATCGCGTAGTGCGCTGACGATGCGGTTGCTTTCACGTAGAACTCGTCCGACGGCCGTCTGAGCACTACACAACTCTCCATGGCGTATGCCGCACTAGTCAGAAGCGCGAGCGCGTTCGGACACGATCGGCGCGACAGTGGGGAAAGTACACCAGCCGGAGATGCGATGGGGTGGCTCTGCATCGAGGTGCTCCTAGACGCGATACGTCAAGCCTGCTCGACAGAGACGTCCACGCCGCCCTCCGAACATCTGCATCGCCTACACCTCGCACTAGTGGCCACCGTGCCCACGGTCTCTCTTTCCCTCTTACCGCGTCTGCTGAGCGAGGTTAGGTCGATGATCACTTCGTTATCTCCGGCGGAGGGAAAAACGGGGGAGATGCGCTCTGAACTCGTCCAGGCGTTGTTCAAGGTGATATTGCAGGATATCGGGGACGCGGAGAAAGAGTTCGTTATTGACTGGTGGGACGAGAACCGGGAGCAGTTGGTAGGCCGCAGTGGGTTGGTAACAGACGCGGAGAGCACTGGGTCGTTGGCGGCTCGACTGTAGGTGACTGTCTCGACCGGTACATTCACCTGGTCCTTGATCGGTATTTTGATCTGTTCCGCAGCTGCTTTCAATAAATAGTATAACACCATCGCCTTCAACCACCACCACCACCACCATCATCAACACCACCACCACCAGCGTTCGAAAAACCTATAGGTAACATGTCCTCTCTCTCAAAGGTTCGTAGTTCAAATGGATCCCGTTGTCCCATTGCATCCCGCATCCCACCAAGAACTTGGTCGCGTCGCGCCCGTGATGTACGGTAGCCAAATTGTATCAATTATCTCTGTACAAACTCAGACAAAACCTCTAGGGAAAGGGTTCAACGGCCGACGATATACCCTGAGCCCTACTTGCGGAGGATCGCCTCGACCTCAGGCTTGATGCTCGCCAACAAGTCGGCCTTGTCGTACTTGGGCTTCCACCCGAGCGCACGCGCCTGCTCGCCACGACCACGGGCGTTCGAGCCCAAAGCCAAGTGGGCGATCATCTAGTGCATCCACGGCGCGATCGTCAGCTCACATACCGTTAGTAGCGTGGGGATGTGCAACTTACCGCGTTACCGATGTACTTGTCGATGTCCTCGGCGGTGAACGGCGTCGGCTCGTCCGACTTCTGCAGCCCGAGCTCGGCGAAGACCTGCGCGAGCGCCTTGCCGATCTCGTACCACGTGTGTTCGCCGTTCTCGAGGATGTAGAACCCCTCGCGACCATGCGGGACCTTGTCCGCGTCAGCCAGGACCGCGTCCAGCAACACAATGTAGAAGTCCGCGACTGTTTAGAGGGTGTCAGAGGGCACATGGAACGTACGAGAGAGCCTGGGACTTACCATCGTTGACGTGCGCGTGGTTCCAGATGGACTTGCCCTCGCCGACCATGCCAGCTTGGCCGCGCGCGAGCGACGTCTTGATGAGGAGAGGGATCTGGATGGAGTGCCGGTTCGCGAGCCCAGCATCGAAGATAGGCCCAGAGGGCGCGCCGAAGATCAGCGGCGGGCTGACAATGTAGGCGCAAAGGTAGCCTGTGACAACACATGAGTACTGCATAGAAGCAAGGCGGTAGTGTAGCATACCTTCGCGGTCAGCGCCGACGATGGCGAGGTCGACGTTGCGGTGGAATGCAGTGTCGGGCAGGGACTCGATCTCCTCCGGGCGCGAGTCGTGGTAGACCTTGTCGGTCGCGTACATTCCCCGCGCGTCGTCGGTGAGGAAGCCTGTGCCAGACTGTTCTCCTCGAGTGTGAACAGCAGTAACTATCGAAGAGAAATATTAAATGCGTACAGTGTGGATGAAAGAGCCCTTGACACCGGTCTTCTCGAACTTGTTCTTCAATCCCTGCATGAGAGCATTGATGGCGGCAAGGTCATCCGAGTCCGTCTGCACAACATCGCAAACTCAGCATACAGTTCCATCTGGAAGCGACGGATACATACAACAGAGATCACAACGTCGGCGCGCTCCGCGAGCTGCGTGAGCTTCTCGTGCTCGGCATGGGTACCGACGACGACGTTCACGCCGAACTTGTCCTTGAGGACCTTCGCCTTCTCGGGCGAGCGGACGAGGGTGGTGATCTCGAAGTTCGCCACCTTGGGGTGGGCGAGGAGACGGCTCAGGACGGAGGCACTGATGTAGCCTGTAGCAGATATTCTGTGCGTCAGTAGCGTTCCAGACGCGTATATTGACAGGGAAATACGCTCACCGGTGGCACCGGTGAGGAAGATGTTCGTCTTGGTAGAGGCCATTTCTGACTAGGAGAAGAGCGCGAGTGTGAGATTGGACTGTGCAGAGATGTGATGAGTGGGTGTTGGATACGTCCTGGTGTACCATCGGCCTACCTCTTATACCCTCGCCATCCTCCCTATGAGCTGGACTTCATTCATGGACGCCTGCTCAGCCCAAGCCCATTCCCTGCTGTGTACAGTACAGTGTCCCAGCTTGCGAAGGATCTGCAATATGTCAGCGCGCGCGATCGCACAATGGGCGTCCAGCATGATGCAGTGCTGCTAAAGCCTGCTTCTCATGTTAGCCGTAACCCCTTTGGGAACACGACCTCCTCTGACATGACAAAGCACCGCAAAGCTCTGTGGGGGATCGCTCAGCGTCTATGGTTGTAGGTGCTTAGTGAGCAGCTCGAGCGTCCGGATGCTTGTCAAGCAGTGCGGAATTGCCGCCCATACCATCACAGAGCAGGGTGTGTATCCCCATATGGCAGGGATTGTAGTTGACCGCACTAAACAGTAGACTCACGCGAGGCTCATGCGCTACTGCCAGCGAGGTATCCCAAGCCTGATGCTTATGCATTACACATTATTGTACGGAGGTAGTACAATCCAACAGGTTCCAACGATAGCAGAACGGTGCCCTCCCTGCTCACAACTTCGCCTTCTCCGCTTCCTTCTTCTTGGCCTCCGCTGCCGCCGCCCGCTCCATCATCTCGCGCGTCTCCGTGGCCGCCTCTGAAAGGTAGTGCTTGAGCTCGGCGGTACGACGCTTCAGGCTCGTGATCGTCCAGCGGATGTAGTTGTCGCCGATGGAGTACGACAGGCCGTAACCGTCAGGGACGACTAACATACACGGTTAGCATCTCTACGACGTTCTCCAAGCCTTAGTACTGAGACACGCACCTTCGCCGTAGCCCCAGCCGTCGAGATAGGGCGAGGAGAGCTGCGAGGTTGAGAGCTCCCAGTGGCTCGTCTTCGCGAACGCCTCGTCCTTATAAATCTCTGGCAGCGGCTCGCCCTCCTTCAGACATTTCTTGAGGCCGAACAGGTGACGATCGACGCCTTGCCCGTCGGCGGCCCAGGCGGCATACTGCAGGTGGCGGGAGACAGCCTTGCGGAATAGCGCGGCACGTTGCTCATCCTAAGAAGGAATTATGCAAATCAGTACACCACGTTCGAGTTCACAACGGAGCAGGCGCACCGTCTGCTTGGGATCGAGCATCGCTTCGGCCCACGCCTTGCTCTCCTTGCTCGCGCTCCGGATGACCTCCGTGCGCCCCTGCTGGTACTTGCGCGTCTGCGCGCTCTCGTAGCACACGCCCGGGCGCGCGAACATCTTGTGGAACGCGAGCTGCTTCACGAGCTGCGCCCACGCGTCCGGCGACGCGCGGTGGCCCTTGATGTACTCCTTCCCGTACCCCTCGTAGTGCAGCACCTCCATGTCGTGCTGCGCGACGAGCGCGTCGAAGTGCGCCTCGGCGTCCGCGACGAACTGCCGCGTGCGCGCGTCGAGCGTGAAGGAGAGCTCCTGCGGGGCGGGGAGGTCCGTGCCCGTCGTGGGCGTGCGGGCGGGCCCGAGGTCGACCTTGTTGTGCGCGAGGGAGGCGAGGACGAACTCGTTCATGCGCAGCGTGGGCGTGCCGTCCATGCATGAGTGCTCGCCGAGGAAGCCGGACTTGCCGTTCTCGAAGACGATCACTGCCAGACATCAATGGGGAATAAGTATCCGATTTGGAGAGAAGGAACGGTGCGTACATTGGTGCTTGTCGAAGAAGCGGTTCCTGCCGTCGCCGACCCAGCACTGCCAACTTGCCTGCTCACGAGTGACGGGCTTCGTGTCGTCCAGACAGACAACCATGATCGCAGATTCGATCTCCTCAAGCGAAGCCGCGTTTGAGGGGGACGCAGCAAGCAAAGCAGCGCGAGCCTGCATGCAATATGCAATGAGCCATCTATCTCATACTATCTCAGGTGGGAAGGAAAGTGTGCTCACATCTGTCCAGATATCACGGTTCTCCGAGGTGAGTGCTCCCACAGGCGTCGCCGCGTCTTGGCCAGCCAACTCGATGACCTTCTCGATCTGGGCCTCGAGCTCGGCAGCGGACAGCTCGCGTCCAGACGGGTGAGTGAGAGCGACCTTGTAGAACTTGTTCTTGCGCACGAAGACGACGTGGTTGTGCGTCGCAGGATCGAACTTCTTCGCCGTATCCGAGGGCTTGGTGGGGTATCGACACGAGTGGAAACTGGGCAATGTGAGAGCGTGAGCATTGGGGAGAAGAGGCAGTTTGGAGGACACCTTACAGCCACTCATAGGAAGACATTGCCAGAGGTGCACCGCGTACCTTCTCAGGCTCTAGCTGACCGCTGTCCAATTATCAGATTTCGCTCCATGTATGCAAGTCAGTGTGTGCACTCAAGCGCTCACCTCTCGACCAATTGCCTAAATGGCAAGGTCGCTTTCAACAACTGAGCAGCCCTCTTCGCCTGGCTAGGCCTCATCTTGTCGTCCACATGCACGTAGAAGTAGCTCACAAACACGACGACCGGGTCGCGATACGCCATGTACGCCGTCTCGTTCCACCACTCCGCGAGCCAGTTCTTCACTTTCGGGTCCGCCGCGCGCGCCTGCAGGCGCTCCTGGAGCACCTTCGCCTGGTCGGACGCGAGGAACGCCTGCACCGCCGCCTGCGTCTTGGCAAACTGCTCCTTGGTCAGGTGCGGCTCGACCGTCTCGAGGTACTTCGCCGCCGTCGACGAGAGCGGAGGGACGGGCAGCCGCGGGAGCGACGCTTCGTACCGGAGCATCGGGCCTGCGTTTGGGTCCGCGACGTACCCTGGCGGCACGTCCGAGGACGTCTTGCGTGGGGCGGAGGACTTGAATGTGCGTGCTTTGGACATGATGGCAGGTCTATGGGACTGCAGGTGTGCCGGATGGGCGTAGAGGACAATGTCAGCGTATGTGTGAGGCGGGGAAGTAGCGTGCGCGTGAAATCGGAAAACAACCGGCGGGCGGACGGTTCACGCGCCCCGGATGCTCTGGGCGCGCTCGAAAAGGCATTCCCGGGGTAAGCAGCGACTCTGAGGTAACGCGTACCTTGAGCAGCGGGGCGATTGCGCGCATGGGGAAGGGTCAGATGGGCTGGATTGCGCGTCGCGGGGTCGTACATATGGCCAGAGAGGCGGGCGCACGGCCTCCCGCAGGAAACGCAGGAAAAGGACGACCGAGGGCAAGCTGCTTACGGAAATGGGTCGGTTGCATCACCCCGCTCTCAACTGCTCCGACCTCTGGTTCTCTGCATTGTGGTGACCAAGCTGCTCGACTGGGCGCGCGCCTCGAAAGTATGCTGGGGCGCGATCGGACGGGAAGAATGAGCCTGCGCTGCCTTATGAGTGTGCGGCTGGTGTAGAGCAGACTCTGGCGCAGGTCTCGACCCAGGGAGTTGATTGACGGTCCAGACAAGAGATGCCCTCGGATTCAGCAAGAGTTGGTTCTGGTGAACACCTACAAATGCGAATACTCAAGGGCACTCTTGCCTGGCGTCACCGCGCGATGAATTCCCACCGTGCTCAACACATTGCATCTGCCGGTTCGCTGACCCGGCACGCCCCGCACAAACGACCCTTCTCCCCTTTCCCACCCAGACCACGCAGGCCCGCAGAAGCCGCGAAGCGCAGAAGAAGCGCATAATTAAGCACCATGACGTACCAAAGCAGAAAGAGACCGGGTCGAAGCCTGAGTAGCGCGTCGAGTGGTTGACTGGAACATAAAAGCAGCAGCGCGTCGAGGGGCGGGTGGTGTGTGTATGGGTCCGGGCAGAGGATTAGACTGAGAGGGTCCGTCTGCCAGTTCCCGGAAAGGGTGCGGTATATGAGAGGGGGAGATAGAGGGGCGTTGTCGGTGCTAGGAGGAAAGGTGGATGCTAGGAGAAGCTAAGAGGCCCTAGCTGATTGGCATGGGCGGTGTTGTCGCTCAGGTGGACGGATTGAAGGTGGTCGAGTGCCTGCGCCGCCCATAAGTACGCCCCTCCGGCAATCCGCTACCCCGCTTCCGGCATAGTCCTCAACTCACGAGTTTTGCTCCGGGCCTCTTCGTTTGCCATACACAATGGCAGGTACGCGGAACATTTCACGTTCATCGGTTCAGTGGTGTAGTGGTTATCACACCTGTCTTACAAAGGACACAGGCGGTCGTCGGTTCGATCCCGGCCTGAATCACTTTTGCCTTTTTGTATCCAAGCACAGCATAGTATTAGCTCGTCCCTACAGTACACACAACATCCAAAGCAAGGTCCCAAGATACATACACTCAAGCGCACAACTTCTCCGCAACCTCCGTCACCAGCTTCCGCACCTCTGGCTTCTGCACACCATTCTCCCCACAGCCACCCTTGGCGAGCTTTCTCTTGAGCGTCTCGCGCGACTGTAGCACCTCCAGAAGAGATGCTAGTTGACTCTCGTAGAAGGGCGACAGCCTGAGGAGGAACGCCAACGCCGCAGTCAAACGGTGGACTAGTCGTTCTGTCAGCACCAGTCTATATCAAGTATCCTTGGAAGAGGTACTCACCGACTTCCTCGCTCTGCGTCTCATTGGACAACGCCTCGAGCACCGCGCTCACCAGTTCGACTTCCCACTCCTCGTCTTCCTCCACTTCCACAGGAACCGTCCCAGGGGTAACACCACGGAGCTTCTCCATCCGACTCTTCTGCAGCGTCGCCGCGACGTTGAACGCCAGACTCGCCGCCGCCGTGCGCACCGCCGCATCGTCATGCAGGAGCGTCGCGACAATCGCCCGCGTCATCGGTGCGCGTTTCCCGCTCGAGGCCGCGCGTGAGAGCAACGTCTTGCTCAGCGCGGTGTGCGAGAATCCGTTCGCGAGCGTCCGGAGCACGGTGAGGAAATAGTTCCGGGCGCCTGTCTTCTGTGCTGGATCGACGCTCTCGAGTATCTCTAGCGCCTTGTCCAGGAAAAGCTGGAGCGGGTCAGGATTCGGGCCGGTAGCGAGCCAGGTCGCGACGCCTTCATCCAATACGGCCAGTCGCCACATGTCTACGAGTGGGAACAGCTGGGCCGGGGGAAGCGCGCTCGCTATCGTCCTCGTTGTTGACGCCCAGCTAGCCAGTAGAGGCGCAGGAGCAGGGAGAGCAGGCTTCTTCGCAGCCTCCGCGGGAGACCCCTTCTCGGGGAAGCGCGTCTTGAGAAGAGGGATGACTGCAGCAGTGAGCGCCTGTTTCGCTGTTTGGAGCTCTGCTGAGGATGGCGCGGCGCCAATGAATGACGCGAGCTTGGTGGAGACGGTTTCCCAGTTGGGCACTTGGGTGAAGAGGATCGGGTTCGTCGAAAGCGATTCAACGGCGGGCAGCGACAGCTTGGTATGGGGATGAGCTGCATAGGTGGTCAGCACTGATGCGAGACGTAGGAACTCCAGATGCCACTCACGAGGGAAGGCTTGGTAGAGAAGCATGTCGACTTGCGAGCGAAGCTCGGCACCGTTCGCACCCTTCATCTCCTCAACCTGCTCAATAACCAGTCAGTCGCCGCAGCCCTACAATATAATAGTTAAGTCCTCACCTTCTTGCCGTCCAAGAAGAACAAGAACGTCGGCGTAACACTCACACCCCATTCACTCGCAACCTGGTTGCCCATGCCGACCGACAAGTCCACCTTGACGAAGGCCACGCGCCCGCTACCGGCCCCATGTGTCTTTTGGTGCGCCAAGTCCTCAAACACAGGCTCGATCATCCTACAGGGCGGGCACGTCGGCGAAGTGAAGAGCACGACAGCTGCGCGGTGCGTCTGCAAGAGCGAATGCAGCGACGACGGGTTCGTGCACATGTGGATCGGGCCCGCGACAGTCGAACTGCCGTTGCTTGAACCTGTGGAGGACGAGCCTGTCGGGAACGTTGACGGGGTGGGGGCGGAAAGCGACCCGGATGAGTACGCCTGGGACGCGACGGCTTGAAGGAGAGCGGAGGCAAGGGCAGGGTTGGGAGAAGCGGAAGCAGCAGCGCTGAGGGTCTCTGGCGCGGGCATCTGCATTTGTGGAGTGGCAGCAGGTGCGGCACCGGGGACTGGGCGACGGAACATAGCATCAATGGTGGGGCGCAGAGCCGCACCGAAGGGGGTTGAGAGGAAGTCCGAGGGGAGGTCTGTGGCAATTGTTGTCAGTGCGATGCAGCGTGTACGGATGGGGCGACTGGTTCCCACCCTTTATCCAAGAGGGTATAGAGCCTCCGGTAAGGAAGCCTACGCAATCGTTCGTGAACGAATTGCAGTTAAAGTCTAGGAGGTGGTACTGTATACGGGTTAGTCAAGACATAGCTCGGCGTTATGGGGGAACGCGTCATACTTTGTCTGCGGTGTAATGGCTGCGCATCTCTTCGAGATACTCGTTGAACGTTTCTTCGTCTATGGCTGTCTCTCCCATATCTACTATTTGCAAGGGCTTTCCATGCTGTCGCGGTCGTTAGCATTGTGAACTGAGTGGTCGTGGCAGAGCAAGGAAGCACGTACATGGGACATTCCGGGCTGCGTTATGCAAATGCCCTGTCCGTAGAATATCTCCTTCCCGAATACCACGACGGATGTATGCCTACTTTCGTTGTCAGCTTCGTTGCTCATGCCACATACACGAGTACCACGCACCAGACACCATCTATCTGACGTCCAGTCAACTGCCGCGAGAGCTGCTTCGCGAGGCCATTGCTGAGGTCGTATACATACAGCTGAACCTTGGCCATCTATAAGGCAAAGTTTCTGTGTGGTCCGAAGCACCAGTTACGCGTGGGTCTAAGAGGGCGGGGGGCAGAGCAGAGGGAGAGCAGACAACGATAGCAAGACGATAGATTATGTACTACGGTACGTACGTGCGAGAGTGTAAGGCAAGTAAACTGACTGGAAAGGACGAGAAAGCCGACGGCGCGGCGGGATGACGCACGCGCGCACTTTTCCCGATCTGGATCTCGATCGCGCCCTATGGGCGCCAACTGTGCAAACGCTACTCAACGCCAAGCCGACGTTGCTCTTGCCTTGCGCGACCACGCTGCTACTCTCCGAATCGAATAGTACTATCCATCGCTCACTGGACTGCTGGCTGGAATACACGAAGACTGAACAACTACTCAGGAACGCGACGATATGCCACATCAGTGTAAAAGACAGGATGGGTGCAAGCCCTCAAAGATCTACCGTCCGGGATAAGCATCTGTCGGTGTCTAGCGTATGAAGGCAAGCGTGTGCGCAGATGGTTATCTGACTGCTTCTATGCTATGGTATGGGCCACGAGGTGAGAGCTTGCATGATCATCCCTGTCAGATTACACCCTCTTGCTCAAACTACGCTGTCAGATTCGTTCTGTGGCATTCGCGTGGTCCGGTCTCTTGTTAACGGTGAGCGCCCCGAAACGTTGAATGTGTATCGGATACAATGTAAATGCGCCTTCCACGAACAGAAGTCGTAGCTTCTGAGCGTCCGGAGACGCTCATTTCGACGATTACAGCACCGCTAGGCACCGCTGCACGCAGTCAATCGCAGCCTGATTTGTTTCGTTCAACACAACTGTGTCGTCACTCAGATGCCGAGCGCACGTTTTTGGAACTCTCAGAATATCCCTTGGAGAGGGTGAAGGCTCTTTTGAATATCCTCGTTGCTCAAGCGGCCCCTTCGTAGACAGGCAATCCGCTCACTGGCACCTTCGGTGGAATGATGCGCGTCGCGCATGACCTCGGAGTTGACAGGTGCAACGCCGGCTAAACGACGGCACCTATCTCCTACTGGCAGAAGGACCGCGCGAGCGTGTCGCTCTGCAAATTGTACTAAATGAGCAGCATTACGCTGAGGCCGTCCTATAAACACGACGTGCCCCCAGGCCCGCCGTAGTCAGATCAGCAAATGGCGGCCTTTGATCTAGGCAACCCTCTCCTTCAGGGGATTCTTGGCTTCGCCCTCGCTGTCTTGTTGCTACAGCTCTTGCCCCTGCGCATGCTACTGCGTAGGGGCGGCTTGCCGCTGCCGCCAGGGCCCAAGGGGCTCCCGCTCATCGGCAACATATTGGACATGCCAAGGTACAAGCCTTGGGTAGGTTTGCGCGACTTGTCGATGACATATGGTAGGTGCCTTCCCCTCAAATCTTCCGGTCTGATATGAAATGCATATTCGTTGGCAGGAAATCTGGTGTACTTACGCATCCCGAGAAACCCGTTGCTCATCATCGGAGACGCCGATATTGCTTTCGAACTTCTCGACAAGAAGTCCGCTTACACTTCTGATCGACCAACGAACCCCATGGCCGAACTGTGTGTTCCCATACGCCTCCTTACCTTCTAAGTCAAGTTATCTGATCATAGTCGTACAGTATGGGCATGGATGGCATCTTCGGTCTCATGCCTTATGGGGAACGGTGGAAACGTCATCGTCGCGGTTTCTGGCAACATTTCCACCCCGGGGTGATCGCCAAGTATCGCGTGGCTCAGAGCGTACAAGCTCGTAGATTCCTCGTCAAGCTCTTACAAACCCCTTCTAGGCTCAAGGAACATATCAGACTGTATGTGACGACTTCCTTCTTGTGACAGCGTTGATTCGTTGACGGGCTTCTGCAGTAATTTTTCGGCAACCATGCTTCAGATCGGCTATGACATTGAAGTCAAGGATGAACGAGACGATCATATTTTCCTCGTTGATGCTGCGCTCGATGCCCTTGGCCAGGCGGTCCCCGGACGCTTCTTGATAGAGGTCTTGCCGTGGCTTCGATACGTGCCTGCCTGGGTCCCGGGAGCAGGCTTCCAGACTGTGTTCGCTCGGTGCAAGGTAGCCAATGACAGACTCAAGCATCAGCCGTTCGATGAGATGAAGCTGAGACTGGTAAGAGTACTGCCGCTCGATCGCTCGGATTGTCACTTGCGCTAACTGGCCTCTAATCGCAGGAAGGCGGCGATCCGACCCTCAACTCATGCCTTGGGAGTGAGCTACTCTTCCTATCGAGGTTGGATCATGAAGTACGGCGCATCCCTCTCGAAGAGGAGGATGTCATCAAGAACATCTGTGCAATTACTTTCGAAGGTATGCCGCCGTTCCAAGTTGAGGTGGGGGTTCGTGACGCTAAGGGTTGTGCTGGGATCCTAGGTGGCGCCGAGACTGTAAGAAGCGTTATCAATGCACTATTGCGGAGTGTGCTCGACCTGACCTCGTTCACTCGTACGGGCAGACGTTCTCCACCCTTCAAGCGTTCTTCGTCGCCATGGTGCTCCACCCCGAGGTACAGCGGAGGGCACAAGCAGAATTGGACTCAGTCGTTGGCCCACATCGTCTACCCGAGTACGAGGACCGTCCACGGCTTCCCTATATAAATGCCCTGATGAAAGAGCTATTGCGGTGGCACGTCACCTTACCGATCGGCATACCACACAAAACAGTGCGAGACATCGAACTGCGCGATTATCACATACCCGCTGGTACTTCTGTCTTCGTCAACGTTTGGTACGCTGATCCGTTCTCTTCTCATATCCAAGGACTATGAACCGACTTTCAATTGACAGGCAAATCCTACATGATCCTCGAGAGTATACACACCCGGAGGAGTTTCGCCCAGAACGGTTCCTTGAAGATGATGGTTCGCCCAAGACCAGTATACGAGATCCGACCGATTTGGCTTTTGGCTTTGGTAGGAGGTAAGCCATACCAGCCTGGATGTATCATGGTGTTCGACGTCCGACGCTAACCCTCGTCGTGGTAGAGTCTGTCCCGGGCGGCACTTCGCCGAAGATATATTATTCCTGAACATAGCTTCGGTGATGCACTTGCTCGAAATCGGGCTTCCTGTTGATCAAGATGACAATAACATCCCGATTACATACCAACAGAGCCACGGCCTTCTCAGGTACGTTCTGCCATGCCCGCTTCGTCTGTCCACCACGTTGATTAGGAGCGGGCACAAGCTACCCCGAAGATTGCCGGTGCTCAGTCAAGGTTCGCTCTCCGAATGCGCTGGCGTTGATCATGGAATGCTACAACACGGAAGGCCCAGAGCGTCGCGAGGGTGTTGAATAGAGATGGCCAATACGTGCCAGCGTAGCGAAGGCGTAGTTCCAGGTCAAGGCTACGAGTCCTACTAGAGCCCGGTACCAAGTGTCGCGACGGGTCCAGTATGCCATGTTTACCCCCTCTCATTCGAAAGAAAACTATAGATCCATCCTGAGCGTTGCAAGAATGGGATGATGGGATCCACGAATCTGAACGTCGATCCCACGAAGACGGCGTGTTACCCCGACGCGCGCTTGAGCGGCACTCAAATGGTGCGTCTCGTTATTGATGTCCGTTCTAAGTGCTCATCGACAGACTGCCTCCGGACCCGGCTCTGTCGGACATATGAGCCATATCGGAGGCTTCATCGACGCTATCAGTAGCTTGAGGTGAGTCCCTTAATCTGTTGTGAGAAGAGCTGAGCGGTGACAGTTATCGCGCCCAGCACTCCCTGATGGCCTCGACAGTCATTCACAGCCTACGATAGCAATGACTCCGGCATTGCCGCGGGGTAAATATAGTGCATAACTGCTCCGGGAGTGTCTGTCGAATGTACGTATTGATTCGTCTGATTCTTACATTCCATGACATGACATATCCTCATGACAGACATAAGCAATGGTTTGCTTGACATATCCGGTTTGGGCATGAAAAACTGAGAGTGGCTTCTCTTGGGTTTCAATACAAATGGCATGTCAGGCGGCCGGTGCTACAAACCCGCTCAACCGGAATATGTTCTATTCCGGTGAGATTTTCTGCACGTCGGAACGCCATGCACTAGGTAGCGATTTGCACGCGGGCGGATTGTGGCAACGCCTGGCGTCTCTTCGATGCTTATGAGTGGATTTATCTATGGGGACACGTACCCCTCTGTGCATCGTGCCGTCTGCTTCACCGTCATGGAGCAACTCGTTGACCTAGGGCTTCCTCATCTTTTCCTGGCACTGGCGGCTTCCGCACTGTTTCTACTCTCCCGCAAGGCACTGGCTAGCGTATGGGGACGTGCAGGACAGCATTCACTTCCTCCAGGACCAAGACGATTACCTATCATCGGTAACCTACTGGATGCTCCTCGACACCACCTGTGGCTCGGCTTCAAAGACTTATGTTCGAGATATGGTGAGTCATACCATAACCACAGACGCTCTCTTGTATTTCATGGCGACCAATCACAGGGGATCTTGTATATCTAAACATCCTTGGCAACCACCTTGTCATCGTCGGAAGTGCTCGTCTAGCCACGGAACTACTGGAGAAACGCTCCAGGAACACATCGGATCGCCCTTTTATCCCTGTGGCTCCCCTGTAAGTCGGCCGTTCAATGGGGATAATCCCTTCAGACGACGCTCATGTGTTCTCATCCCCAGGGTCGGGAATGATGCTGCGTTCAGTATCATGCCGTATGGGCAGCAATGGAGGGACCATAGACGGGCATTCTGGCAGATTTTCCACCCAGCTGCGACCCGGGAGTATCGAGAAATCCAGAGTGAAAAATTGCGTATATTCTTGGCGGCACTCTTGGAATCTCCCGAAAACTTCCAACAACATATCCGCTAGTACGTCTTTCGCAAACCTGCCTCGACTCGGGAGCGCGATCGAGCTGACCTGGGTCATATCCAGTAACTTCTCCGCGACCGTCATGAAGCTCCTGTACGATCTGGACGCGAAGGAAAAGGATGACGAGTTCATCGCGAAGGTCGAAGAGTCCATGGCGCTGACGTCGGAACATCTGACAGGGAGTCACCCAGTGGATATCTTCCCGTTTCTCAGGCACCTGCCGGGATGGGTCCCGGGGGCCGGCTTCCAGTACGAGTTCGCCAGGTGCAAGGCTGCGGTGACATACGTCAAGGAAGCCCCGTTCGCTTTGATGAAAGCCGCGTTGGTAAGCTGCTTCGGTCGTGTGTACTAAACTTAGGTGGACACGATACTCACGGAAGGCACATTTAATGGCGTCATAGAACCGGGGGGAAAGCGTATCGTGCTCATTGGCTACCCTCTTGTCCAAAATCGGAGGACAGTCGACGGACGCCGAGATGGCATACCAGGAAGACGTCATCAAGAATGTCGGTCTCATTGCATTCGAAGGTGAGTTCACATGTTCACGACCGACCACGCGCTGATATAACCTGAATCTTGCCAGGTGGATCCGACACGGTTAGCATTCCTTGTGCATCTAGCGTGGCATGACAAGCTGATAGTCCTCACACACCGGCGTGATTCAAAAGTCATTCTCGACAATAATCAGTGTGTTCCTCGCGATGACGCTCTACCCTGGAGTCCAAAAGAAGGCGCAAGACGAACTCGACGCAGTTGTCGGCCCGCACCGCCTCCCAGGATCTGAAGACCGTGACGCCCTCGTGTACATCAACGCCATCGTGAAAGAGGCATTACGATGGCATGTTGTCCTCCCGTTAAGTGTTCCCCACCGTACGATTGAAGACGACGTTGTCGACGGATACTTCATACCCGCCGGCAGTCTGATTATGCCCAACACTTGGTACGTCCACTATTATTTTAGACGTCAGACGCGATCAATCTAATGTATTGGCTAGGGCGATACTTCATGACCCCGAGGCGTACGACATGCCGGAAGAATTCCGGCCTGAACGTTTCATACGTGATGGCAAATTGGATCCTTCCGTACGAGACCCATACGCATACGCGTTTGGGTACGGTAGAAGGTCTGTGTAAGACTACGTGAAGACGACTCAATGACCGCGCCTGATATCATATGCACAGGGCTTGCGCTGGGCGACACTTCGCAGACGAGGCTCTTTTCCTCACCATAGCTTCTGTGTTGCATGTCTTCAACATCGACGCCCCTCTCGATGACCAAGGTCAGCCAGTGAAGACGGAGTTGCGTCAAACGAATGGATTGCTCACGTACGTCGCCGCAATTTCTATGTATCCCTTTTCGTAGGTACTTAAGCATTTTGGTGCGATAGGTACCCCGAGGAGTGTCGCTGTGTGGTCACGCCGCGCTCCGAGGAAGCGATATCATTGATATCTGGCACATAGAGGCCAGCGTGCCTCGTGCTGATAGTCCGCGCTTGGGCGTGCGTTGTGGTGTCTATAGCGCTAAGACGCCCTCTTTATTGGCTGACGTTGACCTGTATCTTATGGGCGTTCGTCGTAGGCTGCAAAGTTTGCGCGCGATCCTGTTGCAATTTCTATTCAATCTTCACAGACTGTCCTCATTGGCCCGACGCTCCGAGCTTACCAATCAGCAGCGAATAGCTGCGACGACTAAGTTGGTATGATCTCAATGACGGTGACCTGCGTGGAAATCTGCCATTGGACGCGCGGTGGTGCTACCAAGGTGCGTACCCACTCGGAGGATGCTCCATTGGCACTGATGTGAATATACTACCGCGTATAGCTCGAGTAATGCATCCGATTCCACTTGCCATGCGGCGCAGTCACTTACGCCCGAATGCCTCGCTATCAACTGCCGATTCGTGTTTTTTCAAGTATGTGTAACAATCCAGTTTAGAGTCACCTGCCCTTCCTTGCAAACGTTGCCCACTACAGCGGGATCTCACGCTCATCGGGCAGTAGTCACGCTGGCTCGTCTGCTTGTCAGCGCTTCCCTGGAGGATTCACGACAACTGCGGATTGCCATACGAATCCATCGCATCGTGGCAGCTCCCTCTATGACGAGAGTACTACGTAGGCGTATTCTGAATTCACCTCTATTTGTTCGCGCTGATAGGAGCACCCCATTTTCTTAGTTAAACGCAGAGAGTAGTAGCACGACCCTCATATTCAAGGTTCTCCGAATCGACTCAGAGCCCCGCCACCATGGCCTCACCCAGCAACTCACAAGTGCTTCTCGCCGCAGCTCTGCCCGTTGTTGCTCTAGTAACAGTATACGTTCGATCCTTCTTCAAATGGAGAGCGCGTACTAGAGGTAGACCTCTACCACCCGGTCCGCGCCCATGGCCCATAGTAGGGAACTTGTTCGATCTGCCAAGGTTCAAACCCTGGCGCAAGTGCCTGGAGTTCACCGAGCAATACGGTTCGTCTAAGTCTTAGTCATATCCTTATTCTTGCCCACTTTCCAACCCGATCGTATGCTTCAGGCAGCATCGTGTATCTGCAAGTCCTCGGGGAGCCCATGATCATAGTGGGCGATCCCGATGTAGCCCACGAACTTCTCAATAAGCGGTCAGCGAACACCGCTGATAGGCCTCGAAACCCGATAGTTGAACTGTGAGTCACCTCTGCGAGAACCAGATAGCGATGGGTATGAATGCTTGTCCCTGCTAGTTCTGGACAGGACGTCAACTTTGCTGTTCTCCCTTATGGCGAATGGTGGAGACGTCATCGGCGGTCCTTTTGGCAACAGTTTAACCCGAACGTCACCTCTCGCTACCTCTCGATACAGCGTGAGGGTGCGCACAAGTTCCTCGCTAGCATCCTCGCATCGCCCTCTAGGTTGAGAACAAACATCTACTAGTGAGCCGCCCTATTCACTCGTTGCAGCGTCAAAGACTGACGATTTCTTGTAAGTACATTTCAGAGCGTCATCCTCAAGGTTGTATACGGGATTGACGTTGTCGACGCTGATGATAATCGTCTGGCCATCGCATCGGCTGCGTTGGAATGTATCTCGCGGTCAACCCCTGGGCATTTCGCTGTGGAATTATTCCCCTTCCTACGCCACATTCCCGCGTGGTTTCCCGGCGCTGGATTTCAAAGGGAGCTCGCAATGTCCAAGGTTGCCAACTACAGGCTCAAGAACGACCTCTTCGACGAGGTCAAGGTCGCACTTGTACGTATAGTCGATTGGGATCCGCTCTATGCTCATCGAAGATCAGGACCGTGGTGAATATCGCCCCTGCGTAGCTACGAACCTGTTGACCAAGGCACAGGACTCTGTCATCAGTCCTGACGAAGAGGATGTCATGAAGCATGTCTGTGCCGTAGCTGTCGAAGGTGAGTTCGTCAGTTGCACGAAGAACACGGCCTTCATGCTTACTTCCTGCAGGTAGTGCAGACACTGTACGTCAGATAGATGTACCTGTGTTCAAAGCGGCGAGACTGACTAGCAACTAGACTGGCCATACTCTTGAGGCATTCTGTCTCGCAATGGCACTATACCCTGATGTACAGAAGAAGGCCCAGGCTGAACTCGACCAGGTAGTCGGCCCCGATCGTCTTCCCGACCACACCGACACCAATGCTCTGATTTACATCAACGCAATTGTCAAAGAAGCGCTACGATGGCACGTTGTAGTACCTCAGGGTATCTCCCATCGCACTATAGAGGACGACGAACTCAACGGGTACTTTATCCCTGGGGGTACGACGATCATGACGAACGTGTGGTACGTAAACATGTGGCCTGTGGAGAGTGCTATTCACTATTTACATGGTACCTACAGGGGCTTTCTACACGACCCGAAGGTATACGAGAATCCTTTTGACTTCTCCCCAGAGCGTTTCATCAAGGCCGGGGAGCTCAACCCTGATGTACGCGACCCTACCGATTACATGTTTGGCTTCGGTCGAAGGCGAGTGCACCACTTATTGGCATGCCTGCTACATCTGACAATAACCGTCATGATTGGATAGAATATGCCCGGGGCGGCACTTCGCCATCCCATCTCTGTTCATCAACATCGCGTCGCTGCTCCACGTATTCAACATCAGTCTACCACTGGACCACAACGGAAAGTCGATCCCGATCAAGTACCAGGAATCGCATGGGCTCACTAGGTCAGCTGACCTTTGCCTTGATCCTTCCAGTCCCCTCTGACCGAGTGGGGTGGACGTTTGTACAGTTATCCTGAAGATTTCCGCTGTGTTATGACACCGCGCTCGGCAGCATCGGAAGCGTTGATTCGTGAAGCACAACATGCGATCATCACAACTGACAGTATATGAGCTATGCACAGTGGCGTAAAGGCTGGCCTGGCTTGAACATAAGCTATCCGGATCCACAATCGTTGAGAAGCGGCTTCTCGCGCCTGCGCAGGCGGGGATCAGGGGCTGCTCCAGGGGGTATGACTAAGAGACGTCGGGGGAGGGCGGTACCCGGAGGAGCAGGTCCAGGGCACTAGCATCTACAGGCTACACCTACGAGGTCGCATTTGTGTGGAACTGCAGACCACTGCCACTGGCAATCCCGTCCGAATTGGTGAGAGCGGCTCAGCCTCCAGCTGTGACTAGGCACTCTCGGAGTTATAGCGTCATGCCGGTAGGCTCTGTCTTGCTGCTTCCAACTAATTGTATCTAGGGTCTTTGGGTGTGCACGATGCACCCGTATCAAGGTTTGGCTGCATCGGAAGTTCCTGTAGCAATTTGTATCACTTCTAGCCCCGGCACTACTCATAAGCATTTCCCAGTCATCGTAGGGGAGGCGTACCTCGGGACCCGAGTTCGGCCCGCCATCTACGTCACGCCTGAGTACTATGTGCTCACTGCTGGTTTCCGATGCAGTGACGCAAAGTCTGAGGCGTCGGTGCCAGTCAAGATGTTCACGACGGCATGCCCCACATCCTCGTTGTCTACTGTACCATTGGATCTGGGGGTCTTTCGATTCAATGGCAGTCCACACCTGACCCCCATAAGATTCGTTCCCACCACCCAAGTGTTGAAGAAGCCTATAGGTTCGCATCTGGGTCATGGAGCACCCCGTAATATGGCCGCGATAGGACGAGCAAGGATCGTTGCACCGCCATATCAACGCACGAACATGTGGGGTTCCGATGGCATGCAATGGGTGCTATGCTCCGCGTATGGTGCGTCGACTCAGACTTACGGCGCATTGACCCCACCAATGCACGGTCTCTCGCCTTCTAAGGTTCCAATAGCCGGTGAAGACCAGGCTCCACATACGCAAGCTCTGACGAGTCGCGCTACAGAGTTTGTGAACGGCTGCGGTCCTGGCAGAATGCAGCGACCCCTGGGATTTGAACCGTAGTAGAGCTCAGCTGTGTGCGAGCCTGCCGAACGTAACAAGGTAACGTTCGCAACCAAGTCACATCCTATGGCTTCTGACGTGAAGAAAGTGCCAAGCGCAGCTTCCGAGAAGATCTGTACATGCGGCGCGCCTTGAATCTGGTTCCTGCTCTACGCCTCACCTTTGCAACTTCCAAACCCCCGGACCTTGCCCAACGTGAGCTTCCAATTCACTCACCTATCCGCAAAGTTACGTCTTGACTGGCATGAAAGCTACTACGATATTACTGTGTAAACGCATATGGCTAACGTAGCATGCCGCACACGGCCTCAGCTCTATATATCTTACACTGTTCCCCCTTCCTTATGTGAAGAGAGCCGGATCGTGTATACCGGCTAAGATCGCTTTGATCCAAACCCTATTGAACATTCTGTTTATAATTGCAGTGATGGATAGGACCCGCATTCCAGCGGGACTGTTGCTGCGTTCACCATGGGTTCCATCGGTGACCCTTCGCGGGTGTCTCTAGTACCCTTCGCTTTGACTCTCCTTTGCCTTGTTCTAGTCCGTCTTCGGCTGCTGTTTGATTGGAGGGCTCGCTCGCGAGGACGACCTGTACCCCCCGGTCCACATGCATGGCCTCTCATCGGTAATATGTTCGATTTTCCGAAGTTGAGACCTTGGCGTGGGTTTGTAACACTCGCCAAGACATACGGTGCGCTAGCAGTCTCTCACTGAGCCCTATTACTCAATAAGCAGCCCCACTCCTTACACAGGGAATATCATACATCTCCAAATTCTGGGAGAGCACATCATCGTCATTGGTAGCGCCGAAGTGGCCAACGAACTGCTCAACAAACGTTCGGCGAACACTGCTGATCGGCCTCGGCTTGCGGTGGTAGACTTGTGAGTGGCTGTTCAGTGTGATCCACACACCGGGGGGCTGGAATACTTGTATCTTGAGGTCTGGACAGGACGTGAACTTCGCAACCTTTCTGTATGGGCAATGGTGGAGACGCCACCGACGATCCTTCTGGCAGCAGTTCCACCCTGGCGTCATTTCTCGTTACCTTCCTATTCAACGTGCAAGCGTGTATAGGCTCTTGGCAACGATCCTGGATCAACCATCCCGAGTGGAAGAGAACATCGCTTTGTATGTTCTTCCCCGTACTATTTGTTGAAATGATGGCAGTGCTGCAACTTGGCCTTGCTGCTGCCCCTGACGCTAATCACCACCTATATAAGCACGTTCCAGGGAGCTATCCTGAAGATCGTGTACGGAATTGACGTTGACAACGGAGACGAACGTCTCGCTATTTCTCGAGCTGCGACGGAGGCCGTCGCCGAGGCAACCCCTGGCCGTTCTATAGTCGACGTGTTCCCAATTCTGCGGCACATACCCTCTTGGCTTCCTGGCGCGAGTTTCCAGAAGCAACTCGCAAGGTGCAAGATTGCCAATGATAGACTCAAGGACGAACTCTTCAATGAGGTCAAGGAAGCCATTGTAAGCATGAGTTTTTCTTTATGACTTGTCGGATTCTCAAGTACGTATTCAGGAACGTGGCGAACAACGCCAGTGTATAGCTGCGGAACTACTCGAGCGGGGGCGGGGTTTGGAATCAAGTCCTGACGAAGAGCAAGTCATGAAGCATGTATGTGCCGTTGCTGTCTTAGGTGAGTTGGTCTGATATTCGATCGGCAGCAGCGGATACTACTAATACTGTGGGATTGTAGGCAGTGCAGACACTGTGAGTTCAGATGATGTCGTTTTAGAGCAGGCATGTCGAGGATGCTAATGCGCCGTTCTTCTCGGCACAGACTGGCTACACACTCGAAGGGTTTCTCCTTGCTATGGCGATGTACCCTGAAGTGCAGAGGAAGGCTCAGGCCGAACTTGATAAGACGGTCGGCGCCGACCGTCTTCCTGATCACAGTGACACAGATGCGCTAGTCTACATCAATGCAATCGTCAAGGAGGCGCTGCGTTGGCACGTAATGTTGCCCCTGGGAATCTGGCACCGTACCATAGCGGACGATGAGTACAACGGCTACTTCATTCCCGGAGGCACCACTATATTGACAAACGTCTGGTAAGTGGATTAAGCTGTAATGCACTGTCCGTTATGTCTGCATCCTACTGTATCTTGTCCGCAGGAGCATCTTGCACGATCCTAACGCATACGAGAATCCACACGACTTCTGCCCCGAACGATTCATCAAGGACGGTCAATTGGACCCGACCGTCCGCGACCCTACCGACTACATGTTCGGTTTTGGCCGGAGGCAAGTTCCTAGTTCCTTAATTCACGATCATTCTTGGCTACAGCAGTCTGGACGGACAGGATTTGCCCGGGACGACACCTCGCTATCCCCTCTCTCTTCATCAACATCGCTTCAATACTGCATGTCTTCGACATCAGCCCACCTCTCGATGACAACGGAAAGCCGATTCCCATTGAATACACAGAAACGCATGGCCTCCAAAGGTAAGATTGAACTCGCCGCATTGTTATCTCGCGGCGCTCTGACTTACAGTACATCCATGCAGTCGCCCAGAGAATCTCCGTTGCGTCATGAAGCCGCGTTCATCGGCGGCGGAGGCTTTAATCCGAGAGGCGCAGCGCACGGCCGCTCTCACCGCAGAATTATGAAGCCGTATAGGGTTTTCGCCTCCTGAGGTGCGCGGCATGAGGCAATCTTGTGATTTGCCAGATATACACGTCGGAGGAGTAACGAGTCGCTCTGCATTTCCGTTTAACATGCACATTAGTCGCGAATGGACACGAAGATTCATACCACGTACAAGATTTGTACACACAAGTTTCTGCGCAGCTCAACTATGCACCCGATCTCGCCAACGCAAATGTGCACCAGCGAGTTGGACGAGAACACCATTCGATGCGTATAGGGACAGGTGTGCGGAATATTACTAGCTCAACGTACACCTCCTTCATGGGCATGGGATCGCGCTGAAAGGTTAGTGAGGTACAGATTTGGATTTAAGAAGAGGTCGGCGCCCCCAGTTGGCCGATGCAGCACGCTAGCTGGTGGGTATCGATGCCCTCATAGGAATAAAAGTGCCATTACCAACAGTTCGCGCATGCGCGCCGCCGTCGTCAACGGGCTGCATTATGAAAGTCGAGACGAGAGTAAGTATGAGGGGCATGAGTCTCGCGAACTATCGGAGATTGAACATTTTTATGCATGCAAACTTCGGAGTCCAAGGACGTATTACTCACAATCTATGCTTGCGACTTACTCTAGTATAGGTCACCTACTATTATAAGCCCCCTCAAGCGACCACACCATTCAAACCCCGACCATGTCGTGCATCCATCATCTGTGGTTCTTCCCGTCAGCAGTATCTCGACGCCCGCCGTATCGTGAGTCTCTTTTACTTATTACAGTGTCCCCTTAGATATGCATTCCCATTGACATTTTAACGGTGATCATGGCCTGCGCTGATTGGTACGGCGCGTCAGTTTGTATACACAGACTACTAGTAAGTTGTCAGAATGCGTCTGTCATGGACGCCCGAGCATGTCTGAATAAACCTAGTAATGCGCATCTCTTTCCTGAGCAATGACAAGAGCGAGCGGTATGTCCCTCGTCCGAAGATTGCTTGGCGATTAGTGTTCCACTCACTCCCGTTTCAGTAATCAGGGAAACAAAAATCTGAAGCGCGGCCTCCGTTAGTAAAGGGAAGAAGTGTGCTCGCGACGGCATATCGATATCGTATCTGCTCAAGTGATCGCCCAAAGTGCTACTCTGGATGATTTGGGCGGCGGTTTATGTCTGACTCCTGAAATCAGTATACCTCGCCCTCAGGACCAGGAGAACCGCAAGGCTGTAAACCGGTGATCATGCATTCTCATCATTATCTGCATGCCTTAGGCTGAATATCTGTATGCGGATTCTCAGGACACGTCATCTCGTCATACAGTCATATGAGTCTATCGAGCACCGGCTAAGTGCAACTTGGAGTACTGCTGTCAGTGCCACAATTCGACTGCAGCAGGTACATTCAAAACGTACGGGAGAACACAAGGCCCGTGCCCTCATGACTTCTCTAACATGGCTTCTCAGGCTCCAAATCAATGGCCCCTGCATCGGAAGCTAGCTTCCACGCACTCAGGCCTGCGCCACTGACCTCAACTCAGGCTTGTGAGTAACATGGATTCCCATCACACAATTGGCTACGCTTTATCTATACGATGTGAAGCTCCGCCTATATAGGACGAGTACTCCAGGTGATGTGTCAATGTAGGCACCAATCTGAGCTCTTACGTGAGTTCACCGCCTGATAGAGCTTCTGAGAAAGGCTACGTATGCTGCGGCTTACGTCTGGCCCCTGCTCTGCATCGTACCTTCGCAGGTTAAACTATCCGCCGAGTTGCATCTGCATCGACCCACCTATCGCACGCATTGTCTTGACATGAACGTTCCCCAACAGTGTGACGCGAGAGCATACGGTCGGTACGGAATCCTGCGCACTGGAGTTCCGTCCGCGGTGACGGCAGAAGGTTCGTTCGCTGACGAAGCCCGCCCTTCTCCAAACTCTGCTTATCGGCTTATAACCCCAGCCATGGTGTACGCAGAGCTCGCCGCATGACCATCTCCGTCTCCATCATGGGCCAGGCTAACTCTTCGCGAGCATTCTACCCGCTAATTTTGACTGTCCTCTCCCTAGTGCTTTTCTACGTTCGCTCTCTCCTCGATTGGAAGGCTCGTTCAAGAGGTCGTCCTCTACCCCCTGGCCCACGCCCATGGCCTCTGATCGGCAACGTGTCCGACTTGCCGAGGTTCAGACCTTGGCGTAGGTTCCTGGAACTCACTAATACATATGGTACATCTTCATCGTCTCGCTGAAAAGAATGGACCTCTCTGAAGTTGCTGTCATGTGCAGGAGACATCGTACACCTACGAGTACTAGGGGAAGATATCATCATCATCGGTAGCGCTGAAGTAGCCAACGAACTCCTTAACAAGCGGTCGGCGAACACTGCGGATCGTCCGTTACTGGCAGTTATAGAACTGTGAGTAGCTCTTGCTAGCTAAGCATTCGTCATAGGTGGCTGAAGGAGTTATGTTTGAAGATCGGGACAAGATGTGAACTTCGCGACCTTTCCGTATGGCCAGTGGTGGAGACGTCACCGCCGATCCTTCTGGCAGCAATTCCATCCCGGCGCACTCTCTCGCTATTTCCCCATACAGCGTGAGGGTACTCATAAGTTCCTGGCGAGCCTCCTTGAATCCCCTTCGCAACTGAGAGCGAAGATAGCCTAGTAAGTTCTTTCTCGAAGTACACAATACCAGCTCTTGTATTGCGACACGGCCACCAACAATAGACGTGTTCCTCTAGCACGTTTCAAGGGGTCATCCTCAAGATTGTATATGGGATTGACGTTGAACCCGGCGATGAACGTCTAGCCATTGCTAATGCGGCACTCGAAAGTATCTCCCAAGCTACCCCCGGCAATTCGATCGTCGAGGTATTCCCATTCCTACGTCACGCACCCTCGTGGTTCCCCGGTACCGGCTTTCAGAAGGAGTTCGCAAAATCCAAAGTCGCCAACTACAGGCTGAAGGATGAACTGTTTGATGAGGTCAAGGAGGCGATCGTGCGTAGATGTTTGTAGACATAAGCAGATACTCATGGAGATGGCTCAGGAGCGCGGCGAACAACGCCCATGCGTAGCTGCAGAACTGCTGGAGAGGGGGAGGCGAATCGAATCTGGCCCCGACGAGGAACAAGTGATGAAGCATGTATGTGCCGTAGCCATTGAAGGTATGAAAAGACGAATTTTCGACTGGTACAATGGTCTCTTAGATGTTCGCCCTTACAGGTAGTTCAGACACTGTCAGTGTACGGACAGCTCAAGGGGAGTCGAGGATGCTAACGTGCCGCTCTCACGCAGACCGGTTATACTCTCGAAGGGTTCTTCTTAGCAATGGCAATGCATCCTGACGTGCAGAGGAAAGCCCGGGCGGAACTCGACAGAGTTGTTGGCCCGAACCGTCTTCCTGACCACAGCGACAGCGACGAGCTCGTCTACATCAATGCGATCGTCAAGGAGGCGCTGCGTTGGCACAATGTAATGCCCTTGGGGGTGTGGCACCGTACCATCGCGGACGACGAGTACAACGGCTACTTCATCCCGAGTGGCTCGATGGTGTTAACAAACGTCTGGTACGCAGACGCTCGCCAGAAACGATCTATTTTCTATTTATTCAGCGTACAGGAACATACTGCACGATCCTAACGCATACGAGAATCCACACGACTTCTGCCCCGAACGATTCATCAAGGACGGTCGATTGGACCCGACCGTCCGCGACCCTACCGACTACATGTTCGGTTTTGGCCGGAGGTAAGTTCCTAGTTCCTCAAACTCACGATAATTCTTGGCTACAGCAGTCTGGACGGACAGGATTTGCCCGGGGCGACACCTCGCTATCCCCTCTCTCTTCATCAACATCGCTTCAATACTGCATGTCTTCGACATCAGCCCACCTCTCGATGACAACGGACAGCCGATTCCCATTAAATACGAAGAGACGCATGGCCTCCTCAGGTAGGATCGAATCGTTGCATCTTTAGACCGCACCGTTCTGACTCACCAACGTTGGCGCAGTCGACCAGAGGATCTTCGTTGCACCATCAAACCACGTTCTTCGGCGGCAGAGGCGCTAATCCGAGAGGCACAACGTACAAATGCTCTCACTGCAGGTCTATGAGTCTTGATATTTGTCGAATACGGGTCTCAGGAAAGGCACCAATATCGTACCGCGTATCCATATGTTGTGTACATGAGTTGCGAGTGGACTCGGAGGTCCTTCACATCTGGTATTTAGTTCTTCAGCTGTCATCCGTATCGTACAAACTTGATATACACGACTTCAGGGCAGCTCAGCGATGCACTCAATCTCGACCTCAGCACCAAGCGGCAGTGCGGCAACACCAATGCAGGTGCGTGCGGGCGGGTTGGACGAGAAGTACTGTTCGACGCGCCCTGGTCAGTGATCGAGACGGACAAGCACAGGTTTGCTGAACATTACCTCGAGGTACACCTCGTTCATGGGCGCGAAGTCGCGCTGGAGGTTGGTGAGGTACACGTTAGCCTTGAGAACACTCTCGAGGCCGACGCCTGCGCCCTTCAGGACCTTCGTCATGTTGTCCAAGGCGGCACGCTAGATCGTAGACATTCAACTTTCCAGTCGCGGGAGAATAGCCGTAAATGCTCACAGTCTGCGCTTGCACGCCGCCCTCAACGAGCTTCATGTCCCTGGTGATGCCGATGCTCCCAGAGACGTATATCGTCTTACCGGAGATCACAGCCTGTGCTGTTCGGTGTGTGCATCTCTGAGATTACCATCTTCATTTCTCGCATCAGGGTATCCAGACTTACAGTAAACAGGGAGAGGGGGGTTAGCCTCCTCGGAAAGAACGATCTGCTTCGTCATGGTGTAGGGATGGATTAGCGAAAGGGGGCGGTCCGGTCGAATTGCTAGGCTTCGAAACAACCCTGGACCTTTATATAGTTTCGTAGGTCACTTGAGCGGCACCATCGCGTGTGCCGTATGGACGATGCCTTATCGATAACTTCGATCTAAGTCACCCGGCCCCTTACTTTCAACCGTACAATCCGGACCGTCGCGGGCGTCGATGCAGTGGCTGCGACAAGAATCTATCTCAACATGGAGATGAGGCGTAAAGTCAGCGAGAAACGGCATCCCGCTGTCTCAAGTAGGATTATATAGCATGGATTGATGAGCACAGTGAGGGTAATCTGCAGGCTTCAGGCTTGACAAAGCTTATGACAAAGACCGTGAACCCTTCCCGTGGATTGTTCATCCACGACCAAGGACGGTATAAATTCCTGGATCGATTGATGCATAGAAGAACGCGACGCATTCCGCGCGAGTCATGCGCCGACGCATGATGTCCTGTAGCCGCGAAACCTACCTTTATGCCCGGAGGTTCATCTATCGATCTAGCCTGGATCCATAAGAATAGAGTTGCGATGATATATCTGCAAGTCCAGACAAATCGGATTGCTACGACTCAGGCGTCGAAGTTGACAAGGTTGAGCTTGACTAGTATGATCCGTAGCCCTGAAAGTGTCATAAGAACCATGCGAAACAGGCTCGAGCAGAACAGAATTGGAGGAAGGTGAAGCTTCTCTTGTCGCAGACATGGATGAGTGGGAGAGGACGCAGGCGGCAGGCGGTGGAGTCCTGAACAGGCGCTTGTAGGTTAGACGCGCGCCTATCGTATTAGACGCCGGTCGGGAGGAGGGTGTGGCTGAGAATCTTGAAGGGAAAAACTGTGCAGCGGCTGTATAGCTGCAACTATGCTCGCAGCAAGCCCCCCTCCCCCTCAAGCTGGCCCGTCTTCACAAAACGGCGCAGGTGCGTCCAAATACAACTTGTTGCAATATACTCGGCCAACATCGTTCCAGTTGAGACTGCCCCTCCGCTTGAGTCGTCGGAGCCATCATCGAGCGCGGACGTCGCGAGCACGAGTAGCGACGCGACATCCAAGAAGACATACCTCAGTCTCCTCCCTCCTGCACAGATCATCGAAATATGCTTGCTGTTCGAGCCCCATGTCCCCTTGCACGTCAAGAGTACTGTATGGCCAGCGGACCTTGAGGCTGCGATCCTCGAGTTGAGGAAAGGTTCGCATCCACAGCCGCCACCTTCGCCGCAACCTCCCACAACCTCTGCATCCTCTCTCCCAAATGGCGATTCCTCGATAGCCAATGTAGGTGCACCCTCACACCAGGTACATCCCCCGGGACCTCCTCCGCCCGCGGAGGATCCTGACCCACCCATGGGATCGCTGAGGGATCCTGCCGAAGACGCAAAATCACAGGCAAGTGGTTCTGATTCTGGAGCGACCACGATCGCCGCCCCGTCGCCTGCGCCTCAGGCAAACGGTGGAGAACCCTCGCATACACCAAGTCAGGTTACGCCAGTGCAGCCGCAGGCCGGCCCATCCCAAGCTGCATCTGTGCCCGCCCCACATACTTCAACGCCTCAGCCTCAGCCTCAACCACAGGCGCAGGCACAACAACCGCAACCTCAGCAAGCCAACTTGCATCCTCCTGGTCCATATCCCTATGCTCCCTATCCATATGCCGTTCCCCAGCCGCAGACGCAACAATCTGCATATCCTCACGCCCCGTACTATCCCCCTCCGCCTGCATACCCGTCGCATTATCCATATAGTCCATATGCCCCTCCTCCAGGCTATCCAGCTCCTCCGCCCGCCCATTCTCCGCCGCCCCCACACCCTCATGGCCAACATCCGCTCTTCAACTCAAACCCTCTTGTCAGGCCACCTCTCCATGCTGCCGGGCCTGCGGCACAACCACCACCACCGCCCCCTTCGGAGGATCTCCCCTCCTACGAAGAGATGATCGTCGAAGCTTTGCTAGACTGCGGTGATGCCGAGGGGGCGGCTCCGAAGGATCTTTTCACATGGATGGCGGCACGGTACCCTCTTCAAACGAACTTCCGACCCAGTGCTAGCCAGGCATTGCAGAAGGCGTACAAAAGGGGCCGGCTGGAGAAGCGTGCAGGCGGGAAGTACCGTTTGAACCCGGCATGGGAAGGTGGCGCGGTATGTACTCGTCTTTCTTCCGACAGACCGAGATCCCGCCGAGTACATGGGCTTGTGTTGACTGTTTGGTATGACAGACGTCGAAGCGAACGACGCGTCGGCCGCAGACGCTTGCGCAGACGACGTACGCGATGCACCATACGCCTGCGCAGTCGTCACCATTCACCCATGCGCCGTTGCAGCAACATTCTCATCCTCCTGCCCCTGCCGCTCAGCCTCCGTACAACGGCTATCCTTACTCTTACCCATATTCTCATTACCCCGGATATCCTCAGCAGCCCCAAGCCAACCAACCTGCACAGCCAAAGAACCCCCCACAACCTCCCCCAGCGGCTCCCGCCGCAAGCGCTACGTCTACGGACAGCGCGCCAAAAACTGGAGAGGAGAAGGACGATTCGGGCGAAGGCAGCGACGCATGGGAAGCCGCACAACACATCCTCAAAGCCATCAACTTCGGGAGCCTCGATCTTGCCACCACCCCTTCTACGCAACAACACCAAATCTCTTCGAGCGATCAACCATCGTCGCAAGCCTCAGCGCAGGCGCAGCAGAGTTCCAGTGGCGCGTACGTACCACCACCCGTCGTCGCGTCCGCAGAGGCCGACCTGTCTGCTGTTTTGAGCGCTCTGGTAAGCGCGGCTGAGGCTGCCGCGCCAGCGGAGCCTCCGCGTGCGACGCTCACAGACGACGAGCGCGCGGCGCTGCAAGCACAGCTGGCTCTTTTGGCCGCGCAGCTCACGGAGATTGCGGAGGGAGAGGAGGACGAGGATCCCGTAGCTCCACCACATCCTCATGCTCATCTACAGTCCCATCACACTCATTCACACCCGCCACCTCCCATCCAAGCTGTGCAAGCCCCGCAGCATGTCCAGCCCACTTTCCACATCCCCGCTCCCGCCCCTGCTCCCCCCACCCAGTCCACACCAGCACCTCAAGCGCCTCAAGGGCCTACACACCAGTCTCCACCTCAACCCACACCGCAGCCCACTGCACCTCAGCGTTCCGTCGAACTCCCGCCACCCCCCATTGCCGCGTACGCGGGTGGGTCGCACATCATCATGGACGTCAACGCCTTCCCCGAGGTGTTCCCCACCTCCGCGGGCCACCCCAATGGCGCCGGGGAGCCTCCGGCGCCTGCGAGCGGGCACCAGACGGAGGTGGACGAGCTCGCGGACGACGACAGCGACGACGACGATATGGAGGACGTCGTGGTGCCCCTGCACCCACGGCCGCATGCGCACGACGCCGTACGGACATGACGCTCGCTTGAATATCGGTGTCGCAAGTACCAGTATCGTCGTTACTGTAGCATCAGTTATTTACTCGGGATGTGGGTCTTCAGGATGTACATAATTCGCACATGCACCAAGGCTGCAATATGCTCGCTTCTGTAGCCTATATTTCTGGTCATTGACTTGAGCCGAGTCTCGACTCGAGAGAAGGACGCTCCATCGCGTCTCGTCGCCTACACCCCGCCGTCGCTGCCGCCGTCCCGAAGTTCCGCTGCTCCTCACTGCAGTGCTCCGGCAGTTGTCAATGTCTGCGAGAGACTCGGACTCGGACGGCGGACGCGCGATGCGGGCCATGTTTCGCACCGTCGGTCCCGAGCGACGACGACGGCGACGTTCCTGGCCTGCACAGCGCGCGAATAGGCGGATGCGCTGTGGACCAGGGCCCAGACCGCGTTCATCTCCGAGTCTCATCGACATCTCCCATCCGATACGCCCTGATACGCCCCTAGGCCCCGGGACCCATATGTGCCCACAAACGGATGCGGTAAGGCCTGGACCGGCGCGCCGCGGGCCTCCTCCTAGTAGGGTGCTAGTGGGCGGGTCGGTGGTTCGCTGACTTTCGGTCGTATTCAACGGTCTTGTGAGCAGCACTCTAGTAGCACCCGTTCGACGCTCCGCTTTCTATCGATTACTAGGTCCGCGAGCCCGACTAGCCCGAAATGCCATGCTTTCCATTGGCAAGCGTTCTCAGTAGATCCAGAAACCTCTTTAACGCTGCCGTACACTGACACGCGCCTTTGCTGTAAGTGCTAGTGGCATCTGGAGTTTGCATCCTGAGTTGTATCTCCGCCGGGGCCACTACCACTTGGAAGAGGTCCCTTCACACGACTAGTGTCTCAATCGAACGCAACCATGCGATCATATACTAGGATGGGTCAGATGGCATTGAACCAACTGACGGTGGTTCGTGCATCTATCGGGCTCCATCGAGAGGCTGCCACTACCGCCATAGCGTCGGTCAGCCTCTTGACGTCGGGGGTGCACCTGCTACGACCTCAGTGGCTACCTCTTTCTTCCTCACCGTCACACAAAGCAACGCATTTAATCTCGGATGTACGGACCTGATCAATCCACGCCAAGGTCAGTGCACAATCGTTGGGTACCTTCCGTCAAGTTCGACGTGATGTTTCTGACCGGCGTTCAGACTACACACTCGTCGTCCTACAGAGTCCCCGTCACTACGTTAGATCGGACCGATCGTCCCTAGCTGTACTAGTACTAGCGCACAGGCTCGATCTGCCCCGAACTCCGGTGGATGTGGTCCGTGGATATGGCAGTACGTACACCGAGTGTAAGCGGCGGGCGTCGAGTCGTTCGGTCAACCAGGGGAACTCCGTCGAATTATTTCGAGTCCGCCATACAGTCGCCCTTGTCCGAGTCCACCTGACTCCGGTGAACTAACGACGACCCCACGCCCAACGCAGCGACGGCCTCGACGGCCTCCACGCCCGCATCGCATCTCGGACCTGAACGCCTTGAACGCCTTTAACACCCACGCCACCCAGAGATCGACCGCACTCCGGTCCGAGGTATACAGTACTGCTGTACGGCACAAAGGCCCCTCTCTCTGTGAGGCCCTGTATCGCTGTACCGCCGGCAGCCCACACGGAGCGCGGGTCGTACGGTGCCAGAGCTCTAGTAGTCCTTCAAGGTCCCCGTTGACGTCGCGTCGACGGCGATTTGGGCGTGTAGAATATGGCGCGCCCGCGAGCCGGTGCGCATTCGCCGAGTGGTACAGTACGGTATTGCGATCTCCTCGCCCCGTTGGAAGATTTGGTAGGCCGCGCGCGAGCTCGTCGAACTCGGAGCGAACTCCGCGTCCATCGTACTTCCTTCATACGCCTTGGCAAGCGCTTCAACGCGCGCGCCCGCGAGTGGAATGGGCAAGCTCATTGCGAAAGCGACAAGCCCCCCGTACTGCGCTGCCACGAGTACCTGCCGAACGGCCGGATGCCACCAATTGTATTAGCAGGAACATGACTTACTACGATTATCGACGCGCACGTTTGACGCTATGCCGAAGTATCGCTGCAGTGCCGACGTACAGACGGGCATCGGTAAAAGCCACAGCAAGTGCGTAGGCACATGCGTGTCTACATCCACCGTGAGACCTCCTACCGCACACGGCATCCTATCTCCTATTATCAGACGCTCGGCCTGGCGGCATGAACGAACGGGTGCCACGATGAGGGTAGAAGGCTGAGTTTATCAGGAGCACGGGCACTCTAAGGAAGAACGTTGGAAGAACGCGCGGGGAGAGTCAAGGAAGAACTCGAAGGAGGAATGAGGAGTAGCTTTTCGCGATGGCCGGACGCGGATGCGCGAGTCACGCACGGGAGACGGTAAGCTTTGGATCGGATTATGCAGACGCGTAGCCAGGGAGCCAGACAGTGACGGAGGATAGAAGATGGGCGAAGAAGGCCGCGAAGGCGCGGATATGCCACCACCGCCGCGTTTGACTCGGAGTGTCTGAACCTCATCTCCATGCCTCAGGAAGTTGGGCTTGAGATAGATGTGCCGCTGCCTGCGGACTCGGATGATAGCGCTAGCATAGTACCGTAGCACTTACCTGTACGACCTCCGTCCGAGGCGTCGTATCGCGAGTCCGTATCTTTGTCTCTCCGAGCTGCTCGCCCCGACCGTCGGCGCGAGTATCGCCACTTCCCTTCGCAGCTGGATCGGGAGAGCGTCGTCGCATCGCGCGCGAAGAGCGGGTGGTTGAATGATCCTGAGAAGCGAAGCAGCGACGAGACAAAGACGACGTCAGGGGGAGGGGGAGGGGGAGGGGGGGCAAAGGAGAATGAGCTAAGATTCCTGGATCCAAAACTCAAGGGAACGCGAAGCGCATGGCTGTCGGAAGGCGCGCGAAGTAGTCAGGGCCGATACGAGCGTCATGAATCCGGGTTGAGGAGAATCAGGGGATGCGTACGGGTTCTGCATTCAATCCAAGCCTCCAAGGATGATGATGCATGATAATTCATCACACGTCCATGGATCTGAGGAGCAAAGAGGCGATATGAATCGGACTTCTCGCAGGGGAACCCAGGGACCCAAGGATCCCGTTTTGTCCCCCGGAAGTGCTATCTCTGGCACGCGGAGCCCGAGCGCGGACGTAACAATCGAAGCTACCGCGGGCGCGTGCGAACCCGGCTTGCAGCAGCTGCAGGCTGCAGCCACGGCGCGCGCGGTAGCTAAGGAAATCGAAGGTGCACTGGTTTGTCTGTGGCCGGGCACGCCGTGGTGCGGCAATCGTGCCACTGGCGGCAGCCTCAGCCAAGTGCAGTGGTCCGAGATAAGGACCCCTTCCCAGCGAGGGGACGCCGGGCGCACGGAACAAGAGGGGGTGGCAATTGGGCAGAGAAGGGGGTGCGTTCGAAGTTCGAACGCACTTGCCTCCGCGCATTGACATATCCACGCTAAAGAAGGCTGCAAGGTTGGCTGCCGAACGGGATCAGCGGAGGAGGGTGCGAACGCGGTTGATAGCGCATGCTTTCCCTGGACACGCGAGGAGATGCGCGAGCCCTTGGCGGGCAACCTTGTCCACATTTACATTTACAGACGGCGGCGCTGTTGGTCCACGCATGCAGCCCCGCGTGCCGAACAAACAAGCAGGGGTGCCGGACGTCATGCTCATGGCTGGCCGTTCCTGAGGGTGAGCGCATCAGGACGTTCTTGCCATGTATGACCGAGTCGTACGAGATCACGCACGCCAGCCAAGGTAGGAGCGGTACCGAGCGAGCGGTAGATTGCGCCCACGCGCTCTGACGCGTAAAAGGAGGGTGTTTCGTTGGTCGGAGGACGGCCGCATGTTTGGAAGCTTGGGAGCGGCGGTAGCTACAGGAGCGATCGCCTTGGCACCGATAGAGAGACGGCCGCGTCATGGACATAACATATGCATGGTGGTGGGGTGGCACGGACGTCCGAACGAGAGTACACAAACGAAGGGCGTTGGCCGGAAAAGGAAAGCGTGCGTCGGTTTAGCGAGAGGGTAGAGCGATGCACTGATTATGGAGCGCGCGGGAGGGAGGGAGAGGTTTGATATGACGGACGTGGATGCCGGCTAACGCGTTAGCGGCTCAAGGGTGTCTGCATGGAGCTGCATGGGCGGTGCTTGCGAACGTTGATCACACTCCACCTGCAACGCTTCGGGCGGGGGTGATGACTGCATACATGCCGTCTCGTCTGCGCAAAGCTGCCTTGTCCTGACTCCGAGCAAGAAAACGAGAAATGGGGCGCGTTCCTCGTTGTGGGAGCGATACGATACACGTTATGTAACCGTGGTGCCACACAGGCGCACAGTACAGGCGAGATTTTACAATTACAATTACAATTGCCACAGCCGATTACCATTTTCCACCGCACGTCATTTGGGCTGACGGGCGGCTAAACGTGCGCCCTGTTCGTTGGTAACTGCGGCGCGTTGCTCGGCGTCGGTAGCGGAGTCGGCCTTGACGACCTTCACACCGACGCCGTCACCCTCGAAAAGGGCGGGTTACCGGATTTAGGAGGCGCGCGCGCGGCACAAGGATGTGGCCGGTCGGCGCTTACAGGGCCGACCGACGTGCCCCGATCGGGGAGTGGGAAAGCTTTACCGAGAGCTTTGTGGCTCCAAAGTTCATACAATCCGAGGCTCCGAGCAGCGAGCCGCTAGTGACAGCCGCACGCAGTGAAGTCTTGTCCGAAGTCTCTGTGTGGCCCTTTGGGAATGTGAGTTTTGGGGTGTGCTTCGAAAGCGGATGCCTTGTTGGAAGAGACGGCAGAGAGTGCTTCTTGGATGATGAACGAAGGAAGAGAGAGACCCTCTTTTCAGGAACGCATGTGAATGAGCCGCGTTGGACGGAATGGGGCGTCGGTATGCCGAGGAGCGGGCCACAGCGTCGGGCTTGGCCGACCCGAATCGGAAATAGGGCGCGAAGTCGACTGTCGGGGGCGCCATAGCCGATGGGATCTAGTAGCTCCATCAAAGCCGGGTTGCCATTCCTGGACTCAACGCCCATCGATGCAGCACTTTCCAACGACGTCCGCCCGAATAGGCAGGGCCGGGTAAGAAACAAGCTCGGAGAAGACTGCAGCGGCGTTTCGCTCTCCGTCCCCAACGCCGTCTTCCTCTGCCGAGTGGCGGAGCGTCGCCACAGACAGCCGCCCTCCCGAATTTTCCCTCCGGCTCGCTCGCTGCGCTCCACTTGTTGCCAGCCTCCACGAACAAGCCCGAACTCTCAGAAATTTGTGCACCCTTCTTCCGCTTCACCGCTCATTGACGTCAAACAGGCGCTCGTCATGTTGCAAAACATATATAAGTCCCTCCATGCCACCCTCTCCTCCTTACTACACCGCTCCTCACAACATACCTACTACCTCACCTTCCTCTCATCTCCCTTGATACCACTCGTCCATCATCATGTCTTCCAACACCGAGCAGACTTTCTACGCTGATGCCGTCCTCTTTGACATGGTGTGTATCCTTCCTGTTGGCCTCAGTGCCACACAGTCTTTGTCCTGCCTTCCAGAGCATGCTAACCATGGAAGTGTGTTGACAGGACGGTACCCTCACCGACTCTATCGCTGCTGTCGAAGCCGCATGGGGCAAGGTCGCGACCGACATTGGGCAGGACCCGGCGTACGTGATCGCTGCCACACACGGCAAGCGCGCCGTCGACAACCTCGCCCAGTTCAAGCCCCATATCAAGGAGCACGAGATGGACCGCGAAGTGCAGGCATTCGAGGAGTCCATCCTCTACTTCGCCGACGCGTACACCAAGCACGGTCCTGGTTCCCTCCAGAACTCGCCCGTCAACTCTGGTGCGACGACCCCCGCGCTCTCCCCATCCAGCTCCAACCCCGCCTCGCGCAACTCCTCCCGCGCGTCGTCCTTCGTCGGCACCCTCGCGCAGCTCGCACCCTTCCGCCGCCCTTCCTTCCTCCACCGCGTCAGCAGCCTGCTGACGATGTCGCCCTCGATCCGTGAGGCTGACAGCGAGGCCCTCGAGAACCCCATCTCTGAGGAGTCCGAGGAGGTCTCGGAGGACTGGAAGGCGACGCTCCAGAAAAAGCACCAGTTCGAGGCATGGCAGCTCGAGGCGGCGGCCGTCGACCGCTCCGTGCGCATCCTCCCTGGTGTCAAGCGTGTGATGGACTCGATACCCAAGGGCCGCTACGCTGTTGCTACCTCTGGCGCTAAGACCTATGGTAAGCATACCTCTACACCACTCATCCACGAAAGCCCGATGCTGACCTCTATTGCTCTTCAGCCTACGGCTGCATGACCCGCGTCGGCATCACCCCTCCCGAGGTGACGATCACCGCCGACGACAAGCGCCTCAAGGCCGGCAAGCCCGCGCCCGACCCGTTCCTGCTCGCCGCGAAGGAGCTCGGGTTCGACGCGAAGCGCTGCGTCGTCTTCGAGGACTCGCCCTCGGGCATCCGCGCGGGCGTCGCGTCGGGCGCGACGGTCATCGCCGTCTGCACCTCGCACGAGCGCGCGAAGATCGAGAACTGCGGCGCGCACTTCATCGTCGACAACATGGAGCAGATCGAGATCACGCCCGAGGGCGAGGGCGAGAACCTCCGCCTCAAGTTCACGATCAAGCCCAAGGCCGCCGACGCGCACGCGCACGCGCAGGAGCAGGAGCAGGAGGAGAAGCCGGTCGCGCTCCCCCAGGCGCAGACGAAGCAGCAGTCGTCGCACCCGCTCGCGGCGCCGCCCATCACTGCTACCCAGCCCATCATGGCTCAGTGAGCGGCGCGGACGCTTAGCGCGCCCTGGCGGTGCACTCGTCTCTCGACTGCTCAGGATACTCTTCCGCTTCGTACTACCCGCTAGACCGGCTCTTCCCCACCCCATATGCCCCTAATAGCCTCCCTGTCGCGCATGCTTTCGCTTGTACTCTAAGTGTACCATAGATTTCCTTGCTTCTCTGTCAACATGATATCATTTCATATCTTCCATTCATGCGTGATCCTGTAGGGTTTCGGTGTAGTTGCGCTGTTGATTCAAGAAGTGAGAAGTATCAATGTCGACGATCAGCACTCCAACACTCAAAGAGCCTGGTGATCGCAAGCCTGCGCAAGCATGAAGCCTTCCGTAGGTAGTTGGTGCCTGGTAGAACTTGTGACTATTCCAAAGTAAGAGATTCGACTTCACGGACATTGGGCCATGAGCTGAAGAAGACTGCTGCGAGTATTCCCGCCGGCGGTACCGCTGACAATCGAGAGTGCGTGTCGAGATTCATTCTGCGATAGTCGAGTATATACATAACGAGATAGAAGTACAGTAGAAGTATGTAGCAACGACAGCAAGACGTCACCAAAGCACACCAATCCATGGCGTCCATGATACAAGGGCGAAGAGTGTATGTCTCGGATGGCCTATCCGAGAGTATCCTTATGGATCCACAGTGGTACTACCACGCCCTTCCCTTCCCTTTGCCACACAGACGCTGGCACACCTGTCTGAGTGTATCCGCGACCTCTCGTGCGTCCTCATACTCCTCCGAGCCCCCGTTACCAGACCACGCCTCTGCTCGCGACAGGAGCTTGACGGCGCGCACTTTCTCGGCCGCGCGTTCGTTGTACCCCTCGGTCGTGCGGCAGAGGGAGTGCACGGTGAACTCGAGCTCGCGCGCTGCGGTCGAGAGTATGTCGTTCCTGCAAAACAAGAGAATGGAGGTGAGTAGGTGATGACTTCGAGGTGCGGGATATCATGAGCAAAGTCACTCACTTCTGCTCCGTCTCCAGGACTGATGTGCCCTTGAGACGTTTCCACGCATCAGTGCCCGTGACGTGTGAATCCGTTGGTAGAGTTTTGTGTAAAGCTTTGCGGATCGCCGTGAAGCATTCGTTACGAAGTTGCGCCTAAGCGAAAGGTGCGTCGTCACTCTCATGCGTGGCCATACGGAGCCAAGCATCATATCGCCACGCACCGGTATCTTCTGCGAGTACGAAGCGTCCAGCTCCACGTCCGTCTCAGGAAGTTGGATAGGGGAGGAAGGACGCTCCATGTGCTCTTCTGGAAACTCCTGTTCTGCTTCACTGCCTTGCCCAACATCGCTCGCGCGAGAATCATGCAGAGTGCTGTCGTCAACATCGTCAACGTCGATGGCGCGTTCTTTACCCTTCCCGGTGGTCGGCAGACGGTACGCTTCCTCTGGCACGTTCCGTGGCGGAGGCATACTTGTAGCATCGGCCGCGCCTCTAGAGACGTCCGATCCCGGTGCGCTCTTGAAGGGAACCTTGAACGGAGTCTTGAAAGCGCGACCGAGCGACTGCTTCAACGTCGTAGCTATCGCATATATTCAGTGATCATATAGCATCGAAATGACAAGGCGCGCTCACAGATGTGCACGGGCGCGACGGGGGCTGTCTTCACCTTCTTCGCCTTCCCATACGTATCCGGGGCACGCAAGTCTTCGGATGGACCACCGGGTCGTTTGCCAGATACTCGACGCTGGTTTGCACTGAAAGCACCAGCGTCTCCTGATGGCTCACGACGTACGACGGATAGACCTCTAGAGGAGTCCCCACGTGTATTGGTCTCATCGCTACGGTTCCGGGGAGGAGGACGCCACGAGTTCATGTCGACGTCTTCCTGGGAGGAAAGCGCAAACTTGCGTGTGCGGGCTTTCCCGGGGTACTTGCAAATCTGTAGTTGCAGTCGGCAAATTGAGAACGATTGAGTATCAAAGTAGAGCGAAGAGGTACATACGTCGCACATGTGATCGCAGTACTGTTTACTCGCCTCGGGGTCCTTCAAATCTATCTTTTCTCCAAAATATCTGCATATGAGCTGGACGAGCATTAGTCGTTAATTCTCACTAGATGACGAGCAAGTGGCGACTGACTATGTGCCGGCAGATATTTACGTTCTCCGCGAAGTTGATCAGCTGCAGACAGTCCATCAGGCATGCGTGAATAGAGTATGATGCGGACATCCTTACTGCTGTCAAGCTATCCGCAGCCCGTTGGCTGGGCTCGGGGCCGTTGGTGGTCTCAGCGCGGATAATGCGCTTGGAGTACGAGTCCGATACGAAGTGTTTGACTCGTGCAGCGTCCTCTCTCGCTATATACAGTTCAGCTCATGCGCACTGCTCAGCACCTGGTACTCGATTGGAGACGCACAATAGAATAGAACACATTTCGCTGGCTGTGATACAGTGAGCTAGTGGTTTCCGATAAACGGATGCTCTACTCACCAATCCATCTCGACCCGCTCTCCCGGTCTCTTGGTAATACCCTGGATCCCGACAGTGATGTGAGCCCTTGCTACCCGGAAGGTAGCATATGTACCAACCTTCGAAGCTTTTCGGCAAGTCATAATGTATGATATACCTACAGGTCTTAAGCATAGTGTCCAGGGCTGTAGGACATGACATGTAACTTACCGGACGTCAGGCTTGTCGATTCCCATACCAAAGGCGATTGTAGCGCAAACCTGAATCAGGTGCGTATAAGCTCAGTATCTGATGTCAGGAAGTGGTTGTACTGGGACTCACGACGTCTACTCCGCCAGGAACACCTGACCCACCTTCATCCCATTCTCTCAACGTCTTGTCCAACACCGCCGACCTTGTATGGTAGCAACATGTCAATGCTTTGGTCTACGAGCGTTGGCCCCAAATACATACGTAAGACCTCTGTGGTAGGGCTTGGCCTGCAAGCCCTTGCGATGGAGGAAGTCCGCAAGTTCATCACACGTCGCGCGGGTTCGACAGTACACAATGCCTGATGATGCGCGTCCTCGACGCTCGTGCAAGTTGTTGATGTACTGGTAGACGTCGATCATGTGGGCGTTGGGGTTAGGTGAGGACAGATAGCGAACCTGCGGAAAAGCTGTTTAGCTCGCGAAGGCTCGTGTGAAGTTTGTCCTGACAGCACCTCGTAGTAGAGGTTCGCTCGATTGAATGGGTGAAGTGCGACGAATAGGCGGTTTTTTGACATCTTGAGGCTGCGTATGATATCATCCTGCACCCTGAGGCAGGAAGGTTGAGGATGAGCATGCGCAAATTAGTATGATGGCGTTCCCAATGAGACGCACCCTTCTGTTGCTGTAGCTGTTAGTGCCATGATGGGAATATCCGGGAACTTGTCCCGGAAAGAACCCAATCGCCTGTACTCTTCTCGAAAGTCGTGTCCCCATTCCTTTATAGAGGTCAGACAGTGGGCAGAGCGCGAACGTCACCTTGGCTCACTGATATGCAATGAGCCTGGTAGAGAGATTCGGTAAACATCTGCAAATCCTATTTAACTACCTTGCGACCACGAACCTCATCTACGACTAGGCGGTTCAATTCCCCTGTTTGATGGAGGTGGACTAGAATCCTCCGAATTTCTGGCGTGCAGAATTTCTCCGGGCTAACTTTAGGCGGAGCATGTTAGCTGTCAAAAAGCTAGAGACGATAACCAGTCACCCACTGTATAAAAGCCGAGTGGAGGGCTCGTCTGAGGAAAGGTCTTGCACAATCTAAGAAGTCTACTTAAGAACAGCATCAAGTCTCTGGGCTTGTCCCTTACGCGTGTTCTATCCCTATGAGGTGTCTCGGAAGTTAAGGATGCGACTGCAACACCTAGCCCGCGCAACTTGGCAATCTCTGAAACAGTGGTTTGTGAGGTAAGTTCACGTAGCGGCGTCATGTGCTTACGGTTCTTCATCAGAGCTGAGAGAGGGGCATCTTAGCATCAGCACAGGAAGCATATAGCAGTTCGAACCTACCTAATAGTGGCGAGACTACTACCGTCACACCGTGCTGCCATATACCATGTCAGACATGTGCGGCAGGGAGGATGGCTCCCAAGCGCACCTCAGAAGCAACGGCGGGTATCTGGAAGCACAGGCTCTGCGAATACCTCATTAGTTGTGGGCGATAGCAAAATCGTCATGGCGCACCTTGCCCATTCCCGTAGGTGCAATCACGAGAACGTCGGACCCTATCGATCGACACTGAGTATGGTGGTGATTTAGTGCATGTAATACGTATATTACCCAGCACAGCAGCTTCAACAATCTCTTCTTGTCTTCCCCTGAATTCCGAATGTCCGAAAACTGATACACCCGCGTGTCACTACGCGTGCGTGGCAGTTGTATTAGAAAACGATGCATACTTGTTGAGAGAACCCTGCAAAACACAGTTAGTTGTGTTTATCATGCATCCCAGTAATATATGCACTTTCTGCTAGCGTTCAAGGCATCCTGTGAGGGGCATTCCCGCAGGGAGTCTCGGGCAGAGGCGAAGGTAGCATGAACTTGGGGGCCGTGGTTTGGAATTGTCGCGGACGAGATGCAGTCCAATTGAGGTTCAGCATCATCCCAGTCGTTCGCAAGCATGCTTTCGTCTTCTTCACAATAGTCAAAGTCGGACATTGCCATAGTCCGCGGCAGAGATGGAGAAGTGGCAAGAGACAAGAAGGTTACGCGATGAAGCGCTGGGCACGACGCGTCTGTGGCGAGACGCGATACCCGAGACGCGTCGACGCGTGACCGAGTTCTCACGGCACAGAGCGGCAGGCTGAGAGCGGCAAAGCCTCTTCAAACTCACCGTCAACGACCGTCAGTTGCGCCTGCAACCAAGCTTCAAACTCCACCAGCCATTACAAAGTTGCACTCAAATGAGTACTGTTCACAAGGTGAGATATCGTAACTTTGCAGTGAGTTCTTGTTGTCACACGCCGCATCGAACCGAATTTGACTGGACCTCTTGACCATACGTGCGACTACTGGTGGCTGGCGAATAGAGATACTGCGCTACGTAGCTTGATCTCGAGTGTGCCATGATACGGTGAGCGCAAACTCAGTATGATTGGCAGCATTCTACTACTAAATACCCCGCGTAATGTGCATTTGTTGAGCATCCTTGCAGGCTCGCGCTGACTGGCTGTCGGCAATAGACTGGAGTTGCTGTAAGTTCGGTTCGTCTTCCTCATTGCGCCCACCTTATACCCGTATCCGGGATAACTCTGGAGCAATGACGTTGAGCTGCCTCATGCCGTGCGGATGGAAAACTTGGCAGGGAACTGTTCTTATCTGCTGTTCAGATGCTAGATCGAACAAACCCCTTCCCTTCCGTATGGCGGACAGCTTCCCGGTACACCGTATGCAATCTGTGTATGGTGGCTATTACGGAAATACCCACTGTCTCTGGCAGTTGAAACCTTGAGGTTGTGATACAACCGTACGTCATTCGATTTAGAGCAACGCGCCATGCTCATGGGCTCAACCAGCTAAACTATGTTTCAGTGAGTCTGAAAACAAACACGCTACCCGGCCACCATATTCTACTAATCATACTCAGCGATCCAACCATTACTATTGGGCGTGCCAAGTCAGCGCCACCTTTCTACCTACATTGACTGAGCGAATACTGGTAAGCGCCTCCCGACTTATATTTAGAGGAAATCCCCCATTCCCTGTGAATGAGTGTGAGTCGAGTGGCAATTGCGTCGACGTTTCTGACCACAGGTGTCGAGTTTTCCATGGCGCACCCCACGTGTGTGCCCGTATCGTAACGTATAATAACGTACGCTGCGTCAGCAGGAGAGCTTGAACGACAGACCTGCCGGTATTGATTCTCATGGGTGATTTATTTCAGCAGGATTGAACATACAGTCCTAGGATCCGAATCGATGGATAGCCGTCCCCTCGTACCACCCTTTCTAATTCGGCTACTAAACCATCGGCATTACACCGACAAGGGCGCCTCTCGGCTGTTGCCAGCTAGCCGCTGCACGTTGTGCAGTAACGTCAACGTCGACGTCGATGCGAATCGATAACCAACAGCCTACAGGACGTTGAGCGCGCGAGCGGCCAGCTGCCAGCTGACACATCTAGCAAGTGATGTTCGATGACTCGGCATCGCTCGGGCTCGGCGATGCGCAGCCCACTGATGCCTATCTGCAAAGACCGAGTTCCCGCTTCCCGGTACACCCTCTCGGGCTACCGACTTCGCTGAGATTCAGCGGGTGCTCGGTGGATCTCGTGTGCCCGCACACACGACCTTGCTTATATTTTATCCGGCGTACGCTGTGCTGGCGCGTCACAAACGGGATTACGCGACTGTTGGTCCAAGTTCATGCGCCGGACCCCGCCGTCTCTGGCGGAGTGCAGCGTAATGAAGTCCGTCGGTGCGCCGACGAAGCATTTGCGAGTTCTGGCGGTCTGCATCGCAGCACCGCCGGCGGTCGCTTCCTGCGCTTCCTTGGCGTCTCTAGCGTGTGTCGAGATGTCTCTTTCGCAATTCTCCCTCCGCGTCGCCCTGACGAGATGCTTTGCAGTTGCCCCCTTGAGAGATCTGCCCCTCGACGCGGTCGATTGATAGAAGACCGTCGCCGCCTTGCCTGCATCTCGAAGCCGCCACCGTGTCGACAATGCTCAGGCAGGGGGCTCTGCTCACGTACGCGCGCGCATCGGCCTCGTTCCCTCTCCTACGCGTGCCTCGCCTATTGCCGTTATGACTTCGCAAGAATCAGCCCACCGCTCACACACTCGCGGAGAAAGGGCGGACGCCCAAGCCGGGCGTGGGTGCCATCGTACGTGAGTGCATCATCCTTCCCTTGTCTTGTGCGCGCTTGGGACACCTTCTGTGGCCCACTAGCGGATGACGAGAGCAGCCCCATGACTCCCTAACGCGCCGGCCGCTGAGCTAAAGCGCGCCTTCTAGCCCGTATGCGCGGCGCAGAAGCGTGCACGAGGCTTCGCTGCGAGTGCCCAGGGGCGCGATCCGCTCGCTGTACGGGATCTACGCGCCGGGGAGGCAGGCAGGTACAGGTGCGTATACTGTACCGGCAGCTGTGGGGTCAGAAGGTTCGTCTCATCCTGCTAACCGGTTAATTGAATGCCACGCTCGAGCGCAAGCCTGCTGCATGCTCCCTGTCAGCAGTAAATTGCGGGTGCTGAGGGGCTGCATGGCTGCGTGTTATCGAACATCGGTACATGGACCTTGCGGCTTTCCAGGCTTGCCTACCGCAGTCTTGCTATGTGCTATTCTGAGCAAGACGTTTCTGCTGGACGAGGCTGCGCAGGACGATTGCGTCGGTTCGGTCGCACGACCGGCATACATCGCCGATACTATCTGCCAGCACCGCAACGACAGGAGAGGTGTGCCTTCTGATTGAACTTGCAGTGTAACTTCAGTCTGGGGACTCACAGATTTTGTATGCCACAGTGCGAGCTCACAAATTGGCATGAGCACTGTTGTGGTGCAGTGCACGAACTCCAAATCTCAAACGTTACAGCTCGCCGTCCCTAGGTCTATCGGCCGGCAATGCAGTACGTACCGCGTACTACATGACCACATACCGCCACCAGCCTCCCCGGGCCTAACCCTGCCGCCACCGTGTCGTTCGGATCGACAACAGGACGCCCCTGACACAGGACACAGATAGACACGTACGCTCACTATCTCGATTCCACACCGCCCATCTAGCCCCCTCCCGCGCACCGCGGCCGTCCCATCCGCCGGCAGGACGGAGACCACAATCCAGTCCCGCGCGCACTAACAGTCTAACACTAGTACTGGCACTCGCTGGCGCCACCTCCGGCTCAGGCTATAGATCCTTGCACCTCAGGATCAAGCTCTAAGCTTCAAGATCGATCAGCAAGCTCCCCAGGCTCAGCGTTCAGCGTTCAACGTTCAACGTTCAACGTTCAGGCTGTACATAAGGCCTGTGGCGCGCGCCGCCGCGCAGGGGTGCCGCGGCCGCGCCCCCACAGTCGTCCATACTGTCAGGCTCAGGGTTCACCGACTCGGAACAGCGCGCATCTCTGAGCACTGTTGGACAGGGACGTCCCGCCACCAGGGCCCCCAAGTATCACTGGACGATGATAGACTCGGAGCCCTGTGCCAGTGGTACCCCGCCGCTGTCCATCACTGGCACCGTGCCATCTGGCAGCACGTCGACAGGATCACTCATCATCCTCCATGGGTTTCTTCCTGGCATCCGGTGGTATACATGATACATCCGCAGCGCAGCAAAGCGCTTCTAAGTTCTAACCAAGCACTATCCCCAGCCCCTCTAGGCCGGTCCCTCAGGCCTCAGTGTTCTGAATCGCACGCGCACCTCGACTCGTCGACTCGTCTAGGCCCACCGTGACCGTAAATACGAATATTGAATATTCACGTACACGGCAGGCAGGATCTGTCGACGTCTGGCGGCATGATGCAGTGGTGGTGGTACACATGCATCCCGTTATCCGAGAGGCTTCTCGCGATGTCACCCAAGGGCCAACACGCGTACGCGGGCGTGTGTTATTTCTGATACCGTAGCGACGCTTCGACGGCCCACAATTAGTCTTGTTGTAGCAGCGCTATCAGTGGTATCATAGTACTCGTCCGACGGTTTTTTATTTCGCACACGGCCCACACAACGACTGCCCCTCCACACCGATAAAAACAGCTTTTCGGAATTGGATTGGGGTCACCTGCGACCGTTCATGCGCATGCATCATGCACAGATCTAGACAGTAGACTGCGGACTGCACGCCGGGAATATAACGGAGGTCAGCCGTGCAGGCTGGTCAGTCAGTCTTTCATTGAGTTTCAGGGTATACGGGGGGCGGGAGGGGGGCGGAAGGAGGGTGGACTCAAGGGGAGGTAGACGAACGGAGGGAGGGGAGGGAGGGTGAAAGGGGGACTCGGAGGGTGACTTGACTTCTACGCGGTACCGTATAAACAACTGCGAGCTCGAGGAGTACCAGAACGAGGACAGACGGTGAGGAGAGAGGAGAGACAGACAGACAGGGACAGACAGAGAGACAGCAAAAATCATATCAGCGGAGGCGTGAAGCATGAGGCATGAGTAGCGGCGCGTAACACGAGGCATGAAATATGAGATATGAGAGGAGAGAGAGAGAGGGAGGGGAACGGGGAGAAAAAACGACTTGGGCGCAACCGAATAGTATACAGCACATGGACAGCTCTTGAGGGACGAGAGAAATGATAGCCAGGAGGGATGGGAGAGAACGGTACGCGATGCGACACAGGACGACGGGACGTGGTGGAGCTGGATCGGAGGGGAGTAGGAGAGTAGAAGAGTAGGAGAGCAGGAGAATTCGAGACCCAAGAGCCGAAGAAAAACGATAAAGCAGCAAACGACAAACGACGACCCGGCCTACCCTGCCACACAGCAAAGAGCGCGTCCGCGCCCGCACACTCCCCAGCGCGTGCCCGCCCTTGGCCACCAGCAGCCCATGTCGCCCTTCCTCGCCTTCCTCGTCGCCTCCCTCGTCGCCTTCGTCGCCGCCGTCGTCGTCGTAATCACATCGCCACAAGACCGGTCACCGCCTACGAGCTCGACTTGCGGAGGATGACCATCAGCCCGTCCGAATGCGCCGAGAAGATCGCGTCCACCGCGAACTCGTCCTCCGGCGCCGCCCTCGTCTTCTGCGCCCTCCCCAGCCCCGTCCCCATCCCCGCCCCTCCTCGCTCTCCCCTCTCCGCCCTTTCTCCCCGGTCTCTGTCCCTATCCGCGGCCGTCCCCGCACCTGCACCTGCACCTGCGCCGCCCCGCTCGCCCCGCTGCTCCGCCCGCTCGAGCCGCTCGCGCTCCCTCCACGCGTCCCGCTCTGCGACTCCGAACCCCGACGCGGTCGGGGTGGCAGAACCGCCGTTCCCCAGTCCGTTCCCGTGTCCATTGCTACCGCCATTTCCATTGCCATTGCTGTTGCTGTTGCTGTTGCTGTTACCATTCCCGACGACACGATCCCGATACCCAGGACCGATCGACGACGAGTAGCGGTCCCTCGCCGAGTGCCCGTGCCCGTGCGAGGAATGGGAGTGGGACGCGTGCGAGTGCGAGTGCGAGTGCGGGTCCGGGGCGCGCGTGCGCGAGTGCGAGTGCGTGCGGTGCGTCGTCGGGTAGTGCGAGTGCGAGTGCGCGTGCGCGTGGTACGCTTCTGCGTGCGACGCGCCGTTCCGGTGCCGTGCGGGCACGGGGTCGGGGTGCCGGATGCTGTAGGGCCGAGTCAGCGTGAGCATGCGAGCTAAGAGCTAAGAGCTGGGGCTTGGGGGTTGGTTGGACACATGCGTGTGCCCACAGCTCATGATTATGGAAACTCAATGGCCGTGGCATGATTCGTGATACCTGTATGCGGCCGGCCTTTGCGCTTCCGTTCCTTCCGATAGCGCAGAGCCAAGGAAGAAGGAAAGACGCCCGGCCGGCCAGAAAGACGAAGAAAACCGGAGGGGAAGGGGTGAACGCACCTCGAGTCGCGCCCGTGCACGAGCACCGTGAACTTGCCGAAGCCAAACCCGCCGTCGCTCGGCTGCCCGCGCTCGTTCACGCCCCAGGACTTGATGACGTCGATCCAGCTCCTGACCAGGTCCTCGTCCTTGCGCGCGACAAAGTCGAAGAAGCTGCGGCCCATGCACGTCGTCGTCGCCAGCAGGCTGTCGTTCGCGCAGTACAGGATCCCGCAGTTCACGCTGAACCGGTCCAGGATGAGCGCCGTCCGCACGGACTGCTCCGGGAGCGGGTCGAACGTGATCGCCCGCGCCCGGTCGCGCCGGTACTCGCTCCGCCCGCGCTCGTCCGAGGGGCTTGTAGACCGTGAGGACGGGATTGGGCAGGGCGGCATCGGGTTCGGGTCGTTCCATCTCTGTCGGCACGCCGGGGGTCTCGGTGAGCGAAACGAACGACACACGGGGAAAAGAAGGGTGGACCAGCCCAGATGCTCACTCTAAATTCGAGATCTTTGGCGGTGGGCGTGATGATCTTGACCTCCTGGGCGGTCGACGCGTTGTGCATCGCCTTTGGGCCTGGGGCGGCAAAGGAGACGCTGCCCACGAGCACGTTTTGGCAAACCGTGCGGGACTATCGGGAGATCGCCGCTGTCAGTATGCTGCGCGGTCTGGAGGGGGAGATATGGCGCTCCGAACGGGTGAACCTACAATTCCACAGAGGATGTAACCCTTGTAGGGGTCCTTGTGCTTCATGCGCAGGTAGGCGAGGACGGCGGCCTGGTCCTGGGAGATGGTGGTATAGTGGAGCTCTTTGACCTCTGAGAACTCGTCGGGATGGACGAGATTGAGGGAAGGGGTCCCGATGAGCTCATGAGGTTCATAGCCTGTGAAAAAGGAAGTGAGCGGGAGATGCACGCGACTAGTTGTCCGGGGTGGAAGGGCGCACCTAGGAGGTCGTATACGGATTCTGAACAGTAGACCCAGTTTGCCTGGGGGCAGAAAAGGACGGGTAAGGAGCGAACGAGAAGGGGGACGAGACGGGCGTCAGGGAGGAGGCGCGCTTACATCTTGGGTGAAATCGACGATGCCGACTGGAGGAGGGGTGGAGGAGAAGGTAAGGGACCGGAGGGAAGGGACGGAGGGGGGAGATTGGACGTACTAAAGGACACGCAGGCGGGAGAGGAATCCATGGCCGGGAGGGTTGAGGGGGAGAGGAGGACGTCAGAAGAGGCGGAAGGGCGAGAGGGCGGGAAGACAGGGCAGGCAGACGATAGTGGCGATAGGTGGTTGTATTTCTAGAAGAGACAGGCGTCCGGTACGTGTTGGTGGGAGAGGCTACGTGTTTGGCATGTATTCTTCGCGTCTAGGATGGGCGCCAGGAAGGAGAAGGAGAAGTCGTGGGCTGGGGGCAACCGCCGGATTGCGGGCGTGCGTGATTCGAAAGGAGACAGACGTTGATGCAGGTGGCAGCGTGCAGATAGCAGAAGCAGACGGAGAGGAGGAATGCGGGAGACCGGGCGGAGGAGGAGGAGATGGGGGAGGGAGAGAGAGGAGAGGGCCGAGGAGACTAAACGGGAATCAGAGTGCAGGTCAGAGGAGGGGCGAGCGAGTCCGAGTCCGATCTGCCAGAGCCATCCGAGAGGGCGAGTAAAGACGCGCGCGCAAGAGAGTGAGCGGCTTTATATCGCGTTTCCCGTCGCGTTCGTTTGTCCGGCAGAAGGAGGACTGGGGACGGGACTGGCGGAGAATAAAACGGTGGCCATCAAAGGATAGAGGTCGGGTGCGTGAGCGGGTCAAGTCAGATGGTGCAGTGAGTGTTGAGGAGAGCAGCAGGAGGAGACTGGCCAGAGAGAGTGAGGAGAGATGATGTCGCGTCTGAATCGGATGCAGGGAGAGTGGCTCAGTCCATTCACCGCCCTCTCCCCCTGTCCTTTCCCCGCATCTGGTTATCTTGATCCAACACCGTGGATCCGGGAAAGAGACGCCTCGTCAGATCCGGGGACATGCCTGAATCTTCCCACGTCCAACCCTCTGGCGAGATTCGCTTTTCGGCAAGATCTCTTCCTCTCCTGCTTTCTTCCCACGTGCTCCCTTCCCTCTCATCCCAGTGTGAACGTTTGACTGTCCTCCTCAGTCCGTCTTCTCCTCTCTCCTCTCGTCCCTGCAACACGTGAGCCGCTCTCTTGGCCGCGAGATGTGGTCCACCACCCGCGAAATAGTAGCAGGCGACGTCGTGATCGCCTGGATGGTCCGTCGCCCCCTCGCCATACACACGCCCCCAGGCTTGTTTTCTTACGTCCAACACCTCTCGCTTTTAGACCAGGGACCTCATCCAGCCACTCGTCATCACCCCAGGAAAGGAGCTTAACCTCAAGTACGGCTACTACCGCCACGAGGACCTCATCGGCGTCCCCTACGGCTCAAAGGTCCGCTCCCGCAACGGAAAGGGCTTCATCCACCTCCTCAGGCCCACCCCAGAACTATGGACCCTCGCCCTCCCTCACCGCACCCAGATCCTCTATCTCGCCGACATCGCCTTCGTCACCTCCTGGCTCAACATCAGGCCAGGCAGCAAGGTCATCGAAGCAGGTTCGTTCGCTCGTTCGCAACTCCTTCACTTGACATGACACCTCGCCGCCGCCCTACGTCTCCTGCCTTTCTTGCACGGACCCTACCCTAGTCCATTTGCGACCCTTCACGACCGCAGGCATCCTCGCAACGCCGCGGAAAACCCGCCTTATAGGAAACACAGATCCTCTGCAGAGACGGCCCTGAGCGGTGACGGCAGATCGTCGTCGTGCATCGTTGCGCGCCGCCGACCTCATCTGCCCCTTCGTTCGCGCTAACGTTCGTACGCTGAACCTTGAGCCATCCTTTCCTTGGATTGGGGGTGGCAGCGGCGCGCATCTGTGTGCGGAACAGGCATTACCTGCGGCGTGCAGTGCGCCTACCGCCCTACCGCTGACACGCGCTCCGCGACCCCCGGATCGCGCGACGCGCCTCGTTGCCCTCTCTTCCTTCGTCGACTGACGCGCCCGCGCGCTGGATATGTGCAGCGAGTGTGCATATGCGGCGCGCGGGCCACGGGCCACGGGCTATCGGGGCTGTCTATCTGCCTCGGACGATGCGCTGCCCGATACGTCGCTCCTCGACTCTGCTCGGCTGGGCTGATGGAGATGGGGGTGACTCTTGCAACTCGCAACTGCGTCCGTTCTGTCCGACGCGGCGGAGGCGTCCTCTCTCGTCTTCCTACCTTCCTCTCTTCCTGCCTTCCTCATCGACCGATCGCACCCCTGCGTCTGCGCCCCAACTCCCACCGTCCTCTATCGTTCACGTTCTGCGCCTCATCCGCACGCGCGGGCACGGACGCGGACGCGTGGGTGGGTTCCCCCGATGCATCCCTCTTTCGCTCCCCTCCCTACACCGTTCTTCGCGTGCCATCTCGTTTCTTTGCGCTCGTGCCCCCACAATGCAGCTGATGACGACGAACGCCCATGCTGACTCGCCCTGTTTTCTTTTTTCTCCCGTGCGTTCTTCCCCGCCCGCCCGTCCGCGATCCCGACGCGTCGCGATGATGCACCCGCGGCCCGCCATCGCCATCGCCACGACCTCTGTCGTCTGTCGACCCACCGCCGCCCCGACCCCGACCCCGACCCCGGCCCTCACCTGGATCCCGACCCGTCCGCAACGCGTGCAGGCACCGGCTCGGGCTCGTTCTCGCACTCCGTCGCACGCACCGTCGGGCCCCGCGGCCACCTGTGGTCGTACGAGTTCCACGAGACGCGGGCGAACAAGGCGAGGTGAGTCGCGTCGCCCCTCTACGTTCCGTTCCGTTCTACCTGTTCGCTCGTGCCGTTCCCGCTTGCCTGCATGAGTGGTTGTGACGTCCTGGTCTGGTGGGGTGTTCGCTATGCCCGTCTGTGCCCGGAGGCGCGTTGCGGGACGTTAGCTCGCGCCCGGGCGGGCCTCGGTCTGTGTCGTACTCGTACATGGGCATGCACATGCGCGCGTGCATGCATTCAAAAGCGAGGATGATGATCGTGTATGCTTGCGTGCGAGCATGCGCGCATTTGATATGCACGATGCACGATGGGTGATGCCCTGATCTCGCCCCCATTCACTGGCCTCTGGATCTCACTCATCGCCCCCCCCCCTTCCTCCGTCCCCCTGGCGTTATGCGCTCCGATCTCCCGGCCCCCCGGCCCCCCGGGCACGCACGTCGACGCCGAGATTGACTGCAGATTGTTCGACGCGGGGGTCCCAACCAGGGGGGATAAACAGTGATGCAGATGCAGATGATGAGGATGAGGATGGCGCGCGCATGTGTGCCTGTGTATATGGGCGAGATCGATTCGGGTTCGGGGTAGTGTCGTTCTTGATTATAGGCGCGTTTGCGAGATCCGCGCGCGCGTTGGAGGCGGAGAGGTTATCTGGGGCCGGTAACATAACATAACAGAACAGAACAGAACAGAACATGATGCGAGGCGAGGTGGCTTTCATTATTGTGCCGTCCTCGGCGTGCCGTACCGTGCTGTGCTGTGCTGCTCGCTCGCTCTTGTGCGGGCAGCAGCGGGTTTTCGCTCGGAACGCGTCCGCGCGCTACGCTACGCTAACGCTGTAGCTGTGGGCGTTTATGGTACGCCGCGGCGCGTCGCGATCCCGCTAGTACACCCGCGCGCCGCCTAGTCTGGAAGGTGGAAGCATTTTGCAAGGTGCTAAGGTGCTTCTGCGTCTCCTCTTCTGGGCGCGATGCACAGTACGCGATGCACGATATGCGATGCACCGATGCGCGCCCGTTCCTGCCCTCGATGGACGATGGACGCCGACTCGTGCGGGGCGCGATCTGCTTGGTGTCTTGGTGTCGTCTGTGTCGTCCCTTCTTCGCCTTCCTACTTCTCCTCTTCCTCTTTTCCTCTCTTGTCGTCTTGCTCCGTTCTGTTCTGTTCTGCTCTGTTCTGTGCGACGTCTACGATCTACCTCTCGAGCGGGGGGATCTGATCGGTCTGCCCGACCGCCTCTCTTCCCGCCGGAGCGTCTGCACGGATATCCATTGCCTACACCCGTCCACGTCCATGTTCATATCCGATCGTGCCTCGTACCTACCCGACCGCGGAACTGGAACCGTGCTGACTACACGCACGCTTGTGTGCGCGGACGGACAGGGAGGAGTTCACGCGGCACGGGATGGACGACGTCGTGACGCTCACGCACCGGAACGTGTGCAAGGACGGCTTCACGGTCGTCGACACCGTCGACGCGGGTGCGTGTTTCCTCGTAGCTGACTGCGTTGAGGCTCTAGTGACTTAGGGACTTGGCGCACAGTGTTCCTCGATTTGCCTGCGCCGTGGGACGCGGTCGAGCATGCGAAGAAGGCGCTCCGTGTACGTTCTCAGCCGCTAGCTCTCATAGAATATCCATGCTGCATGCTGAATCTGGGTTATTGTGTTGCTGCTGGTCTGATGTCGACAGAAAGACCGCGCGACGCGGATATGCTGCTTCAGCCCCTGCATGGAGCAAGTCCTCCGCACCGTCTCCGCGCTGAATGAAGCCGGCTTCACCGGTACGTCCTCACACCTCCAACCCCCGCCCCCAAACCCACCTCTCTCCACATCCCCCACTCACCACGACGCACGCAGAGATCACGATGTACGAAACCCTCCTCCGCCCGCACCAAGTCGACACCGTGCCCGCGCTCGAGCCTATCGGCGCCGTCGCCGCGCGCCTCAAGCAGGCCGAGGCGCGCCGCGAGGAGAAGCGCCTCCGCCAGATCGCGCACGCGCGCCTCGGCATCGAGCGCCGCGCCGCGAAGCGCAAGGCCGGCGAGGGCGAGGACAGCGAGGGCGGAGAGGGCGCGGAGGGGAAGCGGCCGAGGATAGACGAGGGCGTTGAGGGTGAGAAGCCGTCCCCGGAGGAGCAGGCGAGAGATGAGGCGGAGGCGCTGGCGGAGCTCGCTGCGAAGGGCGAGAGCGCCGCGGCGGCGGCGCAGGTGGTTATTCCGGAGGACGTGGTGGTGCAGGAGGAGGAAGCGGTCGCGGAGGAGGAGCCGCGTAAGATTACGCTGTCGAAGGCGTTCCCGGAGGTGCGGGGACATACGTCGTACCTCACCTTCGCCGTGCTCCTGCCTGCGACTGTCAAGGCCGAGAGCGTGAAGGCGGAGGACAGCGCAAGTGTACCACAGAGCTCGTCCGAGGTAAGTCGCGTCGTCCTGATTTCCAGTATCGAGGTTGCTGATGGATTATACGCGTGCTCTAGGATACAAAAATGGCGGACGCGAGTCCCAGTCAACAAAATGTACATGTACAGGCATGATTCGTAGGGTAGGTGGTAGGTCCCGGCGCCGGACATGTACTATAAGCTATAAGCAGCAGCGTCCCATGTTATATGATATCCATATGTACTCTACTATGTCTGCGACGATCGTCCGCCTGATAAACCAGAAAACCAGACGGAGATCTGCTCTGAAAAGCTACTGCGCGACGGCGCGCCGATACGCCTCCTCCTGCGCCCGCTCCTCCTCGAGCTGGCTCGCGCTCTTCTGCGCACGCGTGCGCAAGACCCGCGTCGAGGGCGGGATCGGTGCAGGCGGCGCCTTGGTGCGCGCCTTCTTCGCAGGAGCGGGCGAAGGCACGGGCGCAGCGGGAGCAGCAGCGCTAGCAGCGCGCCTCGTCCGCGGACTGCGCTGCGTCGTCCCCCTCGGAAACTGCGTCGGACTCGTCCGTGTCCGCCCTCTTCCGCTTCCGCGCGCGCCGCGGAGCCTGGCGGGAGGTCGACGCTGGGGTCTTCCCGCGCCCCCTTCCTCGCCCGCGCGCCCTCGTCGGTGTGGATGCAGCGGCGCCATTGTTATTGCGGGGAGTGAACGCGCCGCTCTGGGAGGTAGCTGCTCTGCTCGACGTGCGCGTGCCTCTGCCGTTCGTCGCTTTCTTGTCAGCAGCGGGCGGTGGCGGCGGAGGCGCGGCAAGCGTGAGCTCTTCGACGGCGTTCGCCGAGCTGCTCGTGCCGCCCGCTGCGTTGCGCTGTGCGGCTTCCTCTGCGAGCTCCTGCATTGTCTTTGGCGCGCCGTTGAGTTGCGGGGCGACAGGGACCACTTCCATCATGTCTTCGTCTTCATCCTCGTCTTCGCCGTTGACGACTTCAAGCTGCTCGTCCCGAACGAACGCATCATCGTCTTCGTTCTGTCCGTGTTCGGACACATGCTCTCCTTCGTCGTCGCCGCCGTCGCTGTGATCGGAGACCTTGCCGGGTTTCTTGAGCTCACCGAGCGCCGATCCGCGCGTCGCCGCGTGCTCGACGACCTCGTGCAGGTTGCGGGGCAGCGTGTACGGCTGCACGACGTCGTCGACGCCCGTCAAGAAACCACCTCCTGCGGCGGCGGGCTTCTCCGGTTCCTGCAGGTCCGGATGATCAGCAAGCTGCGTTCCGTAGCCCGATGCTGTAAATGAAAGTATGAAAGTGGTGCGGGAAGCCGGTGCGCCATCTCGCTAACCAAGGGAGAAGAAGGTTGCGCGGCAAGGCGAGTGCCTGATTCAAATAGGCCTGGTCGTTCATAATGGAAAGCACAAAGGCGGCATTGCTCGAAAGCGAGCAAAGAAGCGTCGCTTGTGATGCGAAGATGAGTTCGTCAAAAGGTACGCACCTCTTCGTGGGTTTGAGCTTCGCCGGTGTCCTTAATCGCGGACGGGCCATCTTCAGGCGCAGCGCGGTCGGCATATTGTTCAAGCAGCCGTTGGCGGATGCGGAGGCCCTGGACAAGCTTGGTCCACCGCTTGATCACCTGCTCTTGTCGTTTGGCACGCCGCTTCGCTTCTGCGTTCTGCTCCATCTCCCAGTACGCCTGCAACCAAACAAGCACACCGCGTGAGCCTGGCGAATATCACTTTAACGAGCAGCCCATTCATCGGCACACCCGGGGCGGGACAAAGAAGGGTGGCAGGGCGGGGCAAGGCGGAACCACGCACCTCGACGAGCGCCGCTTCGTTCTCCGCGGCGACGACTACGCCTGTGACGACTGGGAACGCGCGCCGCTTCTTGAATTCAAACCCTGTCTTTAGCGCAGAGGAGATGTCAGATGCAGGCGACGATCACACAAGCCCGAGCTCGAGCTTCTGTGGGAGCGGGGCAGCGACGCTACGTACCACTGCTTCCGCATAGTCAAACCCTAGTTGACGCGCGAGCTTTGCGGTTCCCTTGACTGTGCGCACGCAGATCGTGGCGTGGAAGCAGAGGTTAGTGCTCCTGGACATTTCCGCTGATGGGGCTAGAGCACCGAGGCGGTTGGGCGCGACTTACAGGGGACGTGCACAGCGCCGGCCGGGAGCATGGACGGGACGTACAAGTCGATGTTTCCGAAGTCGTTCTTCGGAACTTTACCCTACGGTTCAGGGAATGCGAAGGGCAGTTAGAGCACACGGCGCACACGCCAAATGTGAAGAAGACTCACGTCGACGACTGGAGGGGGCCTGTATAATTCCGTCTGATGCTCAGCATACAGGCCCTGCATCACACCTTCCTCGCTCGCGAAACCATCTCCGGGAGGTGGACCGCCGCCTGCGTCCCAGGAGAGCACGAGCTCGTCCGCACCGTCGCCCTCGAGGCCGCCATCACCTTCTCCCGCGGGCTTCTTCGACGTCGAGGCGGAGGCAGCACGCTCCCGCTGGTCGGCTAGCGCGAGCTCGATCGCGCGTTTCTTGTTGACAGTCACCGCACGCTGCTTGACCCACTTGAGCGGCTGCGCGCCTTCGCGCACCTTGCGGCCCTGGCGCATCCAGTTCTCGGCCGTCTTGAGCTGCAGCACGTTTGCGCGCGGGTATACGGCTTCCCCTCGGAACCGACCTAGCTCTGTCGGCGGATCGACCACTTCCTCCCGCTTGAGGTGCCGCTCGAGCACGTACAGAGGGTGGTCCTTAAACCCGGCGATGGTCGTGGGCATGGCCTCGGTAAGTTGGTTCGCTTGGAGCTCTTCGTCTTCGAGGTCGTCACGTTGCTGCGAAACCGTGTAAGATTTAGCACCAAACAACCTTCGACATCGAAAAGCCCGAAGGATGTACGTACCAGTCGGTATGGTCTCGTCACCATCCGCAATATTCGTTCCCACCACTCTCGACGACCCTTGCCGCCCTGCTGCACCTTGGCAACCTTTGCGCCGTACTCGCGCGCGTACCGTGGGGTGACGTCCCTCGCGTAGCCGTCTTCCTCGAACGCGAGCACGTAGACCATGCGGTTTTCGACCCTTACGGGACGCCGCCTGTCTGGCTTCGCATTCGGAGCGTTCGGGTTGGGTGTCGGGTCGAACGCTTTACGTCGGTTGACAATGACTCGGATGGGGTCCACGGGTAGCCATCGAGCGTCCGCACGAGAGAATACTTCTGTCCAGAATACTGGTGCAGTTTCTGTTGGGTCAGGAGTGCGTTCCCCTGTGCGATATTCAATCGTCAAGTGCACGATATAGAAGTCTGGTAGTACGTACTAGGTGGTGGCCGTGGAGTGTCTGCAGGGCCCAATTTCTGGCCTCTGCTCTTCCGCAATCGAATGACATGCGCTGCCTTCTTCTTAACCTGGTCTTGGCCACTGGTAGCAGGGCTACTACCATCCAGGCGCTGCCCGCCTGCCGGGAACGGTGTCCGCCCTCTGGGTGTGCTGACTGCAGGTGACCCCGGTATGCTCACCTCCTCCATATCGTCCTCCTCGTCCCCCTCATCCCCCGCTGCCTTCGCTTTCCCTTTACCCTTACCCTTGCCCTTCGCATCGCCGTTCTCCTCTTTCGTTTTCGCCTTCTTCTTAGCAGGAGGCTTCGGCTTCCCCACGCCCGCCTGCCACGGCACGCTCTGCAGGCTGACGACCAGCCTCGCGGGGATCCCGAGGGCCCGACAGAGCGCAGTGAACAGCTGCGCGCTCGTATCGCGCGACCCGCGGCGCATCAGCGCGTGCTTCATCAAGCTCTTCGCGCTGCGGATCCTTTCCCCGTCGATCCCATACCTCTCCTCATCGTCTTCCTCGCCATCGTCCTCCTCGACCGCGCGTGCCTTGCCCTTGCCCTTCGGGTCGGCCGCCGGGGCCGGGGCTACGGGCTTCGTCCGGATGACCTTCTGCACGTCGTCGAACGTGCGCGAGCGGATGTGGCCCGCGGGCACGATCTCGAACGTGCTCGCCCACCACTCGGCGAGGCGCGTGACGGCGGACTCGAAGAGGCGGCCGCGCTTCGCGGGGTCGGGCACGCGTGACTTGTGGATCATCGCGAACGCGTTTTGGAGCGGGAGCGGGGTGAGGGACAGCAGACGGGCCTACGTCGGTAGCAGGGAAGCGTTGAATATTGGATATCACACGGACGAATGACATAAAATGATGATGATGAAACTCACCTGAAGTAGAGGGTCGTTGAGCCAGTGGTTCCGCACTTTGGCGTTCATGAGCAAGGCGACAGTGTGTATCTTGTGGCAATCCAGGCGGACGAGCCTCTCCGCCGCGAGCTGTACCGCCCTCTCATTCTTCCTGCATACCCAAAAATGCGTCCTTCAGTCACTCTCCCAAACAGCCAGAAACCAATACACGCACTTCGTATCGCCCTTTTGCTTCCCCTTCGTCTGGATAGTGATCTCGATGTTCTGCTTCTCCGACGGGCCCGGCTCCGCCTCCTGCGACTCGCCATAGTACGCTGCGAGCCCTGCCGCCGTCTCGGCCTGGAGCTGCGCGCTGTCGAGCGAAAGAGCGGGGCCTGCAGCCACTTCGACTTCCTCCCAGTCGAAGTCGTCCTCGCTTTCTTCTCCGACGAGAGAGCTGTTCTCGGTGTTCATGCTTGCTTCAGGGGTGTCTCAATGTTGCGTAGAGGGTATGGCGGATGTTGCTAGTGGAGATATTGGAGGTCTTCTAGCGGGTCGCAAGCCGTGGGGGATGCGAATAGTAGCAAGTCTTGCAGAACCCAAGCCCCAAGTTCCTGCTCGCCTTTCTAATGCAAAAATCCCCTTGCGAACGTACTTGCAGTCACTAAGTTCAATAACGACCAGCGAACCACCGAGAGGAATGGAGGACGAGCGCAAGGAGCGGAACGTTTCCTTATTCGAGAGCAAAATGACGGACGTCGGTCCCGCACACAGACTGAGTCTGGCTGTCGCAGCGCGTACGTTCTCACCATCCCGCTCGGCGCGCACTAGGGAGTGTGGAGCCAGCCGCGTCGCTGACTCAGGCTACACGGCGTGACATATGTCTCGTGATCAGCATCACAACATACCTTGTCACGCCATTTACCACCTGGTTCAGCGCTCAGGGGGAAACGCTCAATTGCACTGGCAAGGCCACTCGGTACGCTGAGGGTTAAGTTTGTTTTCGTTGCACAGAAACGAGTGCGAGTGCGAGACGACGGCAAACCCTTGCGAGTGGAGAGAGGAGATATATCGACGCAAGATGCCCAAGAAGATAGAGGAGGGGCTAGATGAATGGATACAGCACGGCATGACATCGGAGTACGGACCACGAAACCACGAAACCACGGACCACACCACTGCAGAAGGAAGAGAGAAAGGAAGAAAGAAACAACAAAGAAACTGGACGACGCCTGAAAGTAAACCTGACCACCAACAACTCCATCATCGCGGCCCTTGTCCTGGAAGCCTCGCTGCTCCCAATGTCCCAGGAGACAGGGTGTGCAGACCGTCCACCTCGTTACGAACTTGAACGAATGCGATGGCGTCTTTCGGTTCCATTCGCGCGGGCATGAAGAAGGAACGGTACGCGCGAGGGGTGTGAACATCTATGAAGGGATCGACGATGGCATGAACGACACAGGTGAGAAAAGGTGAGGGATGTGAGCAGGAGCAACAGCCCGAAGCGCAGAGTCCGACGGAGAAGGAGATATCCAGATGCCTAACATGAACAGTGAAGACTGAGAACGTGGGTGGAGTGGGTAGGTGGAAGGGGAATGGGCCAGAAGGTTTGGGGTATGATGGACGATGGACGATGGATGAGTGAGTCGGTGGCGAGTGTGTGTGAGTGTGTGTGCGAGACGTGTGGTTGCGTACGAATACAGCTTGTTTCTTTCATTTCATTTTCTTCGTGTTCCTACTCGTGACGACTCCTCCCCGCGCGGGCGCGGGCGCGGAAGACAAGACAAAACAAAGACGTAAGGATGAGGTGTCGGGTCGGTCGGCCTGGCCGGTGGCCGACGAGTGTGCCGAAAGCCAAGGGTTGCGAGTCGCGGGCAGCATGCGTGCACTGGAGTTTGGAGAGCAGCAGATAACGGGTCCAGAGGTCGGGACTCGGCAAGGGCACGGCGCACGGGCGCGCAAGGCCCCCAGCCCTCCCGTAAAGGACGATCTCCGCCCGTCCGTCTATGCGGGTCCGATAGCGCAAGTTGCGAGGATCACCCGCGTTGGTGCGCACCGGATAAATACCTCCCAAGATAGGGCTAGGACAAGTGACTCGGACAAAGAGCATCGGGGCGAAGGCGAGGGCACAGCCAGAGGTGGAAAATGTGGTCGTGGATGGGATCAGTGGGCGGTCGTAGGACAAGAGCGGTGGCCCCTCTCTATTGGGTTGGCGAGGAGCATAGCCCGTGGAAATAGGGGTTGTGGATATGGGGTCAGCGCAGACACGCGCTGTCTATGTGGACGGCCGGAGGGAATGACGGGTCGACAAGATGTGTAGATGGCGAGCATGGGATGGATGCATAACGAGGAGTCAGACAGCAGAAGGAACGCTGCAGTGGTAGCCCAGCACACGGAGGCCTGACGACTGGGGCCCGCGTCGTCATGTCGGCTTGTAATATATGGTCGTAATGTACTGCTCGAGAAATCTCAACATGAAGCTCTCGTTGAGATACAGAACTGATGTTGCTCACCTTCTTCCTGTAACGCGTTGTGTTGGCGACCGCAAGGACGCCATTCCGGATCGCGCTTGTGCTCAGATGATGCAACACAACGTGAGACGGTACTGGCAGCACACTCGCGTCGTCTGATACGCCAGGACCGTCCCATGGACGTGCTTGCGCCGCGGGAGGCGTTGGAGGACCCGATGGCTGTTGCTGGGTTAGCATTGCCGTCACGTCGGTCCCTGATGCGGTGACCACCGGCAAGTTCAGCGGAGGTGGAGGAGCAGCCACACCGTTCGCCCTCGCGTCGTCTACTGCATTAGGCTGCAAATCCGCGGAGGTCATGCCAAGGTTAGCGGGCCGGCTCCTGCTATCGCCATCTCGTCCCCGGTCTCGCCGCGACCGCTCTCTATCGCGCATGCTACGTCGCTTATCACGTTCAGAGGATGAGGACGCTGCTGCACCAATCGCGGGTCCTGCCATAACAGGGCGCACATTGAGAATGAGCTTGTCGAGGTGCCTTGGCAGCGCAGGAGCAGGCGGAATGTGAGGAGTGGGAATGCCGCTTGCAGAAGACGTCGGCGAATCCGCCCTGGCGAGATAGGCCTCTTCCTCCGCTGCCGCCGCTATGAGCTCTGAAGGGATCTCCGTTGTCCACTCCGCCTCCTTGCCCTTCCCCGACGTCCCTCCTGTATTTGTCGAGTCGCTCCAGAACGAGTTCTGGTGGTTAGGTTGTTGCTGCGACTGTGGCTGAACGAGGGTTGGCGCTGGTGAAGTCGAGGTCTGATGAGTGGGAGAGCCGTCCTTCGGAGGCGCTGTAACAGCGACGTAATTCGCTAGGGTACCGTCGCGGTCATCAACTGCACGCGGATAGTCGTTCGTCAGACGGATCTGATCATCCACAATGAACTTGAAGTGATGCGTGCCCGGTAACAAGGGGACAATCGTGTAGAATGTTCCACTTTGCGGACTGTGAGATCGCGCGGTGAGCAATACAGAGAGGGAGGGAGCAAGGAGTTGCGCACTCGTATTCCATCGTCTGCCTTCCCTGCCAGTTATCATGCCCAGCCCGGATGAGGTAAACCTTCTTCCCGTGGCCGCGCCAAGTGATTTTATACTTGACGGGTTCGGGTTCGTGCGTGTCACCCTCCGCCTTGAGCAATGCGAGTGGAATAGTGCTGTGAACGACTTCAGGCACGAACTCTTGTCTCAGGGGCAAATCGCTGCGCGGAGGCGAGTCTGGGATAGCAGCTGACTGGAAGGAGCGCGTCGAATTGAACGCGCTGAGTGATGACTTGTACCTCGAGCGGCCATCTCTCATGCGGTCGATGCGGGCGGCCGAGGGGAGGTTGTTTTGAGGACGGAACGTCTGCGGGGGAGGGTTTGCAGCTGTTGGGATGGGGATCGGGGAGGACGCGCGGGGGCGCCGATGGGCTGGGTGAGGGGACGAGGCCGGGGAGGAGGAGGCGGGGGTGAGAGTGAGGGACGCCAGATCGGGCAACTCTAGAGACCTCTTCTTGTGACGGAGGGAGCGGTGTACCCTGTGGGAAGTGGAGGAGGGGTTTGGGCTGCCGCCGCGGATGGGGGAGTGGGTGTTGCGAGAGGGGGAGTCGAGGCGAGCGTTGGCGGCGGAGGGGTTTGAGGATGTGTTGCCCATGCTCGGAGAGGAGACGCGGGCACTTTAGGAGGGGGGAGCGGAGCAGAAGGCGAGCAGAATCGAGATGATCAGCGACTGGGAGCGTGCGTGGGTTGGCGGTGGGCGAAGCGGGCGGAGGAGAGAGGCGTGCAAAAGGAGGCTTTACGGCGCTGTCATGTCAGAAGAGACAAGCTTGGTTAGCACGCCGCAGCTGTGTCGAAGGCCATGCCTGGATGATGGTGATGAATCACGGCTTACCAGAAGGACCGCAAGGGGTGAGTCGACGAGCGGTAGAGTCTATGCGATCAGCGCGAAGGGGAGCGGGAGAACAGGAAGGAGGAGAGGAAAGGGCGCGAGATTGGGCGGAGCGAGGAGGCGGGTGGGAAGAGGATTGGACGGGGAGAGGCAGCTGCAGGAGCAGGCGTCGAGCACTCGCGGAGGATGTGGCCGTCCAGTCCAAGTCCCGACTTTCCTCCTCCCTTGTCCCTGCCCAAGGCCACCACTCCACCTCCAGTACGGGCGCCTGTAGCCTAAGCGTAATCAGCTGCATCGGCGGCCCGTGGTAAAATCGATCCCCCGGCTATCGGACTCTGGCGGACTTCAAACCCCCGCCCTCATGCGCCTCCTCCCATTGGCCACCCCCTACACAGGCGCTGGTGGCTTAATGGAATGACGACAGCCGTTTGCAGTTCACTGCTACCCCGCACTCGCAACAACTGAGCTGCTGCTATCCGCTGCACCTTTGCCCCGCCCAGGACACAGGAACGCAGCGTCCGAACGAATACACCACGCGCTCCCTCGTCCGTTCATTCCATACACACTGCACTACAGCCCTCCGGCACGCCTCCATGCGCGTCGCCGTCGTCCAGTTCGCACCAAAGGTATACTTGCGGCCGTGTTGCCCTCTTTTCATAGACATATGCTATACACGCTCTCTCTAACCACCGAGACCACCCTGGCTTCCGTTCGGAACCAAAGATCGGCCATGTGCAGGAAAACATCCGCAGAGCCCAGGCACTATGCGAGCGGTGCGTCTCGTCTCGCATGAAACGCTCGTCTTGGCCATGAAACGAGCAAGCCTCTCCACTGCAGGCTTAGACCAAACTCGGTCGACCTCGTCTGTCTGCCAGAGATGATCTTTACGGGTACGCCACCGCCCAACCAACCGTACAGCCTTCGCATTCCAGCTCCACCCCAGCTGACCCGGAACTCTCTGCTTGCTCCTTCCCATAGGGTACGTCTTCCCGGACGCGGCCTCCATTTCTCCTTACCTCGAGGAGCCGCGCACGGGGCCGACGTCACGCTTCTGCTCGGAGCTTGCTGCTCGCCTGCACTGCTACGTCGTTGCGGGATACCCTGAACGTCTGCTCCCGGATGAGATCGAGCGCGTGAAGCTCGAGGATGGGAGGGAGGTCGAGCGTGTCGGTGCGAACGCGGCAGCGCTGTATGGGCCAGACGGCGCGTTCGTGGGCGAGTACCGCAAGACGAATCTATACGAGACCGACATGACCTGGGCGAAGCCAGGTAGGTTATGATCAATGTATGCCGTTTTTGCTTCTGCTTCCATTCAGGTCCATATACCCCTGGCATCACTATACCAATCTTCAAGATTAGCTTCATTTTCATCGCGATCTGTGCCTCCGCCTATATTTGCTATTAGCGGTGGCCCATCTAGCTACGGGTCCCGGGAGACCCTTCTTCATCTTCCCCATCACTCCCATGTGCACCCATGCACAACATAGCAACATAGCATCCCTAACCCACTCTCGCCCACAGGCACAGGCTTCACGACCTTCCCCCTCCCGCCCCCGCTCGGCCCGCTCACGCTCGCGATCTGCATGGACCTCAACACGCAGCCGCCCGCGGCGTGGACCTCCCTCCGCACGGGCCCGTACGAGCTCGCGGCGTACTGCGCCGCCCAGCGCACGCGCGTCCTCGTCCTCGTCAACGCGTGGCTGGATTCTGGTGATGGTGGGAGGGAGGACGAGCCGGATTGGCGGACGCTGGATTATTGGGCGTTGAGGTTGAGGCCGTTGTGGGCGAGGGTCGTGAAGGAGGGAGAGGAAGTGGAGGAGGATGGGGAAGATGAGGATGGTGATGATGGTATGAGTGGGGGTGAAGAGGATGTGGAACGGCCGCAGACGGTGGAAGAGGGCAGAGAGCCGGATGAAGAGCTCGTAGTAGTGGTATGCAACAGGGCTGGGACAGAGAACGGTAAGCCGCTCATGCGCTCCTGCTCAATTGACGCGTTCGCGGAGATGCTCATCGGCCGTGTGTTCGCACTGTTTCTAGGCATCACCTTCGCAGGCTCCTCGTCGCTCTTCAGCCTCAGGCCGAACAGCGGGAAACCACGCCTTCTGCACGCGATGAAGCGGCAGCAGGAGGGGGTCGAGGTCTGGGAGTACCCAAACGCGGTTTCGGCGAACGACGGGAATGCAGATGGGGAGCAACACGGCCACAACGGCAGCTAACTAGGCTCCAGGTGGCTACCGCTGATACCAGTATGTTCCGTGAGTTTATGTTGCCAGCCCATCGCACAGGTACTCATCGGCTTGCAGTGATACCTCTGGCATACCGAGGTTCATGTCATCTATACCTTGAGGATCGTAGTAAGGTGCGCATCTTCACCAAACACGACGCAGTTATCCATATCTAATACTGACGTGTACCCTAGGCACGAGGGTATGTATGCTACGTTTCTATTTAACACCGGAGGATACGCATACTGTCACGATTCTCGAAGCCATCGGATTGACGGGCATACCACCAGATCTACATCTACGGCAATGCAGATATACTCGGCCACGCGCAACTTGAGTCTGAAGTCCGGCTTGTCGCTGGCAGATTCGCAGTGCGACCGTCGAAGCTGATAACCCGATACTGCGAGGTGGTTGTAGGTGATACCGGTGGTTCGCATCGCAGACAAGCTGAGCTGGCGTTGCGTTCAGATTGCTGATTGCCACTTATGCAGATGATTATATGCGCAGTTCTCTTTGATTCGAGACTCCTGGGCCGTGTGAAGAGGCGCTTCAGCAAGAACCTCTCGAACTCTCTTCCAGGATGCTCCTCGTGGCACAGCTCCATGGATGATGCCTAGGCTGCAGATTGGAATGCCATTGCGTTTCGAGCACTCACCGGCACCTCCTGCAGCACATGGGTCGAAGCACTAATGACATTGTCATGGCTAGGAACATCATGACATAGCTTCACAAAGCCCATGTCGTCGATCAGTAGAAAGTCGACCGAAACGATCCACAGCCTGTGGATAAGTCGGACTCGCACTGATACCCGCGCGTAGACGTGGATCTATCCACCCCTGCCCTACACTCTGACTGATTCGGCCGCCAAGCTGAAGGCTGGCGTATGCGTCACGATGTCAGTTGTCAATCATCATACTGCACATCTATGAACCCACGGCGGCAGCTCGCGGTGGGCCTCGTTGCGGCCGGGCGTACGAGCCACTTGAGTCTTGACGTCGGCATATGATCTGCCAACTGCAGTCAGTGCAGTGTGACCCGGCCCTAGCTGGCGCACAGCCGTCTGCTGATTGGGAGCGACGCCAGCCGGGGCGTGTGTGTGCACTGGCCTGCGGACGGAGGGGGCGTGTGGGAAACCCCCGTGCGTGGGTGCGGTCCCTGGGGGAATGCTACCGCTGATACAGATGCGAGATGCGAGCTTATATGGTCTGCGAGCCTCGAGGAGGTTGTCGCCATCACGGCGCCCCCAGGTAAGGCACTCGCAGTCGCTATTGTGTCTAGCACAGACGATATCGTTCTCAAGGCAGCTGAAGTCCAATAGAGATGGCCGGTCAGGCGCTTTGGTGATCGTCCGTGTGTCCGTGGGTGACGTTCGCAGTAGCTGCATGTACATATGCGTCGGGCTGCGATGGACGCGTGGGCGTGCGGTTCCAGTCGCCGACGGAGGGTTACTGTAAACCGCGCAACTGATCAGCAGCCTCTGTTCCGATTCGACATCGAGTGACTTCCTATATTTGTCTCACGCACGTTCAAACTCAAAAGCGTTCGGCATCTCGAGATGGTGAGGGTATCTTGAACGCCCTTTGGAAAGCGTGATCGCACACGATCGCACGCATTCATACAAATACGCGCCACTACCGCCTTAGTCGGCGACTCGACGCAGCTGGGAGGCGATAGGCCCTTTTGCGTGCAAGTCTATAGCCACGTTGGCCCCCCGCCCCCCCTGGGAGGCCTTCGGAGACTTCGGAGGGCTTCGAAGAGGCGCTAGGCTCGCTAGCGGGGCGGTTGGGCGGCAGGAGGAGGAGAGCCAGAACTTACTTAGAAGTTTGCATTATTAGGGGCGGCCTCGATTGACGTCGACGTCATGGATAACGGTATGGAACGCCGCGCAGCCAGGCTCGCGCATTAGGGCATCAATAACACCATCGGGCCCACATGCACAAGGCCGAGCCAGTTGCGACAGCGCACGATGCTGCGACGTACGTACGCTGCGTGCGCCGTGTGTCGCCATCTTCCGGGAGTCCCATGAGCGAGCGGCGAGCGTCGCGTTTGATACGAGCGTGGCGGAACTCTCCACCTAGGCCCTGGTGGGCAGGCTGCAGCGCGTGCGTGCGGCATCATTCAGCCACTGAGGCTTCTGCGAATGATGTTTACGTGAAAGTGCGAGACACGAGGCGCGGCCGAAGCAGACGACGGAGTCACGGACAGACGTGCTCGAGCCTCGACTCGGGCTACCCTTCCTGGCGGCGTGTGAGAGAACGCAGTGGATCGTCGCCGGAGAGTGACGGCTCGGAGGAACTCGCGCCTGTCCGACAGCCTAACTTGCACAGGAGTGCCGGGAGCGCAGCGGGGCGCTGGAGCGAGGGCAGGCACGGGGCTCGGGGAGGAAGGACGAAAGTAGCCATATATGGCAATCACATGGCCGGATTCGGACGGGAGGCGGGATCGATGGCCGGCGTTGAGTAGAGCCAAACCACAGCGCGCGTTTGAGCGGTGCCGCAGTCTAGGCCACATGTCGTGCGGGGGCCCGGTGAGAACGGACTTGCGAGATGGCTATGTTGCTTATATACAGGCTGCGGTGGGTGAGATAGAGAATGCATGAGGGAGATTGTTGGTAGCGGTGAGAGGAGGAGACGATCTGAGAGGCCGCACTGGATCGCTGGGAGGGGGAACAGGCACGGGAGGGGAAGTAGCAACCGGCGGCAGGGAGGGAGAGGTTGACAGATGGTGGATCGTGTGGCAAGGAAGGAGGGGCGGGGCAGGGATGCGTGTGTTGAGAGAGGGAAATGGTGGAGGAGTGATAGGGCAAACGGAGATGCCGGCCGCGCAGAAGGCGTGATGGAGGAGATATAAATTGTTTTGGAGAGGGGTGGAAAGATGGGAGGGAGGAGGAAGAGAGGTCCTGGAAGACGAAGGATGCGGGTGAGGGTTCCGGGGTCCTGGATGAGTGGGAAGAAGGTTTGGGCGCCTGTTGTACCGAAAGAAGTGAATCAACGCCACGCCGCCCAGAACGGCCGCTACCCTCGCCCAAACCTTTGGTGCACAGGCAGACTGAGAGGCTCAGGCCGTCTCTCCATTTCCGCCATTCAACGCCCCGTATCGCCTTCGCATCCCCCGGCGCTAATTCCCCCTCTCCCTTGTCCCGTCCCATACAATCCGCATTGTCGCATACATGTAGTACTCCTGCAATATATAAATCCTTCTGCAGCCGCAATGGCGCAGGCAGGCCCCAGAAGCGCAACGCCGCAGACGGAAAGGCGTGATCTGAACTCGGTCAGGGTGTGCGTTGAGACTGAGAGAGGAAATGTGGGATCGGACCAAACAGCTGGCCGCTTCCCCTGGCCACCACCACCTATATAGCCCAAGACCCCAGTCTCAGCCGCACTTCCTCTCCCCTTCCTCCTACTCCCCCGCCCCCCTCCTTCTCTTCCCTCCTCCGCCCTCCGAGTCCGCCTTCCACACGCCCATGAGTGTCCAGGGCAGGTCCTCCATGGGCCCTAACCAACAGGATATCATCATGGGCCCTCCCCCAGTTCCCCCTCAGGTCGCCCAGTCGGCCTCTCAACAAAAGGCGAAAGAGCCCGATTTCGCCGAAAAGTACAGGAAGCTCAAGAGGAAATACTTTGAACTCGAGGAGGTGAGCCATCGGCGCCGCCTGACGCGTTTTTCGCTCTTGCTCATCACCACTCGCCCCTCGCTGCGTTTCCGAATATGCCTCGTAATCAACTGCACGCGCGTTACTCGTCTTGGCAACGTCTCGCAGAAACACAAGGAAGCTATGATACAGTTGCGTACTTCGGGAGAACGCAACGTCAAGTGGCGGGCGGAACGAGCGTGAGTCGCAGTGCCATCTCAACGCGATTCTCGGTTTCCTCAATCCATCATCTCTACTAGCCTGCTCCTAGAGCGCATCTCAGAGCTAGAAATCAATCCTATTGGTGCCCCGGGCGCGCAGGCGGCGGGGATGCCCTTCTCGGCTCTTCCTCGTTGCCTCAGAGATGACAGGAACCAGAAAGCGTTCATCGAGAACATACACCAGGCGATCAAGGAGCTCGAGCACGAGGATCCCGACATCGACCCTCACCTGCTGTCGCGACATATCGGTCCTGCCGCGAGGCGAAGACAGGAGGCCGAGGAGAGGGAAAGGCAGGAGGAAGAAGCCCGGGAAGCAAAACGCCCGGTGCGCAAACCGCGCGGGCCGCAGAAGGGCAAGGACATAGGTGCACCTCTTACGTTTGCGCCTGCGCCGATTCCTGCACCGCAACCCCCACCTCAGGGCAACCCCACCTCATCGCCTCCGATCTTGGTATCGAGCACCGGCACTCGACTCCGTCTGAAGCCTCCGGCACCGCCTGGCAGTAACGAAGTGCCTCCCTCTCATCCGGGATCTCAGCTTTCGGGCGGTGGTACTCCACATGGTGTTCATCGCTCGGAGTCGCTTTCCCCGATGCTCTCGCCGCAGGACGAGTACATGCCTGTCATGCATCCGGACGCGATGTCCCCTTCCTACCAGCACGGCCTCCCTCCCTCCCAGGCGCAGATGCAACTGACACTCAAAGCCTCTTCCGCAAACTCGCGCCCCTCCGACATACAGCGACACACGAAGCCGAAAAGGCTGAAGGCGCATACAGTCACGACTAGGAGTTATAGCATCCCTACGGTACCTCGCGACAAGCACGGCAAGCCGATCCTCCCTCTCAACGTTGGAATCATGACGGTGCACAACCTAGGAGAGGTGTGCATGAGGGAGCACTTTCACACCGAACGATACATCTTCCCCGTTGGATACGAAGTGACCAGGTAAGCCTGTGTGGATCATAGTTGCCGATGCAACGTGATGACATGTGTTCTTGTTCCTGTTAGACGCTACCTCTCGACACTCGATCCAAATGCCGAAGTGGTGTACAACTGCAAGATCCTCGATGGCGGTGACGGTCCCAAGTTCCAAATCACCGCGTCTGACATGAAGCCCATCGTTGCCGGCACAGCGACCGGCGCATGGTCTGTCATCGTCCGCGCCGCCAACCACATCCGGAACCGCGCACACTCCAACTCCGTTTCTGGCCCGGACTTCTTCGGGCTCGGGCAGAACACGATCAAGCACCTCATCCAGGAGCTGCCGCATGCGAACCAGCTCAAGGACTACGTGTGGCAGCACTTCGTCGAAGGAGGGTGAGCGTCTTTCGCCGTGTATCCTCTGCTCTTCGCGCTCCGCGGGCGCTGTGCGGTGTCCACCATCGCCGTATCCGCGTTCTGTGCTCGCTACCCTGGGAGTGGGGAGAGGGGCCGGGACGGAAACGGCGCGCACGCGCACGCGGAAGACGACGACTACTACTCCTCTCAGATCAGTATCGCTCATGCACTTTCTTCCCCTCCCCTTTTGCTCCCTCCGCCGCGCGCATTCACATATAGACCGCTTGGTGGACGCCACGCCGCGGTGATCCCTGCGCTCCCCGACGAACACGACGGCGCGTCCCCCGGCGGCGGGGCGATGTCGATGAACGGCGACTCTATGAACGGACACGGCTACTTGAACGAGCACGGCGAGCCTGAACCCGAGCCGATCCCGGTGCCGGCCAACCCCGCAGCCGCGGCAGCTGCTGCCGCTGGCACGCCAATGCGCTCGAGCACGCGAGGGCGACCGATGGAGCTCACGATAATCCATATGGAGGACGACCCCGCGATCCGACCGCGCAACGGTCCCTCTGCACAATCGCAGACGAACGCAGGACCTATGAAGCCTATAACTTTCCATCAGGAATATCCTAACGCACCTCCCGAGAACGGCCCTCGCACGCGTCGGGGTTCGCGTGCGAGCAACGCTGGTTACGATGAGTACCCGAACCCGCCGGTGCCTCCTCCGCACGGCGGAACCCCCATGCACGTCGACTCCCCGACGCACTCCCGTACGGCGTCCCGGTCTCCTGTCATGCACCGCGAGCGTGACCGGGGGGATAGGGACGACCCCTACTCGCCCCCACTGCACCTCCCGCCGCCCGCGGCCGGCCACAGTCGCTCGCAAAGCACCGTCGCGTCGCCGCACGGCCATAGCCACGGTCATCGCTCCCCGTACGAGTCGCACGCGGTCCCGGCGAGCGGGCATGTGGCGAACGGTGCGGATCCAGCAGCGTACCGCACGGCGGGGACGCCGCCGCCGCCGGTCCCGCCGACGTTTGCGAGCATCATGCATGCGTACCCGGCCCCGCCGATCGCGTCGTCACCCTCTGCGAACGACGGTGGGCCGGGCCAGGAGTATGCGTACGCGAATGGGAACGGGAGGAGGAACGGCCATCCGAGCGACCGATGATGATGACTTGGCTGATTCCAGGACTCCTCTGAGTCTCTAGTTTATGGGCCTTTTGAGTCTCTGGTTTCTCTCGGTTCGAACACGGTTAACCAAGATCTACTCTCGAGCGACGCCAAATATCATACACCTTCTCGCTTTCCGCATGAACGATCCAGGTCCCCTTTACCCCGCATCCAACGAACGTCTCGTCTCGTCTCGTCCCTCCATCCACCCATCCAATCACCCATCCCAAACCATTGCTACGCAGTCTGCGTGCTCTCTGCTACCACGTTTCCCTCTCCCTCTCCCAACCCATCTCTCTCTCACCTTGCTTTCGCTGCTTGTTGTGTGTTTCTGATCTTGGCCCCACGTACTCTAGACGCCCGCCTAATGTGCCTCTGTGTTGTGTGGACCGCGGTGCACGCGTGCGCGCTCCCTCCTTCCCTCCTTCCCTCCTCCCCCTTACCTCTCCGTTGCGTCCTGAAGCTTTGAAGGGTCGCGTCGGTGCGCGTACGCAGATGTGCCGTGGCGTTGTAATGATATGCGCTAATGACGATGCGCGGTTGACATGTCGCGCCCTCACGGGCCTCTCTCAACAGAGCCAAGATCCTCAAGCCGCGCACAGGTAACGTACATACCATCTGTACCTCGTTCCCTTTGTAGCCGTCGTCGTTGTCGTCGACGAGAACGTGCATGCCCCCAGCCGGTCTCCCCTCGAGGCAGGTCCCTGGACCCCCTCCACCTCGAGGCGGAGACACTTGGCTCCTCCGCTCGTGTCCCCCGGCGCGTCCGGTCGAGCCGCGCGGGGCGGGCGTGCATTCGCCCGTCCGCGCGGTTCCCGGTCCGTACTGGTTCTGGCGCGCAGCACATCCAACATCCAACAAGGGGTGGGTGGATGAAGGAAGGGGGGCGAGAGAGAGCAGCGTCTGAGTGGTATCGAGACGCGGCCCCACGTGGGACTCCTGCCGATGCGAGGCTAGTGCCGGACTTTGGGGTAGTATATGGGGCGGACATGCTATTCGTCTGCGTAGGGATTGTTTTATGCTCGTGCTCGAGCTTGCTTCTAACTGGATGGAGGCCTGTGTGGCAATGTCAGGAGAAACATGAGCGCATGGTGTACACTGCCGTAGTGTGATAATTTGTTCATATGCAATATATCTGTCGACCTGTCCGATTTGCTGAACGTTGAGACGTTGAGCGCGGATGTCGAATAGATTGCAATTGTGTCCGTTGACCGATGACCGTTCGACAGCGGACGGCGTTGAGTATCGTGCGATGGAGGGCGTATGTGCGGAGCGGTGAGCGGCGGTAGTACCTGGTCTATGCACAGGCTATATGTATTCTAGGACTACCGCTAGCTGTATGTCAGACCTTGAGAGAAAGATTGTCCTCGGGGATACCCGTTAATGACGGGGACATACGGACTTCTGTTCGTCCAGGATTTCGCTGACTGGCTTGCCAAGACTGTCAGTGTCCAATCGCACGACCGCGGCGACTTCCACGACGCCGTCGGCTTCGATCACCTATCCATCTGTAGTACTCGACGTCGGATCGGACGACGGGTGCAGACTGGCAGCCCATATATATAGTTCGAACGTTCAATATAGCGCCCTTCGATTCGATGCGGTGCACTACGCCGCGACACACTAACTAGTAGCATCTGCTAGCACCCAACCAAACTTCGCTATCTGTGAGCTGTTACAGGTACCGGTACGGCACGGACCAGGCTCATCGCGGCGACATAGCGATCGACTCAGAGTTCTAGCACAATCACTTTAATTGAAGCAATGCTACATTGGGTATCGATATCTGAGGCGGGGCAGAGGGCGGCGTACTAGTACTATACGCAGGCGGCGGCGGCGGTCCAGACGGCTCGAGCAGCGGAACGTACTAACGACTACACGCAATTGCAAGGAGGCTGGAGCCGGCATCAGAGCAGTCCGTACGGTGCGGGGGATATATACGGGGGCTACTTACTGGTACTATGTACGCACGTATGGAAGTACAGGAACCGGGTACTGACTCCGCGGTGGTCGATCGTCCATAGCGCCATAGCGCCATACCCGTGGTAAACGTCCGTGCCGAGCACCGTTATGTCGTCGGCCGCGCGTACCGTATACTATGTACTATCATCTAAAGGGGCAACCGGCGAGGTGGCGGGCCGGGGCGAGGCACCGGGGAGAGGGCGGTATGGAGAGAAGGTGGCGGTGGGTGGGAGGGGAACGAACAGAACTCGACACAACTTGAACCAGCGCGACAATCGTTGAACACCAGCTACAGCATCACAGGAAAGACACCTAAAACACAAGATCATGCAGCAACAAGCAACAAGAACACCGAGGGCAACAACTAACCAACCAACAACCAACAACAAGTACCAGAAGAGGGAAGGGGGTAAATGGGAGAGGGTGAGGAGGGGAGGATGGGAGGGTATATGTTACATCCCGTCTTGTCCGCACGCATGCATCGGACCCACAAATTCCCAAGGGCGCTCTCGACGGCGGGCAGAAAGGCAACCGCAAACAGCGAGTGCGAAAGAGAGCCGGTAAGCAGGTAAGCAAGCAAGCAATTTTAGATGATGAAGGGAGAAGCAGCAGTCGCAGTCGTCGTCATCGTCGCACGCATTATTAGAGAGCACGGCGTGAGGGCGTGGGAGAGCGCGGTCGAAGGCTTGGGTGGGGAATGCGGGGAGCTGGCTGCAATGCGAGGGCCAAGACAAGGAAGAAGGGCTATATGGGTGCAGAAAGGCGAATGTAGGAAACTATAGACAGGGACCGGGCACGGCCCACTCCGCGTTCCGTACTCCGCGTTTCGCGTCTCGCGTTAAGGCGGCACGAAAAGTCGAAAAGTCGAAAGTCGGATATCGAACGTCGAGCGCGCGCCGGCGAAGAGTAGAATTACGTACAGTATGAATGGGAGGCAAGTGCAAGGTGAAGTCGTCAAGGGTATGGATTCAATCACAAATCAGAAACCAGAAGGGGCGGCCCCCTGCGCAACAGTGGCGGCAGCGCGGGCCAAAGTGTGTATGGACAGGGAACGTTTTGAAGAGGAGGTGGGACGCGATAGCGATAGCGGTGGTGCGCAGTGATGGCGATTGTGGTAGTGATGGTCGGTGTGTGCCTGCTGGCCGTCGAGACCAGGTTCCGGGGTGGTGCGGTGCGGTAAGGTCGGGGGTGACATGGAGGATGGGGTGGAGGGGTGGAGGACCCGCGACGGCCAGCGAGACGAGATAGATAGGTATTGTGACACACAGGGAGGTTGATGGGGGCGACGGAGATAGGGAGACAAAGTGGGTGGGACACACACAAGCAAGCAGAGAGTAAGGAACAAGCGGACGAGTGATTAGTGGATGGAGCACAGCGGACAGGGAGCGAGCGATGGCGGCGTGGCACAGCACAGGGCGCGTAGCACAGCATGCGTTGCAGAGTCTGTGTGGCTGCGAGGGGCGAGATCAGCCGGCATGTCGATCGACGCGTGGGGTTTGGCGAATGGAGGAATAGGGGACTCACCGAACAGCAGTGGAATGGGCATAGACAGTGAGTGTCGGTCGTGCATAGGCGTTAAACACAATCTCAGAACCAGAAACCAAGGAGGACTAGGGAGGGGACTGGGTGCAGGGTACGAGACGGAGTGCGCGTTCACATGGCCTTGCCCACCGACGTCCCGCTGAGCACACTCGTGCGCTGCGACATCAGCGTCGTGCGCTGGCCCGGCGGGCCCGACACATAGCTGCTCAATCGCTTCTTCGCCAAGAACGCAGGCAGATCCTCCTCGACGGGCCTGAGGCAGTCGATCGGGATCAGGCCCTGGCGCGATGCAGGCACGGTCTCCGCGAACGCCCAGCCATCGTCGAACCGCTTCAGGATGCGCACTTCCTGCCCGGGCACGACCGCCATTTCGTCGTCCATGGTGGGCACGAACGGCCGACGGATCGTCTCGATTGCTGCAAAGTGCTCGAGCGGGCTGCTCTCCGTCGACGTCGACGTCGGGCGTCCGGCGGCAGCGATCTCCGTGAAGTCAAGGAAGGGGTTCTCCTCTGCCGCCGCCACCGTCCCGACGGGCTCGGGCGATGCTGCAGGGTGGTCCTCAGCAGTGAAGAACGCGGCGCTATGGATGTCGGAGGACGCGCTGATCACCGAGCCACTGAGCATGCCCGATGCACGGCTCGTGGCGTCATCCTGCGGCGGTCGCGGGAAAGAGAACGTCTCAGAGGGGGAGAATGGGCGGACGGAGAAGGGCGAAGGGAAGTCTTGTCCGTATGGAGACCCTTCAGCGGTGGCTGCGGCGCCGGGAAGCGCAAGATACTGCGATGTCTGCGAGGGCGGGCGGCTGCTGCCGGCGGACGAGAGCGAGCTCAAGCTGGTCCGGTCGGGAGCAGCTCGGACGGTGGGGCTCGGCATCGATTCGACGGTGCGTGAGACCGGTGGGACCGTGATGGAGCCGCTCATGTTGCTCGGCCACACCTGGGACATTTGGTCGCTCGGCGGCGGCGCAAAGTCAAAGTCCATCGGCGGCGGCATGGGCGTGATCATTTGTCCGCGGTCGATGTTCGTCGCGAAACTGCTCCGAGCGGACTTGGTCCCGGCGCCACCGTCCTTGAACTCGTCGCTGGCGATTCCCGCACCATACGCCCCAGCAGCAAACCAGTTCCGGCGGCGCCGGATCCGTGCAGCGACGGCGCGCCGTCTGCAGCAGCAGACGAGTAGCACGAGGAGGAGGAGCGCAGCGATGAGCGAGATGGCAACGATGATGCCAGTAGACAGCCCGTGATGGATGCTGTCATCCCCCTGCTGGGATGGGTGCGAGGGATCAGAGTTGGTCGGACTTGCACCCGAGCCGTTGGATGACGATCCGGTAATTCTCCCGGAGGGGTCCTCTACCCCAGTCGGCGTCGCGGCGTTTGCGGGGATCGTCGAGCCGCTGGGACTCCCGCTGTCACCGTCATGTCCGCCATTCCTAGTCTGTGCAGAGAATAGTGCCGAGCTCGTCCCAGAAACGAAGTTGGCCCCGTTGGCATTGATGACTGGGACGAGCACTGAGGACGAAGCGGACCCGGCGGAACCATTGGGCGCACCTGAGCCCTGACCGTTGGACGATGGGGAGCCCGCAGGTTGAGAGCCAGATGGGGCACCGTCGTTGCCTGTCGCGGTCGGGGTAGCGGCTCCAGGATTAGAGGGATTGGAAGCTGGAGGGCTGGTTGCACCATTGCCAGAAGGGTCAGAATTGCTTCCTGATCCGTCGCTGCCACCTCCGCTGCCATTTGAGCCGCCGCTACCGCTTCCGGAGTCGCCTCCGCTTCCTGAATTGCCTGGGCTGCCGCCCCCGCTGCTGCCACCGGGGTTGCCGCTGCTCGGAGTGTTGGTCGGCGAAGATGGGCTTGAAGCGGCAGAGGTTGGACTGGGTGTGGGAGACTGTGCCACGGGAGGAGTAGTGGAGGTCGTATGAGGAGCGGTGGTCTTGACTTGAGTCGCGGGGTGTTGGCCGTCAATGAGAGGAGTGAGGATGGGCGCGAGAGGTTGGAGTAAAGGGTCGAGGATAGGAATGGATGGGTCGGGGAAGGGAAGGTTTATGAGCGCAGGAGCGCGCTCTTCAAGGTCGCCGACACGTCTGTGCCTTTGCTGCATATTGCGAGGCGCACCGTGCGGGTGCATGCCGGGTGAGAGAGGGCGCGTTTCCCCGCGGTGCTTGCTCCCTGTAGTTAAAGAAAGTGGGGTAAAAGAGTGTGAGTGCCGCGCAGCTGGACCCTGGCGACGAGTAGGATGTATGCGCAGGGAGCGCAGTGGTGGGAGGAGCAAAGCAAGGCGCGCGGGAAGGCGAGGGGAGGGAAGAGAGGCCAAGTCAAGGGCCGAGAGCTGAGAGAGGAATCAGGATGATCGCGCTCACTTCTCCAGCTGACGGGCGCTTGTGCGTTATTATCGGCGCTAGAGGAGGATGGGAGACGAGAGACGAGATGGGATCTCCCACGCTTCGCAACCGATGTTTATCCATCAACATTTCCCGCGTGGGTACCTCGATCTCCCAGTTTAATCCCTTCAGCCCTTCCTTTCCCAGCCTTGGCCACCTCGCTATATCAGACCTCGACCTCCTACGGGCCTTGCTCTTCACTCTCCAGCACATTGCATAGGTACGAGCATGGTGTTCCAGTGGCCTCCATTGCGGTACGGGACTGTTTCGAAAGGCAGAGTCAACAAGGATTCCCCGTGCGGAGGGAGCCTCTGAATCTGAATCGAGCGTACCGACATTCCAGGTAACTCCCACTCCTTCCCATCATCTTCTCCCATCGCTTGCCCCGTCAATGCGGGGCATTCGCTTGTCCACACGCGCACCCTTCGGTGTACGTACGTACGTCCTCACAGCGCTCGGATTCTGCAACGACGTCATGCCGCACGCCCGCAACGCGTTGATGCCATCTCGAGCTCGAAAGGCTGCCCACATGCCTTGTTCTCCTCGACATCGCCAGGTTCCTGAATTCATCTACTGTGCCTCCAAGCAACCATCCAGCTCGTCCTTGTGCTGCAAGCGCGACTGTGCTTGTCGGCCCCGGTCCCCGGCAGAGTGCGTCCCGAAGGGCTTGCAACAGGCACCGAGTCTAAGCCGGTGCACACCTATTGAAACTCGATATGCGCGCATCCACCGTTGCTACGACGCCACGGCCCGCTATAGGCTCCTGGATGGTTCCGAATTCGATTCCCTATGCGCCGGGGAACGTCTTCACCTTCGCAGCCCCCCACGAGGCCACCCGCCGGTGCGAAGATAGAGCGAACGAGCCAGGGTGCTGCCATACTAGACGTTCCCTCGAGGCTCACGCCCGCGCACTGGCTGCGTACGCGGTATACGTATACATGTGCAGCGGCAAGTGCAAGTGCAGACATTGAATTGCAAGAAGTAGCTACCAGCTGTATCCGAAGCCCGCATCCGCATGCAGCGTTGCCAATCCCTGAACCTCGAAGCCTCGAAGCCTTGAAGGCGCGCCGGCGTGGCATCCGTGGAGCAAGCAGGAAGAAGGTAGGGAAGTTTTCAGGACGCACGTCGAGACGGAGCCAATACCTGCTGGCAGGCAGTCGCTAGTCACTAGTCAAAGCTCAAGCTCAAGCGACGTGCACCCCGCCGTCCAGGACGCCTCATATACGCTCCGCACCTGCCCACGACGCCTTCGTTCGCCCGTCCATCACGTCGCGCAGAGGCAGTGAGGACGTGTGAACCCGGCCGGGGAAGGGGCTCTTGAGGGGATCTCGGCGCGCAGGGCTGTCCCTGTCAATCCTTGTACCTCGAACAGGCTCATGCGACCGGCTTGTGAATGGTGAGAACCCCTTCCGATATGCGTGTGTCGCTGTATGCTTATGATCCCTGTTGGACGTAGGATTGTCAGTCCCTGGCCGGTCATCATAACCGCTGAGCAGGAATGAGCTCGTTCGTCGTGCAGCGTACGCACGCTGTCCGACATGCGACATCGATGCCAAGATAACCTCCCTGAGAGCCTCAGAGCCATCCCGGGCCAGGTCACATCAGATCCCCCTTGCTCACACACGTCCATGCCTCACTATCTCACACAGCGGACCGAGATCTCGAAAAGGGGAGGATGGGGAATGCCGGCCTGAGCTTGTGTGAGAGATCCGAACAGCGAACAATTGCGCGCCTTCGCAAGTACTGTACGTATCCCCTTGCCTAGCATCCATAGTAGTGCTACTGCTTCAAGCTCAAGGCTTCGGGATCTCTAGGACCTAGTACTGTAAGTGACACTGACGAGAGCGCGTACGCGCCGCCAAGCCCGATATCTCCGCTTCGAAGACGGATTTCCATGCCAGGACTGGCGTAAGACCACCTTCTCTCGAGCTCGGAGCGAATACAGCAAGAGCCAGCCTAAATGACCGAGCTGCAGCCGAGTCGAGCTGTTTCCTGCCGCTAGCACTCGTACCAACACATTTCTTGCTATCCAGGTGGACAGTCTGAATGGATAGCGTTGGAGTATTGAATGCCTTGACGCGTGACGGACGGATTACTACCTGCGCGCGTGCCCACGACGCAACATATACCGCATTGTAACCGTCGCCGGTCGCACATGGATGAGGAGTCGGCAGGGACGTCCTCGGTCTGGTTGACGGAAAAACCGGCTGTACTTTCCAAGAGGTATAAACGTAGACAGGGTATCATCATCATCCTCGTCGAACGTCCAACGCAGAACGCGGCACGTTCGAGCGGAGGGGGGGAATAGTGGGGTTGGGGAAGGAGAAATCGTCGTTTGAACATCATCCCATTACACTGCTATAGCTGATTAGCGTGGCGTACTCTGGGGCGACTCGTCATATCATGCATGGAGCCCATAAACATACGTGCGACTTTCTGAGGATACAGAGAGGGCGAGAGATTGACAGAGAGAGGAGGAAAAGAGAGGGAGAGGCGTTATCTTACTTAGAGGGACAGGGAGACGGAAGCTTGATGTAGGGAGTCGAAGGCGAGGATGAGGGTTGGGGAAGAGCCGGGGAGAGATAGAGGAGACAAAGAGGGAGACAGAAACCCACAGCCGGCACGTCTGCTGCAGCTGGGCGTATGAGGCCAAGAAACCTGAGAACACGAATAAAAAAGACGAACTGTCCGCGAGCGCGCCAAAGAAACTTCGGAAAAGGCGCACTGGGGCGTCGAATGACCCACGTGGGCCTATGCGCGGCGGCTGCGGCAGATGGGAGACAGGGAGCTCTGGTCGGTCTACAGTCTACCTGACAAGCACCCGGTCAGACAGTCTTTTTCGACCTGCAGGATCCGAATCTATCATACCGTAAAATGACAGAAACGTGCGTATCATCTCTCGTGAAATATCTCCGTGATCGTCCGGCGGCGCTCCTTACGGGCAGCCGAGTACGACACCGTCGACGCGAGGCTGCGGTCGGCGACACCGTCGATTGGGCTGTTGCTGCTCCGATTGCTGTCGAGGGAGACTCGAGGGCGAGTGCTGATCGTCCTCCACCGCGACTCGCGCTCGGACTCGGAGCCTGACGTCGAGGACGAGATGGGCGCCGCAGGGGCAAGCACTGAGGGCGGGGCGGGGTCAGCGAGCGCGGAACTGCTGGAGATGGTGCGGCTTCTCGCACCCCTGTCGTGTTGTTGCTGGAGGCCGGTCAGTGCGGAAGATACCGAAGTCGTGCTGGGGCGCGAGAACGTGACGCCGTTCGTCCTTGTCGAGCTGCCCGACTCGCTGCGGAGCATTTGGAACGGCGCCCGGTCTGTCTCGGGGGAGGCGGACACGGTGTGCGTTGTGACCGCCGTGGTCGGATTGGAGGGCTTGATGACCGGAACGAAGGGAGAGGGCTCTGCCCGGACAGTGACGATCGAGCTAGTGGAGATCTTGCGTCTGTTCGTCTTGTCCGTGGTGCTTGTGTTGCTGCGAGTGAGCAGGGATTCGGATGGCAAGGTTGGGAGGGATGGCGGTACAGCCAATGCTGGTAGACGGCGCTCGGGAAGCGATACGTTCGCCTGTCGCGATGCAGGGGTGGGGGAGGGTTCGTAGTCATCGTGTAGGTCCTCCGTGCTTAGCGAGGTCACGAGCGGACCAGTGAAGTCTCCACGTTCGCGTGGCATGTACAGACGTCGAGCGGCCGAAGACCCTCCAGAGATGGGCGCAGACTGTCGTACGGTGGCGGGAGTGCCATCGTTCGCCGCATCGCTGCTACTGCGCCCTTCGCTGCTAGACGTTGTCGAACTCCGCATCATGTTCATGGAAGATCCTGGGCGAGACCTCGTTCCGTTCCTTTCCAAGCTCGACAGCCTTGTCATGAGCCGCGCAGCTCCCCCACCTGGCTCCCAGCTTCGCCTGCTTTCCCTGCTGCGACGACCATCGGAATCGCGCCCACCGCTAGCCTGCACTTCGGGTGTTGCCCTACGCACGACGTCCTCGTCCAGGCTTACGGTTCGGTGATGCATGAGTCCACCAGACGTCGCTTCTCTGAGTATCTTGCCAACACCGAGCAGAAAGCCGGTCATGTTGCGTACTACCTCGTCACTGACACGGAGGTTCTCGCGGTGTTCAGAGCCGACCTCCTGCCACAGCCCCACAAGGTCGACGCCAACTCTGTTGTCTGCGACTTCCGCGTCGATCTGGGCCTCGAGCGCCTTGTTCGTGCCATCTTTCAACATGCCATTCAGCTTGTCTAGGGCATGCACCAGTTGCTGGGCGCTTTGGAATACCTCCGGGATGGTTGTTGTGGTGGTTTGACCCATTGGCGGAAGACGAGATAACTGAGACTCGAACATCGAAAGCGAGTCGAACATCAGTCGACGATGCTCGGCGTTGTTGTCTCGACCACCGCCCTGAGCGGTGGAGGCCCTGACGAATGGAGAAGACGATGAAGCGCGCTCATGGTTGGACTCTCGCTGAAGGTCATCGAGCACTCGGTCGTGGAGAGCGAATGTCGATTTGTACGTCCGTAACTGAGGAGGCGCAGTTCTTGGAGGCATCAAGTCGTGCGCGTCGTGATGAAATGCGGCCATAGAGGTACCGGGACGAGCAGCCAGTCCGCTCTGTGGTCTTCGGTCGAAAAACCGATTGTGAGGCGTCTTCGGATCCCGGGGTGGTCCGATACCCTCGTCAATGCGAATGGCCCTATTTTCACGACCCTGCTCTGGCGATGTTTCTCCATGTCCTCCAGCGATGACTGAAGAGTTGCCAGTAGATCGAGTCCTGCGCGGAACAACCGCATGGGGGTCCCCATTTATCGGGCTGAAGACATCGTCGTCTCTGCGTTTGGTGAGCCCCGCAGCTCGCAGTCCCTCGCCGATCAAGCTCCGCCCTCCAGCGGTCCCTAACAGACCTTCGGAGCTGCCGGATCGATGACCTTGCCGTCTGCCAGGGACAGAGTCGTACGAATCGTCGGGGTTCTCTCTGGAAGGTGAAGAGAGGTCCTCCGACATCCACCGCGTCTGATGTCTGCGCGTGAGTTCGCGGACAGTGGAGTAACGCGACTGCCCAAGACGACGAGGAGAGAGCGGTGGGTCAGACGGCACATGTCGATTCTTCCGTGGTGAGGGTGAACCCCGACCAAGATCGGTTCGAGTAGAATGTCGATGCGGTGTAGCGGGTTCAGGGGTAGCCTGTGTACCAACATTGGCAAACGGATGAGCTAGCGCTAGGTGTAACATACCTTTTCATCGGAAGTCTTCCTCCCCATAAACTCGCTAGGAAGAGGTTGCCTGGTCTTCTTTCCGCTTCCCGGGCTCCGCCTAGAATTAGCTACTGCGGCAAGTGCGGCAGCAGTAATGTCTTCGTCGTCCGAATGATACTGCCCAAAACCTTCATCTACTGAGAGAGCGGTCGAGACACGCTTGCGTGAGGGTCCCGGCGACGAAGCGCGCTCTGTCTCGCGGGTGGACCGCCCAGCCTTTCCGGGGGAAGCTGGTGCCGAGATTCGTCGTGGTCTTACCGCGGCAGGCGCACGGATCTCGGGGTAGGCGGATGGAGGGGGGGATCCTGACCTACCATCTGAGGACACTGAATGGTTGGAGTAGTGCTGGCTTTCGCGCTCAGTTTCCGAGCCAGAAAGTTGAACATCACGGCGGCGGCCGTTGCTGGAGCCATTCGAAACAGACTGAGGACGCAATTGCGACCCGGACGAACGGGAAGATGTCGCCGAAGAGGCAGACGAACCGGCAGTAGGAGGAGACATAGGAGAACGAGAATTGTTGGAAGGAACTGGAGAACCGAGGCGAGATATCGAGGAGAGTTTGTCTAGAACCTATACCATACATTGTGAAGTTGGAGAGGATGGATCAACACAACATAGCGGCGTCGCGCAGCACAGCATAGTAAGCGTTCGTGTAGATACGATGGAAGTCATGAGTATATGCGCACTGTTCGAGATGTTTTGGACTGCAATACGTACCATGCGGTTCCTCTGGGTCAGGTTCTTTACCCGCTGTAAGGCGGCGAGGTTATCGCTGGCGGCCTTGGGGAACTCGCGCCGCCGATCGTCAGACAACCGCGCCGTGTGATCCTCATCGTTTTCGTTCTCGTCTGGATCGTCTTCGTCCTCTAGGACTGATGACCTCTTCTTGTTGTAAGTATAAGATCTGTCACCGGTACCGCCAGACATGTTTGGCGAGGCTTTATAACTGGATGTTCGGTGACGGACGCTGCCTGCGGTAGTACTGCCTTCGCCGACGCTTCCGCTGCCTGTGGAGTTGGTCGCGGGCGGAGAAGGCAGGCCAGAAGATGAACTAGGGCTGGGTGGTTCAGGAAGATCGGGAAGGGCGGGGGGCGTTGAACCAGCAGACCCGATGAAAATTGCCGACAAAGGACGAGACTTGGGAGCCAGCGCAGGGCGAGGGGTCATCGGACGAAGCTAGAGAGACAGAAGATCATGAGAAAACGAGAGGCAGGCGGAAGGAAGGACGAAAAGCGGGCGCCGTCGTCGTCGCAGACGGCGAGGACAGCGACGAAGGTGAAGAGAAGAGGACAAGCAGCGCACCGGCGTCACAGGCTGCCCACGCTGATTCCTCGTTTCCATGCTTCAAGCTCCCGTTCCCGGCGCGCCGCGTCCAGTGCAATCTCTGGCAGCGTCGATCTTGTCTTCGCTCTACCACCCCTTCCATCCTCGCTCCCCGCTTTATCGTCTACGACAAGGCCATAAACACTCAGCATTCGTGCCTTGTTGAACACTTTCCGTGTCGTAGCATGCACTGAGACATCCCAATCAGGCCGTGTGCAGGCTTCTTGACTGACCTCGCTGCATTCAGTAACTCCAACCGCGCACTTTCACCACCTTTCTAGGATATCTGGGACACTTGGAATGAACAACGTTCCGAATTCTACCGCACCGCAGCTACGAGATCTTAAGCTTTACATGTGTATCCCTAGCTTGTCCATCCGATATACACGATCTGAACAGAGAAGTCCTGACAACAGAACGTAGTCCGAAACTATACTCGGATTTATATCATTTTATCCTTCGTATACTCATCCACGACGTGCACGGAACCCAATACCTGTGATTCGTGAGTGTTCGCATTTGAGGTCGTCGCAAGCCTTTGTCCTGTTGCTTTTAGACCTGCTCTCACTTTCAGCGTGCTGCCTTAATAGTGCGTCAAGCTCACTTACGATTGAAGCACCGCTATGATACCCCAGCCCATACAGTTCCTTCTCGCTCACACCCTGCAGCGCATCAATATGTGAAGTTACGTATGCCTAGCTTCGTGCAGACATACCTTCGGGATGGTCATCGCGGGCTGCTCAACCGCTGCCATCATCATCTGATTCTTTAGGACATCCTCCCACAGGGACGTATCGTTCGTCAATGTAGCAGTGGACGGAGGGCGAACTGAGTCCGCATCCAAGGTAGGAGCCCGAGTGCCTCCCAACACAGTGGGTGAAGTAGAACGGCGTTCAGTCAGGCTGCACGATGGACCCAGTCAGTAATTAGCCGCTCCCAGACTCAGGAGCCGCCCTTACTTGAGAAGCACGCTGAGCGTGTACACTATAGTGGTGCATTGGCGATGTCAGGCATAATCACGGCACGCAGACTATTGATGACTCACAGTTCCCCAGAACGAAAGTTATCGCGAGCCAACTGAGGCTGAGCCCCATGATGGCCACAGCAATGGCGCTGTACAACGAGAGCAGCCTAGAATTCAAGCGTAAGTGCTTACGGTGACGGGTGCTTGGGTCAATACAACTGACCCACAGACGAAGAGGCTCTTGAACGTCCAGTACTCAGCCTCATCGATGAAGGTCGTTTTCCCCTTCCTGCACGTATGGTGAGTCACCCTTCCGTTCCGAGCGGACCATCTTGCTTACCTCCCGAGCACGTAGGGCTTCTGGAGCCACATATAGCCATGCGCTGCAATAGCGACGTTGATACCGGCGGAGATCGCGAACGTGGTGATCATCGGCCACTGGTACCCGCCACGTAAGTTTGTTCTTCAGGATAGCTCTAACAAGACTGCTCGACACAACGCACCGATTCGCCAGTGTTGAACAGCATCACGGTAACGTAGCTTTCGTAGTACCTGATAATATTGATGAGCCTTCCGCTGCGCTGTGCGGTAGTATCTGGCACCAGTCGCTTACATTTGCACAGAAGAGCCTATACCCCACAGCGCTCAACAATCAGGAGCTCGGAGAGCATGGTAATACGTGGACTCACAAACGGCCAATGCTGAAGGACGAGACGTTAGATGCTCAGCCGCACCACACAGCACTGTATAGACTCACCGAATTCAAGTATGACGCAAAAGGCCTAAGCAGCTGCGATAAGAAAGGCTGCTGCGTTATATAATGATCGACTTACGATTGCTCCGGTGAGGAAATGGTTGCGCTTGACTTCAAGATCAAACAAACGGATACGACGTGGTTAGCGGCTGGTGTACAGCGCCAATTCACAAGGACGGATAACGCACCGATGTGAAGACGGTAAGCAAAGTAGCTGGATAGGGGTGAGTTCAATCCAGTGCTGACAGCCTCGCATACTCACCTCTGAACAATGGCCGCAATGAAGGTCTACAGGCCCACGCTGAGTACCGATAAGACGTCCTTGCAGCAGCGGTTACTCACCATGTAAGCAATCTGGACCTAGCGCTGCGAGTTAGGATCGTACTGCGGTCTCGAGCGATGACAGCTTACTATGATGCTCCTGCGTTGATCAGGATGGTCAGGCGAGTGCCGAATTATACGAGGTGCGATATCCTCACCAATGATCGTCCAGCAGCGCGTTCAACTGACCGAAGTCGACGACAAGAGATTTGTAGACCGCGATCGCAGTGAAAATGGTCTGCAGCAAGTTCATCGAACTAACGGCGTGGCGTATCAATGCGCTGTATGTAGAGAACGGGCCGTAGAAGAGACATACACAAGGCCCACAGCCTGGGACATCAGGACCACCGCGTGAGATGAGTCGCACGAAGTACATGTACGAGCACACTCACGAAGGTCTTAGCAGCGGCTGCACCCGAACGAGAGCTGCGCAGATAGCTCGCTGCCTTCATGCAAACAATCCCAAAAGCACTGGGGGTTGGCATTCAGACATCGACCGTCAACATTCCGTAAGATTAGATCCTGTCTGGTCTACTCACATCGACGAAAAGAGCAGGCCGAGGACCAAGGCACCCAGGGAGGCATTGAGGGAATTATACACGTCCAAGTACGTGTCAAAGATCGGGTCGAATACACTGCCAGGCTGGGAGCTCGCTATGCCGGTAGAACTAGCCGTCGAGGTCGCAAACGAGGCCGACGGGGCTGCAGAAGCAGTGGCGACACTATAGAAAGAGGGCACGCTGCCGCTAAAGGCAGAGAACGACGGTCCGGTGCCAGTGGTCTGAACGGGCCCGATAACGGTGCCGCTCGCAATGGGAGGGATGGGCGTGTTCGTGAAGGACTGGGAACCGTTGACCCCATGGAAGAAAGACATCTTGGCACCAAGGGACGATGCAGCTGGAGGACACGGAGTGCGGGAGCAAGCCAAGCCCTGCATTGCCTCATTGTATCCACGGTATTATATGTAGGCAGACCACCCTCGGGCTGCGGGCGCGATCAGGAAGCCAGCCCGAGGAAAGCTGGATGCGCTATCTCCTTTCAGCAGGCGCTTGGTAAATAGATGGAAGTCATGAGGTGCGGACATGGCAGTGCCCGCGTCGGAAAGAAGCGTCGAATGTGCGGAGGAAATGACGAACGACCTCGCAGTCGGTACGCCGTCGACTCTCATGCCTGCTGCGGAGCATGAATTCAATCAAGGCCAGCGATGGCCGTTTTGCACGAGCCTGATATGCACCACATCGCCGTGAATCTGCTCTCGGCGAGTAGGCGAGTAGAACACCCATATATCTTTTTGGCAACATGTGGTGCCAGTGTGATCTGTCGAATTCCTAGCAGTCAGCGATGCTCAGACATAGGTACAGCAGCCGCCGATGATCAGGGTGTGGTACCTGCGTTGTACACAAGCGAACGAAGCTTGACTGCGTGGGCGGGCTTAGATCGCCTGCCTGGGAACTTGGTCAAGGAGAAACTAGTATAGTGACGCCCACGGCCTATACTCACCTTCAACCCGACAGTCTCGATGCAATGCTGCAACTTGTGTCCTGCCGCGTTGACGTTGTGGGGTGATTGACGGAGACCTCGACCACAAGCATCGCAGCTGCGGACTAACCTTGCTGCAGAAGGATGCTTCGATTCTCTCAGGATCCTCGACATCTCCTGGGCGTCGTATTGATGGTCACCGAGGATATGCGTAGGTGCCATTCTTCAAGGCTGGATTACGGACTCGCTGCTATTCGAGCTTTGCTCGTCGCTCTGAGTGCCGCGTACCACAGAGAAGTATATGTATACCTCGGCGCCGGATTGAATGTGGAGATGCGCATATGCGTATATTTGTTGACATTGGTTGGAGGGACGTCAAACTTTCCGCAGCTAGATTCGGCGACTAGGTAGACAGGATATATATGAACACACCGCCGCCAGAGCAGATGATTCGAAAGCCTATGACGACCCTCTTACCACTCGAACGGTACAACTGGGTCGACTCCTTGCAGCCATAAGACACGGCGGACAAAGGCCCATATTATTCTTTGCACAGAACACTCTGGGGTAAGGTTGTCAAGCAGTCCTTGTGAACGCGCATGAGTGAGTAGTGCTAAAGCTTAGAGTGTCGTCCAGTATGACCATGCTGAGTCCATGGCAGGAACGTACCTAACACTGATAAATGTCAACGGCCGCCCTTGGAATGGCGACGATCGTGAGGCGTCGAAAGCCCGGACTTCCACAGGGGTCACCGCAAGAACTGTACCAGCACACTGTATCCGGGGTTCACTCGGTCCTCGGCCGCCGTCGTTCTGCTCATGGTTCGCGTCGAGCGCGTAGACCAGGAAAGGAGCTGCTTCTCCGGCCTTCGCGTACGTCGGCGGAGTCACACCGTAGAAATGCGATGCGTTTCCAGAGCCTTCAACTTCAACAGATGCTCGGCAACATGTGAAGTCAGAAGAATCATGGCCGCAGGCTGGGCAATGTATGATGGACTTGTGGCGGGGTCCGACTCGAGCTTGGCGGGGGTTTGATGGTTCGACAGGCTGCGGATTTACTCACGACAATAACCTGTTTCAAATGGTCTCTTGTCGATGACAAGGGCTTCGAATACCAGGGCAACAGCAGGACGACCGCGCCGGACAGTCCACCTTTAGTGCCAGAGCGCCGTGACGGACATAGCTCGCCTGGCCGAAGAGAACATGATGCTATCAGCTATCTTGGAAGGGAGATCGAACACTGGCCACCTCGGCAACACCCATGGCACAGCTGCAAGAGATGGCAGGAAGGAGACGTCGGCGCCGACGAAGGGAGGGTGCTAATTCGAGTTCAATGAGCGTCCTTACTTCAAATACTTGCGGAAGCGAGGCGGGGGCTAATAATGTATTGTTCGGCTTACGTAACGCCGGATGGAGGGACCGCCGCCCAAATCCGGAAACGTCCAATTTCCGGCTTGCTCTTGACCCTCGCTGCCACCCTCGATACGCTCTTTACCCCACTCCCTCTCCTCCTCTTCCTCCTCCCGCCGCTGTGCTTGCCATTCGAATATGGCACCCACATCCCTCACCCTCCTCCTCTTATGTGCACCCGCACTCTCCTTTGCATTCGATCCGCGCGCGTCTTCCCGGTATTCAAACACTCTCCGGCGTCGGGACGATCGAAACGTTCCCCCAGCTGGCTTCTATGATCCCACAACCGCCGGCGGAAGCATGCTCACGGTACGTATGAGGCTTGACAATGTCCAGAATGGGGGCTGAGGGAAGTACGTAGGTCGCGCCGAACACAGGCGGCCTTGGAGAGCCGCTGAATGTTATCGTGTCTGGTCATTCCGACCCCATTGTCTTGGTGGACCAACAAGATGCTGGTGGGCTGCGTAACTACTTCCTGTGAGTCGCGTCATCACGCCTGGAGTGCTTGCAAGTGCTGAGACGCGTCGTACAGGTCGGTAGGGTTCGCGGCGGAATGTCTAGGTCAACACGCCGGAGACGCGCAGACAGCTAACCTCGGCGATGGCAAGGGTCAAGGTGAGCATTGTGAATATTTCTCCTCTCTCTGGTTCGGTATGCTGAACCAACCAGCAGTGAACGAGACGTCCGAGCTACGCTGGGACTATGGCGATCCTCAACTTGGGACCTGTACCGAGACCATCAAGGGCGGGAACCACTTCCGCTACTGGATACAGGATGGGAGCAAAGCAAATAGGTCGGTCGCAATTGCTCGGATTTTCTCGTGAATTGTGCCGTATTGATCTGCCTTCTGCCGTAGTGGTGCTATATTTATGGCTACGTCCTATGAGAAACCCATACAAGGTAAACGTTCTGGCTAGCCGACCGACCTGGAAGATGCTAACTGTCATTCAAGATGGTCATGATATCGTCTTCAACGGGTGAGTGCCTCTACTTCGCAACAATAAGTTCATAGCTGACAGCGACTTACAGATATAACCTCGGCCGGTAAGTCACCTCATGGACCAAGTTCTCAGGCATATGCTCAGACAGTTCCGTCTAGCGATTGGCTAGTAGGCAATGCGACAGCACAGAAATCCCTCATACCCACCGCCAACATTACCAATGGAACGACGTATTCAGGACAAACGTCGTTCGGCGGTTATACCTACAAGACCAACGTGGTATACCTCTCGGGTATCCTCTCCAACTCTAGTACGGGAGTAAACCATGACCAGAGTGTCGGCAACAAGAACACCCTACCCGTCGATGGGTATGTTGCGGTAATGACCATCAGCGTGGTATCGAAACCCGCCGCGACGTAAGTGTGGCGACATTTCTGGGCTGATTGTGGATACTGACTGTCAATGAAACTTGTAGTAATGGGGCCCCGCTGTCGTCACCGATTTCCTCGTGGTCTCTGCTCGCAGCCTCCCTTGCCACGCTTGCACTATCATTATCTACTTAGACAGTTCCCGCCTCCCGCCCATCACATCGCCGCCGCTGTCGATCAGTCTGCGCTTTACTGTACAAAAGAACCGAATCTCCTACCAACCGGACAGGCTTCCACTCTCCCTTGCTCTTTCCGTCACGCTACGGATCGTTCCTCCGCCGCCGAGGCACAGTTACCTATCGTTACTTGCTATACCCGGACGCTGGTGCCCCATGATTGACGGACGGGCACCGTTCAGTAGCAGCAACACCTTCCGACTGTCAACTACTGCCCAGTGTGCCCGTTCGTCTGCTATCGCTTGTTACCTCACGACCTCTCATGATCAGCTCGTTTGTATCTTAGCGTCGATATGCAGCTTTTACCTACTAGACTTTGTGCATATTTAGGAGGACAGTTCACGCTTGCGCCCTGATGACATTCTACTTTATGTTCGCCGTGGTCATTAGGTGGGCGGAATTGCTTGCCGATATTTGGCGCGACCTGTCTATCCGGCGCCCAGCCTGCCACGGTACGTACATATCTTCTATATACGACGCAGATCTTCCGGTCACTTAAGAGGCCGCCGACCCTGATGCATGAACTTTGAAGAGTGTCTGGTGATTCCGAGCGTTGTTCGTATTGCAAGGGTTGGACGGCCTCTGTGGGATGGTTTGTCTCAGGCACCCAATCCTCAAGAAGGGCCCTAGTGAACCGGCGGCTGACACGAGGATAGAAGCCGATGAATTTGCAACGTTGTGGACGCACAAAGACTCTTGCGATGTGGTGGCTGACAGCGGTTGACAGGTATATCGGTCTTCCACCGCCATCGGATTGGACAATCCCGTTGTGTGTGCGGATAGTGAGCAGTTTCGAGGTGTTCCGCATTTACTTCCGTGCACAGGACTTCACAGGTCCTATGTGCCGCAGTTGAGGCGTGCTCTGCATGCCGTACGATGCGGACGAGCATGTGCTGGTCAGGAGGCGCGACCGCACTCGATACGCACTGGATAAGGCGCCGGCCGGTGGTTTGGGAGTCTAGAATGCAGCCGTAGGTATCTTTGGGCCTGGATGGACATGCTGTGCGTCCGCGAGGCTTCATCTACTTTGGTATCAAGGCCCAGAGCTGTCGGCGGAGAAACTCTAGTACCTTAACGATGTTGCGTCTACGACGCAAGTGCTCCAGAGGACTCTAGCGTAGTGGACGTCGGGGAGTAAGTACAACTTGGAAATGTTGTGATCAGCAGACCAGGTGTGAACTGATCGAGATAAGATGTGCTGTAGTGCTGCGATCTAATCTTATCTGAGTGGGAATGGGGAGGGACGGTGAACGTCATAGGTTAGGAGAGCATCCTCCGACTGGACCCACCCAGACCACTCACAGTCGAGATGTCCGAGTCCCTCTCCGTTCTAGTCCCCGGCAGCGTCTCTGCTTATCCTCTCATCTTCCTTCCCACACATCTTCCAGCGCGCGGAAGGCCAACGCGTATATAAGACATCGTCGTCGTTGTTCCCGACCTCACAAACCCCCATCCTCACATCGCATACACTCATCTGCCATGACCTCGAAGGCCGTCGCGTCCTTGCAGGCGGAGGTGAACCGCCTCCGCCACGAGCTACAGACCTTGAAGGTCGAGGGCGAATCTACCATGGCCGACGAGACTATGTTCGTCGGACAATATCTCGTGGAGCGTCTCGTCCAGCTTGGCGTTACCGTGAGTCTATCCTCTCCTTCTGTTCCAATCACAATCGCTCATTGTATTCGCAGAAAATGTTTGGCGTTCCTGGAGACTTCAACCTGGGTAGGTCCTAAAGTTCGCGTATGGATAACCGCAGTACTGATAGTATGCTTGTCAGGCTTCTTGGTATGGTGTTTGCATATCTATGGCGTTGACACAAGCTGAATACACGTTCAGGATTTTGTAGAGGACCATCCTAAGATCGACTGGGTTGGAGACTGGTAAATGTAGCAATTGCATCGTATTGCACAGGAGTATCTGACCATATAATACTCCTAGCAACGAGCTGAATGCAGCATACGCTGCGGACGGCTACGCTCGAGTGAACGAAGGCAAGATCGGCGTAGTCACCACAACGTAAGCAAATAACCTTTCTCATTGTGTTTTACTTTGACTGACGCCATGATAGATTCGGTGTAGGCGAGCTGAGTGCTATGAACGGCATCGCGGGCGGTGAGTGCAAGCTCGCTATCAATATTAACGTTCAGCTTCTCATTTGTGTCAATAGCTTTCTCCGAGCATATCCCAGTTCTCCATTTGGTTGGCGTCCCTAGCACCTCTCAGCAGAAGGCAAAGCCGATGTTGCACCACACGCTCGGTGACGGACGGTAGGCAACGATTTGTTATCAATTTCAACCGTTGCTTATTGCTATTGCAGCTACGACGCATATTACAAAGCTTCACAGCAGTTTACCATCGCGCAAGCAGTGCTAAATTCGAAGGAGACGGCCGCCGCAGAGATTGACCGCATTCTCACCGAATGTCTAGTGATGGTTAGGCGCATATACTCAAGAGTTCACCGCGGAATCCTGACAAGCGCGATTATCTAGGCGCGGCCCGTGTACCTCATGCTCCCCACCGACGTTGCCTACGAACGTATCCCAGCCAAGCGGCTCCAGACTCCCCTCAGCATCGAGCCTCCCGCAAACGACCCGGAAGTCGAGGAGTTCGTACTCGATGAGATCGTGAAGCTCGTGGAGGAGGCCCAGAACGACGTTATCATCCTCGTCGATGCGTGCGCTATTCGTCATGGCGTGAAGAAGGAAGTAGAGGAGCTCTATCGACGCACCGGCTTCCCGGTCTATTCTGCGCCCATGGGCAAGACCGCAGTGAGCGAGTCTTACGAACGCTATGGCGGTGTGAGTGTGGATGTGTGTACCAACTTGGCCATAAATACTCATCGAGACTCTGCAGATCTATGTTGGCTCAGTGTCCAACCCCGCTATCAAAGAGAAGGTTGAGGCTGCGAAGCTCATCCTTTCTGTGGGTGGCCTGAAGAGCGATTTCAACACTGGGAACTTCACATATCACATACCGACCCAGAGGACTATCGAGGTGATTCGCTATCCCGTTATCTTAAGCTCTCAGTATATACTAACGTCAAATGTCACGCATACAGTTGCATTCAGACCACACCCGTGTCCAGTTTGCTGGCTTCCCCGGCATCGGCATGAAGCGCCTTCTACCCAAACTCACTTCTCGTCTGCAGCCCTTCAAGGAGGATGCTGTCCAGATTGAAGTGCCAAAGTTCGAACTGCCCGTCCCTCAGGAGGACAACGACGTCATCTCCCACACTTGGCTTTGGCCCCGTGTCGGCCAATTCTTCAAGTCCAAAGATATCATCGTCGCCGAGACTGGTCAGTGCTGTCCTACCTCGCGCTTCCCCAGTCCTCGTGACTGACATCTGTAAAATTTGATAGGTACATCGAGCTTCGGTGTACTCGACATCCCCCTGCCGCCCGAGTCTATCTTCGTCAGCCAGATCCTGTGGGGTAGCATCGGTTGGACGGTTGGCGCTACGCTTGGCGCCTCGTTCGGTGCATTGGACCGCGGCTTGGGAAGGACCATCCTCTTCGTCGGCGACGGTAGCATGTGCGTAGGTTGTGCTTTCCTGATGATAGAAGTCGCTGACAATTCGTTGGTTAGTCAACTCACGGTACAGGAGCTGTCGGTCATGCTCCACTGGGGCCTCAAGCCTATCATCTTCGTACTCAACAACAGCGGCTACACAATCGAACGTTACCTGCACGGCATGAAGCGCAAATACAACGACATTTCCAACTGGTACGCCCCCTTTTATTGTTGATCTACGCAACGGTTACTGATGTTTGGTCCCGACGCCTTCAGGAAATGGACGCAGCTGCTTGAGACGTTCGGCGGCGAGGAGGGCAAGTCATGCAAGTCGTACACCGTGCGCACGAAGCAGGAGCTCTCCAACCTCCTCGATGACCCGACCTTCGCGAAGGCGGATGTCATCCAGCTCGTCGAGCTCATCATGCCCCAGACCGACGCACCCCGCGCGCTCAAGGCCCAGGCTGAGCTTAGTGGCAAGACCAACCGCTATGTTGCAGAGTTCTGAACGCGCGATCTGCATGGACTTTAGTAAAGAAAGGATTTGTATCAACACCGGAGGCCGTGGAGGAGTTAGAATCACTGTACAACATGTAGAACCGCGTCTTGCAGGGATGCCTCACATAGACGATTCTCTGGGATCCTGCTTGCACCGTATGCACCCAACTCGAAGTGGTACATGGGCTCGTACAATTTGTCGACGTTAACGAATACATGTCTAGAGGCTGCATCTGGTAGTACGGTATACAGCAAGTTCACGAATGCTTCGGGAAGACGAACGCCTGCGAATCGACGCTGCGCTTCGTCCTGATCATGTTGAGTTCCTCCACCAACGTCTGCCGGCGATACTCGAGCCGCAAGTTCGGGACGTTCGTCTACACGCCCCCAACACCACCACCACATCATAACGCCATGCCCAGCAAGAACCAAACCATGCGACCATGCGCCATGCGGGCAGAGTGCGAGACGACCGGACGGATGGCGATCGAAGATAATAGATAGCCATAGTCAGTATCCATTCCGAGTGCTGCGGATGATGCAATGCGGTGTGGGGGAGGGTATGCGGGGAGGGGGGCCCGGGGACGCAAGAGAGGGTGCTAACCTTGTTGATGTCGTTGCCCGCAGCGCCGGGGAGGTACCACGTCTGCCCGAGCCAGTGGCGCTTGATCTCCATCTCGAACCCGCTCTGGATGACGGAGTTGCGGGCGAGCTCGGCGAGGGAGCTCTGCGGGAACTTGTAGATCTGTGCGCAGATAGCGCGGAGGGGAGAACGTTGGTGAGGCTACGGATGACGACGATGGCGGGCGACTTACGTGTGCGGCGACGCTGTACTCCTCCAGCAGAGGTTCCTGCACGGCGGCGCGCATGTGTGGGGAGACGGGGAAGGCGAGAAGACGAAGAATGCGGAGGGGGTGTTCAGTATTCGCGTACCGGGGGATAAAGTTTTGCCACAAGCGTGAAGACGTACCTTGGTGAAGTGGAACTGGAGGGGGTCGTCCGTGCTCAGGCTGACGTTGAGGCCGACCTTGAAGAAGTCCGGGAGCGGGTTGCGCTCGTATGTGAGGAAAAGCGCGTTGTTGCTGAGCGGGCTCATCGCGAGCCCGATCTGCTTGAGGTAGAAGAGGTACTGCAGCGCGGGCACCTTGCGCAGGAGGATGCCGTGCGAGATCGAGTGCGCGGTGAGGTAGGCGGAGGCGAGGTGCTCCGGGTCTCCGGCTTCGCCACAGTGAGGGCGGAAGACGAACGTGGCTGGAGGTGGGAAGAAGTGAGTGTATGCGAAGGGAAGAGAGATCGTTGTGCGACATACAGAATCCTCGTTTGTGGCGCCATTGGTTGAGGCTGGCGATATTTGCATACATATAGTACACCCTATAGAAGCACTGTAAGCAAAGGGGTGGCTCGGGAATAGGCACATATCGCTCACCAGTAGGAGTATGGCGGGGACTCCTTGGCGTCCCAAAGGCGGGGGTATGGGAACTTCCTATGGAACCGCCTTTCTGCCTTCGACTCGTCGTCAACGGTGTCGAATCCGATGACGCGCTGCAACAATACGTGCAGCTCGGGATGAGAGGAAGGGTCCCTCGTCACCTCGAACAGAGGTTCGAAGACATCTTACGGAATGCTTCAGTGTGAGTCTCCGCGTGCTGGCGAGGGATCCAGCAGCCACTCACTTCGCACGATGTCCTCGAATGTGTTGATCGACCCGTTCTGCTTGTACACATCGTACAAACGAGGGACCTGAACGAGCCAGCGAACGTTGTGCGAGTAGAGCTTGTTGTTGACGATCCACCTAGCCAGTTTGTCCCACTCGTCGCGTTGCCTGCCGTAGATACTGATCCGCCACTCGCAGTTCTGGGTTGTATCAGCTATTGCCGCCCAACAGGATTCATCTATGTCTGCGTACCTGGTATTTGCTCTGCTCGAGATCAGTCATTACCTCTGTCACATATAATCAGTCTCAGACGCATCATGACAAACACGATATGTCGACATGCATACCTTTCGTAAGCTCAGCGAGGTATCTTCCTTGGATGTAGTTGTCGGTCTTGAGGAAGATTTCACGCAACCTTGACTCCCCTATAGGGTTGTACTTCAGGTTGAACTTATCGAATCTATGGAACGAATCCTGGTGTGCGTGCATGTCGAGAGTATCGATCGACAGGTCGTAGGCTGTGAGGTTTAGTGACTGGAACACTTGCTCCAGGGTGAGTTCCTTCCCGTCACGGAAGATGACGACGTCCTGGGATATCACAATGAGTAATATCCTTGACAGGGGGGAAAGGCAAGTGGCGTACATCAGGGCTACGCTTCATTTTTGACTTGATGAATCGCAGAAGATGCTTCTGGTTCATGCTGCTCGAGTGGTGGACGTGTGTGTCAACCTTACGAACGTTGTAGAAGTCACTAAGACCACCAACGTAAGCCAGCGTCTTCTACTTAGATTCGATGTTCGCCATACCGGTGAGGGACGCTCTTCATCTCAGCCAATTCTTGTGGTTCATTCAGCAGCGAGTACATGGTGAACTTGCTGGCTAGGTAGTTGAGCCTGCGGAACGCAAAGCTCTTCGTAGGGCCATCGCAAATGACGGCGAGTACCTTCTCGAGGTCGACGAAGTACTCTCGGATGGTAGGTATCTCATAGACAGGCGTCTTCGGCGACTCTGCGCACAGGCGTCAGAATGCGAACGGTGGACACCGTTATATCCGTGCTGGACACGACTCACCCGAGGAGGGATCATACACCTGGTATACACCCCTCTCATCGATGCTGAACGTATACTTGTCCTCTTCGGGGATTTCGCAGGCCGAGAAGTCAAACTCCTCATCACCATTGACTTGGTGGCCCGAGTTGCTGGGGACGACTGTCTGCTTCCCCTTCCAGTGCCAGTGCGGCGGCGGAGGACGAGGGTAAATCCTCCACTTCTTGAACTGGCTCTTCGGCGGCATCCGCGACTCCCAATCAGCATCGGGGCGCACGCCAGACACGGTAGCAATATCATCATCGAGACCAGTGAAGTTACCATCATAGTCTCGCGGGTTGAAGCCGAGCTTCTGACCAGAGACCCGCATGTACTTGTCGCGAAGATCCAGGCATCGCTCTAGCGCCTCGAAGATCGGGATGTTCTCCGGGGCGATAGGGGGCTCTAATATGACCATTTGGTAAAATCCCGGGTGAGCATGCGAACATGTGGACACGTACCTGGAATCTTGCTTTTGCCCTTCAGGTCGGCTGGTACGACCGCAGGGCTCAAGGAAGGATCAGGTAGACGCCCGTCCTGCGGTAGTGCGGGCTCGGTAATCGCAGACAACTTGATATTCAAGTGCGGCGCGTCCAAGAGGTGCACATCAGGCCCGAGGTTGGGCGAACTCCCGAGAGAGACTGGCCGCGATGCGGTGGCGGCGTCTGAGCCTCGGCGGTGTGCTAGGAGTTTTTCCTCGATCTATAATGGACGCTTAGGGGTGCAATTTGGGCCACGAGTCAGCGCGGAAGAGAGGCATACGTGGTGTAGGTTTTTCTCTTCATTATAGTCGAAGAAGCCCTTCTTCGAGTCAACTGCTGGTGGGGAGCGGGACTCCTCTCTGCTGGAGTCCGACGTCGATATCGTTTGCCGAGCTTGACTGCCGCCGTTAGCGTCTTGGCTGATGGCGCCTTTCACTGCACTCGTCTCCTGTGGCATGGTCGCAGCTAGTTCAGACAAGGACGACGGTCAGACAATCACACCGAGCCTAGGCAAGTGAACGTCTATTATCAAGCCAGCCCCGCGTCCCGCCGGCGGGATCGAGCATTTTAAAACTTTGAGAGCGCTAAGTACTGATCTTAGGCGCTTGCTCGAAATACGCTGGTGTTCCTCCCGGAAGGGAAGGTCACCAGGTAAAGGCTCGTCTGCCGAAAAATTTGCGACTACTAGCATGAGCACCAGGGGTTTTGTGGAGCACAAGGTAATTCCGATGAATAGGGGATCGCCATGTTGCTTGCAAGATGAAGGAACGTGCATCACACCTATGGATGATACAGTATAGCTACAGCGGAAAAGCGTGTAGAATCAAACAACAGAAGAGCAACAAACATCCCGATGATATGCCGGCTACATCGCGGCGCTGTCACCGCATCTCAAAACCTCGCCCTATCATACACTGCCTACTCCTCGATCTCCAAGTCTCCGTACGGCTTCGCACGGAAGTAGCTTTCGTCGAAGTGGTGAACGCGCACGAAACCGTCCTCACCACCCGATGCGTAGCAATCGCCCTTTGGCGAAACGGCAATGCTGTATCCGGCGTTAGATTTGATGCATAGCCGGGAGTGGATCATGTACGTACGTGTTGACAGGACCGAAGTGACCCTTGACCCGGCCGACTTCCTCTTCGAAAACCTTGTGCCAGAATCGGGTCTCAAACTTGCCCTGCCGGAGAGACGTCGTCGTGACGCTCATAGCATCCTGACCACCGCCGAGGAGGACATACGGCTTGCCGGGAGCAAGCGCAGCACTGTTCAACGGCGTCTCGGTGACGTAAGTCTTCAGTACTGTGAGGGTCCGGGTTTCGTGTAACTGAGGTAAGAGAAGCTTTAGAGGTGGGAACACAGGCTAAGTTCGTCTTCCTACGCACCCTTGCGGTCTTATCCTTGCTGCTGGTGACAAAGTATGACCGATCAGGTGAGAGCTGGAGATCGGTTACGGTATCACGGTGTGCATGCTCGTTTGTGAGGATCTCTTCACCACTCTTCGCGTCGAATAGCGCGATTTTGCCGGACTCGTGACCAGTAAGGATGAGATCCGGCGTGTGCGCGAAGGCGCACACCACAGCCTTGGAACCGATGGGGTTGAACATCGACAGCGGCTCCTTCGATTCTATTCCGAGTCAATATATGTCGTGCAGCGAATCGTTCACCACGATCGAAGTGTACTTACGTTCTGTACCATCGCCATCCCGGTTAATGTTGAATATCCGCACAGCACCCTGGTGACCCATGCGTTGTTCAGTGATGCACACGACTTGGTCGTCGTCTTCGCTGAAGGCAACCCGCTTCACGGCCGTGGGGAACTCCCAGCGGAACAGACACTTCCCCGACTGAACCTCCCAGAGACGCATGGTGTTGTCGGCAGAACCACTGATGAGGAAACGCGATGACGCTGCATAGCAGAGACATCCAGACGGCAAGGAAGTCGAGACCGAGATCAAGTAACCCAGAGAAAGCAGATGAGGTTGCACAGGGCCAAGAAGAGGGTAAGAAGATTAGATTTTTAGCCACGAAAAGAGGAGGATGTAGTCAAGAAGACGCACAGTCAACATCGATCGTCCACACCGTTCCGTTGTGTCCATCGTATGTCCCCAGCCGCTCTCCGTTGTGAGTGTACCAGACGTTGATCGTGTGGTCCTTCGAGCATGAAAACAGGAGGTCGCCTTCGCGGTTGAACTTGATCTGGGTGAGCGAACGCTCGTGGCCTGTTGGTGGTCATTTAACGATGATTCTCGGGGTACCGCGTGCATTCCATCAAGCGATGCGCACCTTGCAGGAGGATGGGCCTCTGAGTAATGTACAATTAGCGTCATAAAATACCGGATACAACCATACACCAACCATTTTTGTATGAACGGGAGTAAGACGGTGGGGAGGACGGTGTATAGAGGACGTGCTTGTAAGTCGCTCGCGAATGTGAGCGACTCCTCCAAGTTTTCGATGCTCGGCATTTGCCGGCGCTTCCTATTCCGGCAGCGCTACTCCTGCTACAACGCCAATCGTTGCTTTCTGTCTTCAACCACGAACACCTCCTGTCATGTACACGCTGTAACTGGCGATTCAACCTGTTGTTGTCTTCGACTGTTTTGTCGCAGCAAAGCCTGTCATCTATGATCCGTTCTTTCAACCTCTTGCTACGCATATTCGATGTTTCTCTCTAGCTTCCGCGTGAGTATAAAACGACGCATACACGCACTCCGGCGGCCTAGGTACACATCGGCCACCCAACAGAAACATCGAGGTCGCTGTTCTATCTACCAAAGGACATCCTAAAGAGGCCTCCACGCCGCTGCTTGGTAGTTGTGTCTGGCCCTCTCTGGATCACGGCTCCGCAACTCGCCCGAACTTCGCAATTCCCACATACATCGGACAATTCATGGCGCCTCACTCATCTCCGTATCTAAGTCGCTCTCCTTCGCCTTCGGAAGACCAAGGTCCACGCAAACGTCAAAGGATGGTGGAACACACCCGACCGGACGCTAGCTCTAGCGCGCGGGCAATGTTGCAAGAGGGCACCGCCGCTAGCGCTTCGGAGCCTTCCTGCTCGACATCTCATCGGACATCCAGTGCAATGTCAGTCTCACGTCCAATCCGTGCTTAACATATGCCCCTTCCTACTAGCGGGTATGAGTCACCTCTTCTGAGCGCTGACAATGTCGCCGACAGCGGCTCGACTGAAGCAGACTGCCTTGAACGCGGTGCGAAACCTGACATAGAGGATGAGACGCGTCAAGGCCCTGCGCGTCCCGACGCAGGCGGCACCGACGCTGATGGCGGTGCGTCTCATGGCGAGGATATGAAAGGCAACATCTCGGGGCGCAAAGGGAAAGAGCCCGCGAACCTGTCTTCACCCTCTTTCTGCGCGCACCGCAACGACTGCTTGGCTCAGCCCACCACCATGGAACCTGTGTCCGCTATCGACTGTGACCGTGACCGAGGCCGCCTGGATGGCACCCGGCACGTCGCGGCAAGTGGAGCTCGCGCGAAGACGACCTCGCTGATGGACATCCACGACTCCGGATTGGCTCGGATGGCGCAGACACAGGACGCGCCGGTCCCGGACGCGGAGTATTATATCGAAAGCGCAGACTGCACCATTCGCGTGGAGGACACGTTGTTCAGGGTAAGTCATCGCTCCCTATTGCTTCGGCGCACCGGTCACGGCATCACGAAATGGCTTGGGATCGGCCTCTGCGATTGGACGTGGCCCTCGTCCGTGCTGCTTGTGCGCATCCCCAGTGTCCAGGGCTGCGGCACGTTGGAGTCTGGATAACGTTTCCCTTCTATAACGATCTCGATGTGGATCTTGATGTTTGTATCGCCGTTTGTTGCGACGATCGTGCTAACGTGGCCGTTTTTCTCGCTCTGGATTGGCTGGGCTGTGTTGTAGGTCCACCGATACTTTCTTGGACGCGACAACTCTGCGTTCCAACACATGTTCAGCATACCCGTCCGCGACGCTTCCTTCTGTGACGCAGAAGGGGTGTCTGATGACAGCCCAATATACCTCTACGGAGAATCAGCCGAACGTTTTCGCACCCTTCTCTCAGTCTTCTACGACTTGTACGTGGTCCCATCGATAATTTTTTTCTACCGAGCTGACGTGGCCCGATTACATGAAATCGTTCACATGTTGTACAGACCACCCCAATTGCACGCGTATAACACCTCGGCAGCAGACATCGACCGACTTCTCACAATTTGCGAGATGACTAACAAATACAATTTCGCATCAACCGAATCCTGGGCCATCGACGCGGTATACAACGTGTTGTCTGGCTTGTACGGCCCTCCGCAGCAGCAATACGATCTGGCGACCTGTTCATCCGCTTGGATCAGGCGACTACTCGAAGTCGCCGTTCTATGTGGACACAAGCGACTCATCGACTACGTCTCAAGCCGATGGGCCGACAGGATCATGGCACGCGATCTGCGCCCCATCCACGCCCTCGAGATCGCAGCCAGGGGCGATAACAGCAAGTTGGCGGGCATCGCGCATTACGTGCAGCTGCTTGAATTGGGGGCAGACTTCGACGCCGGAGTGGTCGAAGATGGTCCACAATATGGGCGCTCGCAGGCGCATGGGCACCCTACTACGGCTGCTGATGGCGGGCCTGCAGCGGCGCCGAGTGGCCAACCGAATACAGGGACACCCGCGGTGTTAACGCGCGAACAGAAGCGGCGACTGCTCTCGGGCCACTGGTCGCTGACGCGGCTCTGGGAGCGGCTTGCGGCGACGCCCCCCAAGTTCGAGCGACCGGACGGGTGCACGTACCACCAGCGCGGCTGCGTGTCGACGTGGGCGGAGGTGTGGCGCGAAGTGGCCCGCTCGGAGACGACGCTATCGTTCCCGGTCGTTGACGTTCTACGACGGCTCGATGCGATGAGGCTACAACTCGTGATGCATGCGGATCTATCGACAGCGCTCTCGCCACAGTGCATTCGCGCCGCGCTGCTTGCTGTCAAGTCTACTGTCACGGAAGTGAAGGAGGGTTTAGCGGGCCATTTTTCGGACCTTGTTGCCGATGACAGGGGTGTGCCAGGGTAGTCAGTCATTTATCACACCGTCGTAGGTTTGGTCCCATCGCTTAGCGGTCTCGTCCGACATGTAGTGTAACAAATTTCCGTCTGTATGTACGATAAACGAATTCGTGGTGCCTCCGAACGGCGTCGGGAGCTTGTGCACGCGTGTGTGCTCAACACAGCCTGTACTAATCCCGTATTTGTTCACATGCATTGTCACCGCAGCCGTCTTCTGCTGCATGCGGTTTTTTGTGCTCTTCTGTGGCTGGTGGGACGCTCGGATCATGCTGTGTAGGTGCCGCCTATTTTGATACGCGACAAATAGGAACGGGGGCGCAGAGTTTAGGGCTTCCGAGAGTTGAGTAACCGGACGAGGGGCTGCCCGTGTTTGGGAAGGAAGGAACCGCGTTTGCGGGGAAGGAGGGCATGATGTCATGGAGTTGAGTAGAGGTGATCGGGCAGTAATTGTATCTCGCGTAGATAGATCTCTGGAGACGATTCTGTCTGTCACCAACGGCGTCCCGCATTGCTGTATCAGGTTCGCGCTGACATCATTCGGTGCTTGCTGGATACACACCACCCAACAACCGTCGGCTTGGCTCGCGTCCATCGTGTCTACTATATTCTAATATCACGTACACGTCCTCAACCGAGTCGCCACCGAACGACTGAGCACACGGTCCGCACGGAGGTGGGCGAGGATGCGCAGCAGGGAGAGAGCAGCAGCCCCGGAAGATGAGCCACGTTGCAGGGTGTCTGTGTTTGAGATGAGGGGGGCGATGAACGAGGGAAAGAGCAGCTGAGCGGTTCCGCGAAAGGGACAGAACGAGAAGCAGTGACGTCAGTGGGATGGATTAGCGGTGCGCTGGATGATTGATACTCGGACTTGGACGCGTACGACGATGTCATGAGCACACTGTATTCACTCGCTCGCCCGACGGTCCTCCCTTGCCGCCGCGTTGGATGGCGTCTAGCGTCTCCCTCCCAGTGCCCCCTTCCTTGCTCGGCCGTCGCGTGCGAGTGCCTCCCCTCCAATGGCAACCATCCGAAGGCGTCCGGTTGGGCCCCCGAGCCAGCTACTCGGCGTCGTGATCCACAGCCAACGCGAAGTTGAAGTCACCACCGGCCCCCCTCATTTTCATTGCCACCCCTCCTGCGCATCTCCACCCCATTACGCTCCCAGTCCACTGCCGGATTCGGTCATGTTCCCCTGTCCTCTGCGCTCACATAATAACGTCCGAGATTGACCATCGCCACGTCCCAAGTCGCCAACGATTTGCCATCGCACTCGCACCTCCTGTAACCCCGTGTTTCAATAACGCCCGCTATACGATATATCCACCAAAACCCAGCCTATCCTCTCTCGTAGGTCAGCTTTGAGTCACCACGGACGCGTCCACTCCAACGCCGCACCACCCTACGCACCGCCTCCGCTCGCGTAACCCATTCAGTTCGAGCGCACCTGCTAGCACCATGCGCGCGACCTTCACCAACCCAAGCTCTCCTGTACGGGATTTAACACCACGGCCAGAAGCCCAACGCCTCCACAGATCTGTTGCGGAGGCCCCCGAGCCACGACGGTCTTCACCGGCACCGGGCGCACTGCGGAACGAACGCTCTCCGCTGTCAACACCTTTGTCTCCGCTGCCACTGCAAGGATCTGCCGCGACTTTGCGCGGCCGCCAACGGTCGGCATCCCTCTCGCCGCCGTCGAAACATAGAGTAGGTGAGTCATCATCGGGATATGATATGTCGTGGAGAGCAGAAAATTGTTGTGTGCGCATTATGCATATGCGAGCCTGGACTGTGTGTGGCTGAGGCCAGAGTGTATGCTTAGGCAGAGGAGGCTCGTCGGGAGGCCGAGGTGACCGAGCCCAGGACGGCTGGAGGAGGACGCAGATACGGTTGAGCCGAGGGGTTCGATCGGCGTGTGTGCCTATGGAGCACGTGATATGGCCTTCGATCGCGGATGGGCATCTCGCGCCTGTGTACCGGAGTTTGAACGCCACGAGGGCAGGGCAACAATGGCTGATTTTAATTTGCTACGCTACTTCGTCCTCCCTTTTTTCGTATCCAGATCTGTGCTCTGCTCGTCGCTGGCATTGGGAAGCTGCGAGTGCGAGTGCGATTGCCAGTGGCCCCCTCCCCCCGCAGTCCTTAATCCGCCCTTCTCACCGATCCTTTTTGCATATCCTTTTTATTTTTTCAACTGACATGTCCGTCTCTCGTTTCTCCTTCTAGACCCAGACCCTGCAGCCACCCCCACTCGCCAATCCGCCGGTCTTCCCCCCTGTAAATATCCTCGCCCTCTTCTCCTCCTTCGCCTTCTCGCTCACCCTCCCTCTCGCTCCTCTCCAGCACGCCACGTAGTGTATGAAGCCAGTACGCCCATCGCCTCGCCCAATCCGGCCCCCGCCCCGTTCGAGAACTGTCCAGAAGATTTAATCGATCTTTTGCACTTGAACGACGTCGACCACCACCATCCGGCTTATATGTCGGGCGATGCTCCACACTCGCGCGCGTTGAGTATGTCAGATTCTCGGTCCACGAGCTCCACCTCCGAGCAAGGCAGGCAGGCCTCTCGCCAAAGAGGAGGAGTTCCCCAGTATGGCACCTCGCGCCGCCCACCCGTACGTCCCTCCTTCCCGCCATCCCCCGCCGGTCCTCTCTACCCCCCTCCCATCCCCTCCTCCTCCCAAGAAAACTGGCCTGCCGCCTCCGCTCCCGCCCCCGCACCCTCCTTCCAGGGACACCCCCCGCAGTACGCCTATGGCCAACGCGGCGCGTTCGTCGGACAATACACGATGTCCACGCAACCGCACATGAGCATGGTGCATCACTCCCCGCCTCAGTACGCGTATCCCCCGCCGCACCCTGGCCTACACGCGCCTGACCAGTCCATGCTTTCTCCGCCGCACAACCAGCTGCTCGGGTACTCGCCAAGCACGCTCATGCCCATGATGCAGGCCCACTCTCCGGTGTACCAGTTCCCAGGACAATCGCCGGAAAGTAGTTCTTCATCCAGTCGTTCTTTTGGCAGCAGTCCCGCGGTGTTCTCCCCGCACACGCGCCCGCAAGGGCACGCCTCTCCGCCCCCGCACTCACCGCTCGCCCCCCAATCCTCAGGACCCCCTCACGCTCACTCCGGAAGCCTTCCTCCCCCTCACTCTGCGTCTTATGCTGGCCAGACGCCTTATTCGCCCATGCGCTTTTCTACGCCGCCCTTCCCGTATCCCCCACACTCGTTTGCACCATCACCCTCGCTTTACGCCCCGTCCCAATACCCCTCACATTATCCACAGCATTACCCACAAACTAACCCCGAGCAGGAAGGCCAGGGCACGTGGTGGTATCTTCCCCCGCAGCCCGCCTCGGGTCAGTATGAGTCCTTCCAAAGTCCGTACGCCATGTCATATAGCCCCGTCAATACACGCGAGGGTGAATCATCTCAGTACCGACAACCGTCCTCTCCGGTCGCACCCATTTTTCCCATGTCGCCAACGGACCCTTCGGGTCGGAGTTCAGGGCCGGGTTCATCTCCAGGAGGTCAGGTACCGTACTCGCCACCTTTCAGTCCCCAGCAGGCGCAGTTCAACCAGCCGGTGCAAGAACAGTCCCCATTGTTGCAGCGTGGCCGACCGCCTGATCCTGGCGCGGCAACGGTGTCGCCAGGCAGTTCGAGCAGCCGACCTACTGCGGAGCGCCCAGCGCCTTCACGTCGCCCATACCACCCAAATCCCCCCGCTCATCGTTCCGAATGGGTTATGTGGACAGGGAACGTGCCAGCGGACGCGACGCACGACGAGCTCTGGCGATTCTTCAACTCACCGCCGTCCCCTGGCTCTGGCTCATCGGTCGGCCCGATATCCACGCAAAGCGCGCCGGCCGGTCCTGTCGGCTCGACGACGACCGCGTCGACAAGCTCCTCCTCGGACTCGCTTTACGGCGGAGTCTCATCTATTTTCCTCATCTCGCGGTCGAACTGCGCGTTCGTCAACTTCCATTCCGAGGCGCACCTCCAGGCGGCGATCCGCCATTTCAACGGCCTGCCGCTTCGTCCGAACGATCCGCGCTGTCCGCGGCTAGTTTGCCGCGTGCGCGCAAGGGAGGACGACTTGAAGGCGGGCGTGGGTGGCCAACGCGGTGCGGGCCTGCATGTTCGGTGGGTCCGAGATAAGAAGGAGCGCGAGCGAGAAGCGGCCCGGAGGCGCTCGACTTCGTCGTCAGAACACGTTACGACACCGTCGAGCTCTCCGACAGACCCTGCACACATGATTGGGTCGCTGTCGCTCTCGAGCGACGATGAGGGCGGACGCGGGCGATACCGGAAACCGGAGCCGCACTCGAGCAGCTCAGGATCGTACGCATCGACCAACTCGAGCATCCTGACTGCGTACTTCCCGAAGCGGTACTTCATCCTCAAGTCGCTGACACAGGTAAGCGTCAATCAGTAAGTTCCTTGGGGCGTATCCTAACGGAGTGCGGCTTCAGTTCGATTTGGACTTGAGCGTGGAAAAGGGCTTGTGGGCGACTCAGCAACATAACGAGGGGATTCTGGACCAGGCCTTTCGGACAAGTAGGGAGGTCTATCTCATCTTCAGCGTAAACAAGAGCGGCGAGTTTTACGGATACGCGAAGTAGGTGTTGTTCCTTCCGCCTACAAACCGATCTAATTGTTCGATCGACCCCACCAAGGATGGCAGGTCCTATCATCCGCGGGGAACAACGTGTCTCCTGGGCTTCTCGCGCGGATTCGCCGCCTCAACGTCGCTCCTCGACCCAGTCTCAGCGTGACAGCCCTTCGACGTCGCGCCGCGATCGGGAACCCGTCTACTTCTCGCCGAGCGAACAGCGGTACGGCGAATCGCCTTTCCCCATGTCGCCGGAGCAGCCGAAGCCTCCGCCGTCCGCGAGGCAGCCGTCTGACTCCGCCGAGCGGGATATCTTGTCCGCACCCGCGGAGATGACCCAGCCGCATCGCAGTCTCAGCCTCGGCAAGGATGGGACACATGGCATTCCGTCGGTCAGCTTTGACGCCAATACCCTGCCCCCGGTCGCTCCTGTCATAGCGGGGCCCAGTGCTCGCAAGCCGCCGTCGCCACCCGAGCAGATCGAGCTCGACTGGACAGCACCTCTTCGCGCCATCCGCGATCCCCGAGCGGCGGAGGCGTTACGCACCGTGGCCGAGGAGGACGAGCGGGCGCAGAGTAGGCAGGCCGGTGCGAGTCGTGGCAAGGGCAAGGAGGCAGACCGGCCGGGCGAGGGCGGCGGCGAGGCCGCAGACAAGGCACGAGAGGACGGGCCCGTTTGGGGGGAACCTTTCAAGGTGGAGTGGGTCCGGACCGACCGGCTGCCGTTCACGCGCACGAGGCACCTACGCAACCCCTGGAACCACGATCGGGAAGTGAAGGTGTCGCGCGACGGGACCGAGCTGGAGCCCTCCGTTGGGCAGGCCTTGCTCGAGGAGTGGGAGAAGTTGGACCAACCTCAACCACAAACGCCGGCTGCCTCTGTAGACGTGGGCCGACGTCTGCAGGGCAAGGCGTCGATATCCGCGGACGCCCTCCCGACGCCCGCGCCGTCGCGCGCGTCGCTAGCGAAAGAGGGTGGGTGAGGAAGACGCGCGACGCACACTCGACGGGACGCTGGATCGCTGGATCGCATGATCCCCCTTTCACACCTTCCAAAACGCAATCATTCACGAGACGACCACCTTGCTGCTGTCCAGCAAATATCACGGCACCGCACGCACGCATATACACGAACGCACGCACGCACCGCACGCTTTACTATTATTAATGTTCTACACTACTCACGATGCCCCGCCGACGCGAGACCCGCATACACGCTTTGGGCCGCGCCGGGCGGGGCGATCTTTTGGTTGTTTTTGTGCTCTCCCTCCCCTCCCTTTTCTCACCGAACTTGCAGACCACAGGGCTTCTTCTTCCATCACTTCCTTCTTTTTTGGGGTCAACTGTTGCACAATTGTCTCGTCCGCTCTTCGTCCGTTATCTGGCTGTAACGCGCTCTGTGGCTCGCTCTGGCATTCACGCTTCCATCATCCTCCGCTCCCACGTCAAATGTCGTCGATCACTTGGCCACCCCTCAGAATTCATGTAGCAATAGGTAGATTCTCGCACGCATCCATACTGTAATACCTCGCATCATGGCATTATACACGACGCGCCGTAGTGCGCTGGGCTTGGATACGTTCGCGCCCCTCCGGCTGGTCTGCTCACCAGCCCAATCTAATTTGTATACGATGATGGTTTTCGTCAACGTCCATGTATGGTTCGTCGTGCCGCAGGTCTAGGACATGGTGAGTTGCCGGGATTGCGATTCCCCTTGCCGAACCTGTGCTGTTCCGCCCACGATTTGTCCCTGAAAAGACTAAATCGCAATCACCGACGATGCACAAGCCGCGGCATGAAAGGCGAAGGATGTTCCTTGGCCCGGCGGGGAACCGAACAAGAGGAGGTTGGAAAGCACTGCAGCGCTCCAAGCCCGATCTCCCTCAGGGCCGGCGTCTGTGGCAGTGCTCACAAGAATGAGTGGGAGCCTCGTGGCGCTCGGCCGTTGCCGCCACCTGCAAACCACAAACAGGCGCCCACTGCTATTCCCCTCAAGCGCCGGGGCACACTCCTTGCACACTGACTGCCATCGACCACGCTTTGGCATCCTGTTCACAGGTACTCTTTGCTGAAGGGGCAATATCACCTCCTGGCTCCGTCTTGACGCAACTATGTTGTCACCCCGAGCTCGCCGAGGGCGTCCAGGCTCTTAACACGTTTCTTGAGGCTGCTTTTCGGATCAGTACAAGAGACGAGGTTGCTCGGCTCGTCAACTCGGGACCATTCAACCTCTTGGAAATCCACAGCGGAGATGACCTGTTGAAGTGCACTTCTCGTGATCCTTGTACGTACTGGACCACACCCGAGAAGCGAGGAACGACAGCAGGTAAACCGAAGGCTACAGCGGGCCGTTCAAGGCATGATCCTAATTAAGTATTAACCTATGCCGACGTGTGCAATCTCGAGAAGCACGCTTACATAGCTAAAGAATGCGATACGCCAGATGATGCCGTGGCGGCTTCGGTACCCAAAATACGACGTCGCGCCCCGACGTGGCATCGCCCTTGCCTGAGAGAACACGTTAGGAAGCATCACTACGACGATGAGCAACCATCCTGTTCCCAGCGTTAACGTACAGATCTTGGACATCCGGGATCCGACTACTGCCATTACGGATGAATCGATGCGGAACGAGGTCATCGCCGGCTTGACCGACTCTACCAAGAAATGGCCTGTCATGATCCTCTACGATGAGCGTGGACTCCAGTTGTACGATGCGATGACGAGCTACGCCCCGGAGTACTATCTCTTCGCTGCAGAGACGAACATCTTGCAGCGCCATGCAGACGAGATAGTGCAAGCGATGCGCAATCACGCCGCGAACGCCGAATCTGAAGGACAAGATCTGGTCGAACTCGGGTCTGGGTGAGTGTGTCTAGGTCCCCCTCTAGGGGCTATGCGTTTGTGGACACACTTGATGACGTTTGTGACCTGCCAGGGCCCTGAGGAAGACCACGTATCTCCTCTCCGCTTTGGCTCGTCAGATCCCCCATACTGCACCTGTTCCTACGAACCGTTTCTACGCACTCGATCTTGACAAGCATGAGCTGGTCCGCACCCTCAAAGAGCTCGAGAGTTCCCCCGTCGGACGCGAGATGGAGGGGAAAGTGTCTGCAGTCGGGCTCTGGGGTACGTACGACGACGGCACGCGGTTTATCGCAGCGGGAGGTCTTGAGGACAGATCCAGTGGTCGAGGTATGTAAGCGTCCAACGTGCGCTTGTGTGGAGTCAGCTTAGCTCAATAGTAGACGATCACGGATCCACTGCAACTACATCCAATCGGCCATTGCACATGCTCTTTCTCGGCAGCACCTTGGGCAACTTCGCCCGGCGTGAGGACATGGCCGCCTTTCTCAAGACGCTGCCCTTACGCCCGGGATCCGGAGACACACTATTGCTTGGCATGGACCAGAACGACGATGGCGAGATGATATACACGGCGTACAACGCTCGCATGGGCCTTACCAGGGCCTTCACAATGAATGGGTTGGTGTATGCCGGCAGGATACTCGGGAACGAGGACCTTTTCGACGTGCCGAACTGGGAGTACGTGGGACGCTATGTGCAGTCCTTGCGTAAGTCCGCGTTGGGATCCCTGTCTATACGTGCAACTTTAATGCGATGTGTTGATAGGTCGATATGAGTTCTACTTGGAATCACGGTGCGAACAGACGATGACCGACCCCTTGACGGGCATACAGTACACATTCCCGCCAGGTCATCGCATCTTTGCTAACGTCGCGCACAAAGTGAGTGGCGCTGCGGATATCGCCCCCTACGATACGTTGACACGCTACCGGTAGTTCTCGGACGCGGATGCCCACACACTGTTCGAAGGAGCAGACCTGCGTCCTATCAGGCGCTGGACAGACGAGGCAACAAAGTACGCGATGTGGCTTCTTGAGCGTCCGGCATCCGCGACTCCAGTAGTCCATGATTAGGATGCCGTCATATGAAGACTACACAGCGATAAGTTGTACCTATTCTACTTGAACGATCATAGCGTCGATTCATACTAAGCGCCAAGCGTAGCCTGCCCGTATTCCCAAACCAAGTCGATTCAATAAACTCATCGCTAGTCGTTACAAGTCGTTGCAAATCGTGACTAATCGTACAGACAAGAAGAGAAGGGTATACCCATGCGCACAGCGCGGCCCGCTCACTGGAAGAAGACCTCCACCGGCTGCTGCCGCTCGCCGTTGACGTCTGCATGGACCCATGCCGTGAACGGTTTCTGCTTCGCACCGTCTGGCACCTCGGAGCCCTGCTTCTTCCCTTCTTCCTGCTCTTGTTTCTCAGATGCGTTGAGGCTCGTGCTGGGCGCGTACCACCAGAGCGTGGTGACGCCGACGGGGAAGGTGTACGTCGCCTGCATGCCCCGGAACTCGATCGTCGTCTGGATCGGCGTCGGGTTCCACGACCCGTTCGGGCTGTCGTCCCTGCATGCCGCATTGCGGGACACTGTCAGCCGGATTCGCTTACAAGGAAGACGTGAAGAGATGCGTACCAGTTGAGGACGACCAGGCTATAACGATTCCAGTCGGACGGGTTCACACGACCTGTGACGAACGCGGTCGCGATGAGCCCCTGCGCACGCGCGCCTCCGATCGTCAAGTGGAGGCGCTGTCCGAAAGGACCGTTCACGTCGCGCGGGAGGATCGCCTTGCCTGCCTGGGCCATTGAGTAGACTGTGTGTCCAGTGGGGTGTCAGTGAGATGCAGCCGCCAAGTCATGTGAACAGCACGCGCGAAACACTGACATTCTTGATGGTACATGAAGCTCCCGTCGCTGTTGACCTGGACCACTGGGCGACATGGCGTGCCACAGCTAGACGTGCCCGGGAGCTTGGGGTTGCCGTTACCATCGAGTGCGAGGTTCCACATCAACCCGTTCTTGGACGAGTGCGTCACGGAGCCGATGAAGCTATGATTGAGGTCAGTGATCTACTCCCATGTCTGTCAAGGCTCAGTGACTGACATGTTTTCCATGTACCACTGAAGGCGCCGAAAGAATGTGTGAGCGATATCCGTACAACCAACTCCAGCAGCAAGAAGTGCCCACCTTGATGTCGCTCCACCAATCGCTGCCATACTCGCCCGTGCATTCCGTGAAGTAGATCTCCTTGCTCGGGAACGCGTTGTGGAACGAGTCCTGCTGCGTGAAGTTACCGGCATAGCAGTGGAAAGCAACGCCCGAGAACGCGCTCGACGCGTCGTCCATCTATCATACATACACCACCACGTGCGCCGTCAGCAATCATCTCCGGCACGCTTGGCGCCATTCCTGACACAGCTCGCACTCACCAGCTGCACAGGGTACCCGGCCGCATCGTCCCAGTTGTGGTCGTATCCGATGATGCGAACGCTAGAGAACCCATTCGAGTTCATGAGCGAGCGCAGCGCCGAGCCGATCTGCGCCTCTTGGCTTGCACTGATCTTGCACGTCGGGTACGTCGGGTTGCTGTTCTCCGGCTCATTCTGAGCCCCGGCGCAGTCAGTCTCACGCACGCATGCGATGAGCAGGGCTGACTACGAGACCCACCTGGATACCGATAGCGTAGACGGAAATGCCATGGCTCTGAAAGCCTTGCAGTGACTTCAAGAGGTAGTTGGCGTCTAAGGGATACTGAGTTAGACACGGAAGTCACACGAACATCGCATCGCGGAAGGTAGATGACGTACAGACGGTGGTGTATTGGGACAGGAAGTTGCCGCCGTTCATCGTGCCACTGTCCTTCATCCATCCAGGCTGCGACATACGGTCAGCCGCCAGCTGATACATCCATTCGATGAAGTGCTTACAGGTGACCAAGGAATGATGTGAACCTTGAGGTACGGGTTGATTCCTCGAATGTCGTTGATAACGGAGAACAGATAGGAAGGTGCGTTGTTGATGTTGAAGCTGCTCAGGGAAGTGTCCCCAGATACGTCGTCGAAACTATACACTATTGGTCGGCGCCGTCAGCAAAGCAGTAGTGTATCCACGCGAATGACGGACCGACCTTTCGCCGAGAAGTCGGACGCGCCGAGAGGCACACGCAAGTAGCTGAAGCCGGCAGCGTCCGCGCCGTCGTTCGCTGCATGCAGTATGGAGATATATCAAACACATGAGACTATGACGATGAAGGGTCCTCACGATCAAATAGCGTGTTCAAGATGGACCAGTAGTTGTTAGAGTTCTGGCTCTGTCATGCGCAAGAAGGTTTCCATGAATGTACGTCACTGGACTGAGCTCAGAGGAACTCACCTTTAAGTTGCTGAGGATTAGCGCAGATGAATCAGCTGAACGAGCTGGTCAGATCCCTTGCCACTGTCAAGAAAGGCATACTGGGGAGGACGTACTGAGTGACGCCCCGAAGCCGAGCATGCTCTGCGCAAGAGGGGTCTCCTCGACGGTAATGTCGGCTTGGCCTATCGCCCCTGGCGAGACGAAGTTGATCGGATTTGGTGATAGGTTCGTATATGTGAAGAGTTGGGCACGGTCCCAGGTAGTCGCCCACTATTACAACACCGTCGCGTGAGCGCATTGTAGAGAATGCGTAACAAGGAGAAGCACGCACAATATCATATATCTGCTGGCCAAACGCAGGCCCACTGCCGAGCACGAGACCCGCGAGAACGGGGAAACGGAGGATCATGATGGCGCAGAGGAAAGAGTGGAGGTGGTCTGGTTGACTGAGACAGAAGTTAGAGCCACGCTCACGCTTATTCGGGAGTGGAGCAACGCGGTTTTATAGTCTCTCTCGATTCATCTCCGAGATCCAACAGGTGTCCGCCGCAGTCATGAGAACGGGACCCCATACGCCATTTGTTCCGTGCAACCAGGGCAGTGTGAGGTGCCGCTGCAGAGCGATACTCGGCTCGTAGGATCGCCCTGACATGACCTCGGAAACCGAGCAGAAGCATACGGCCATGGGAGACAAGAGCGATGTGTTTGCATGTCCCGCGCATGCGTCAGTCCGGCGAGAGAACAGACGGAGACAAGGGGCGAAGGAGACCGGAATAGGCTGCGTGCCTGCAATCGGTGACAAAGGACGGGCGAGGAAGCAGCCTGATCGTAGGCATTTGGGTGGATCGATGTGCTGGGAACTGCACGAGAGCGTCGTGGACAGGCTCGACCTATCATATCTCAAGACAACCTCTGCCCCTCGGGCCCGCGACACATGGTCGGGCGCGACGAAGCGTCGTCAAGTGACCGTAGTCGCTGGGCGAGCAACGACCGGGCGAGAGTGAGTCCGGGGATACGGCACACGGGCGGATACAGGCGAGCGTGTCATGAAGTCAAAATAATGTGCGCAGCACATGAGGAGCAAGAAGATAGCCATGCTGCTTCGACATCGTGATGGTCGTCATGAGCGACTTCGCTGAGCTCGACATACAAGGCAGAATGCAGCCGTTCCGTCAGCTGCTCCACCATAGGACTGGCGAAAATATAAGCCCTCATACTAGACGGAAGGTAGTGTGATAGACGTACGCAGTGGGAGGATGCCACTTTCAGCCGATGTACAGGCTGTAGGCTGTGAGTTCAATGATCAACACTAGCACCGGGCGTCGGTGAACTGTGCCACGAAGTGGCTTGTGCATGACCACGTATGTATGGAACAGCGTCCGAGCCATCAGGACCAGTCGGGATGTTCATTCCGCATCTAAGGTGCTTCGGACAAGGTGGCACACTGGTAGGAGGATGACATGGGAGAAAGACGAAAGCAAAGCTATAGAGCCTCCAGGGCTCAACTGAGACGCCCACGTGACCGTGTACGCAGTAACTCCGATTCCGAGGCTTGCTTTTGAGGACCTTCAGCCCCACAGTGCGACCTCCAGTCAGTTTCAACGCGGTTCGTAGGAGCGTTACACCGCATTAACTCCGTTCAAGAAGGCTCTGTTAGAGGTGAGGTGAATACCACTGACTCAGCGCAAATGTCCCAAAGGCAGGCAAAGCTGATCTTCCAGCTGCAAGGCGGATTGACTTTTGTTGAACGTGTGAGTATCGAACAGAGGAGCCACTGACCACAGGCATGTCGTGGAAACCCGAAGTAAGACGTTCCCATGTTCACAGTCCCTACCACAGGGTCTGTCTGCCCATCCGTTCATCTGGTGCAAGACCTTCCGCGCGCGGCACCGCGGCATAGCCCTCAGAAGTGCCGTTAGCGCTATATTTGTTCCAGCCAACCTACACCGTTATCAAGTTCTGCTTGTCGGTCTGACATCACAAGCAACGGGCACTATGTCATCGTCTATAATTGTTCGTAGAGAGCATCAGCACAACATACATTCCAAGAATCTATGACGAACATCGACATGCATACACGGTTATCGATACAATCCCCTGAGCCTTCCTACCACGTAAGAACCGTTCCCTGTGGCCCATACAAACCACCCTGCGCATTGGGTGGTTGAGTACAGCCGTGACTACGCCGTCGCACCGGGACCCGGAGGTGCCATGCCGCTGGCTCGCCCCGCGCGCTCGAGTTCGCCGTCTAGCAACTCGTACGCAGGCCGATACTGTGTCCCACATTGGCAAGTGCCCAGCAGCTTCTCCGGGCTCACGACTACCGGGCCTCCCGTAGCCGTACTATCTAGCGGAGCTTCGCATTGTTGGCCTGGAACACCTGCGAGATGTGTGAGGGTTGAAACGTGTGGTAGGGATCCGCTGGGGACATCATCGGCGGTACACATTGCATTTGGGTCGCTATTGAGCAGTGTGAAGGAATCCGGCAACGTCTGACGTATGCTCCTTTCTTCTGGTGCGGGGTATCCATTAGGCGCAGGTATGGAAGTATGATGAGATGAGCTTATGGCGGAGCCGTTTAGTTGCGATGACTGGGCACATCGTCCGCAGGGGTGGTTGGGTGATACGCGCAACGCGGGGTTCGGGAAGGTGTTGTAGGTAGAGCCGAGGGAGGTGTAGCCCTGATCGTAGAGATTGCAGTAGGGTACGTTGAACATCTTGAGATACGCCCAGACGTCTGCGTACGACCAGTTGATGATGGGGTTCACGCGGATAAAGCGCGGCCACCCAGGATCCGTAGGGTTCTGGAAGCTCAACCTCGCTATATACCTCGAGGTCAGCGAAGGCCCTGCCATAGGAAGGGATAAGTCGACGCACCCCCATGAGGATCTCCTCTGCGAGTCCCAATAAGGATGGCTTCGATGTGGGGGAAGCGGGTCTTGTACAACTCCAGCGCCCTGCGCATTCCCTCACCACCCTTGACATGCTTTGGCAGCTCTTGAATCGGAGCGGCTACGGACCCGGGAGTAGTGACAGTCTCTACGGGGAAGTTTGGTCCTTCGGGGTGCGGACAGTGGAAGAGATCGAGGTGGTACGCCTTCACGGCATCCTCAATGAAGGTCTCGAGTTGCGGGAATGGCGATGGGACGGGGATGTATACGGCGGCGAGAGGCTTCGGCGGTTTTTGGGAATGCGCTCGGCGTCCTAATGACCCGGCGACGAGGTGGAGGAGGACGGTGCCTGTACCTCAGTCGGTTCAGGGTGTCCCTTGCACATGCGAGCGATGCAGACTCACAATCCTTGCCGCCGTTGAAGCTGAGCGACACGCGGTCTTCCCTGTTCACAACGTTGGCCGCGCTCGACGAGGAAGAGGAGGATCGAGATAGTGTACGCACCCCCAGGCATCGAACGCCTCATCTATCACATGTAGCGCTTCCTTCACTAGCTTCGCGAGAGGATCGTCGCGCTCGGCAAACGCATAAACGGCTTGCGCGATGGCTGCGTAGTCGGCCTCTTGCATAGCGTGCTGCGACATTGCTGTGGTCGTCGCGTCTGCCAGTCTGGAGTCGAGTGACGCGTGTCTGGGTCGATGCGTACGTGGTCGTTCGGAGACGGTGAGAATAGGGAGTCAGATATCCTCGGATGCGAGCTAAGTAGGGCAGAGAAGACGCTGCGGCGCGTCTCACGGAGTTTAGACTGTTAGGCTCGCTTAGTCGCTCAGTAGATGGAGATCGTCAGGGTTGGATATGCGTGTGGTAGCGCAGAAAGCTCTGAGGCAAAGGAGAGAACGGCCATAATTGCGTAGAACGTGATTGAGCCCTCGGCATCTCGTTCCGATCGCGAATGAGCGGAAGTGATACTAACCAGCGTCGACATCATCGATGGCTCATATATAGTCCGGCAGTAGTAAGTACTAGATGCTTGTACGCAGTGGATTCAAATGCCACTTATACAAACCTTCCAACATATGGTGCCGTACGAAGAACAGTTGTATATCTCAGAAGGACTGAAACTGGCGACTTGGGACTACCTGTGCGGCACATTCAACGGCGCTTCGCTCACCTTCAAGCCTGAGGATGTGGCTACAGTCGCACAGGTCGATGCTTGCCTCTTACCCAGAGCAAATATTCAGCTCGAGTCGCCTCGAGGACATTGAGTGAGCGTACAACAATAGAAGAGACTGTTATCCAATATAAAGACAACCGTCTTTCGTTCACTAAGGCGCGTACCACCACAACGTCGTAACCCCAACGGGAAATGTGTACGTAGCCTGCATGCCTCGGAAGTCAATGGTCGTCCTGATCGGGGTTGGGTTCCATGCGCCATTCTGAGTATCGGCCCTAATAAACATAACATTTAGCATTTCAGACGCAGGTGGACGCGAGAAACCACGTTCACCAGTTCATAACCACCAAGCTGTAGCGTCGCCAGTCTGACGAGCTAGTGCGCCCAGTAACAAACGCCGTCACTTGGAGGTCCGCAGCGAGTCCAGAGCCCACGGATACTCCGATCCGCTGGCCCCAAGGCCCGTTCACGTCCCGTGGTAAGATGGCCTTGCTTGCTTGCGCCATGGAGTAAACTTCAAAGAGACATCAGTCATCGCAAGCTCTCAAATGATTGACACCAAGCGACCCACATTCTTGGTGGAAGGTGTAGGTCCCATCGCTACTGATGGTGACGACGGGGCGGCATGACGGAGAGCAGCTATCTGTTCCGGGCAATTTGGGATTGCCTTGGCCATCAAGAGCCAAACTCCACATAAGGCCGCTCATCGAACCGTACGACACGGAACCGATGAAGCTGTCAAGTATGATCAGAAATTTGTCGGGGCCTGGCAAGGCCAGCCAAGCTTGCTCACATGTTGCTCATGTACCACTACGAACACCCACCGTTCAGCAATCCGTCATCCGCCCAGCGTGCAGAAGAAGGGGATGGCGTACCTTGATGTCTTGCCACCAATCACTGCCATACACCCCCGAACATTCAGTGAAGTAGATCTCCTTGTTCGGAAACGCGCTGCGAAACGCGTTCTGCTGGGTGTAGTTCCCTTCGTAGCAGTGGAACGCAACGCCCGCAAACGCGTTCGGTGCATCTTGCATCTAGCACCGCACACGGACCAAGCCCCGCGTTCGTTCGATGAGTCGCGGCAGCCACTACCTCCGCAGAGCGCGCGCACTTACAAGCTGGACGGGATAGCCGCCGGCGTCGTCCCAGTTGTGTTCATACCCGACGATTCGAACGCCCGAGAAGCCGTTCGCGTCCATGAGTGAACGGAGTGCGGTACCGATCTGAGCTTCTTGGCCGGCATTCATAACACACGTTGGGTAGGTCGGGTTGCTGTTCTCGGGTTCGTTCTGCCATCGGGGGGTCGACAGAGCTTCGAGGCTCTCGTATTACGAGGTACACACCTGGATGCTGATGGCATAAGTGGAGATGCCGTGGTTCTCGAAGCCTTGCAAACATTTCAGCAGGTAGTTGGCGTCTGGTGGGGGCATGTGAGCAAAATCCTGCATCGTGTGACGTTCACTTTGTTCACTCACAGATGCCCGTATACTGCGATTGCAGACTCCCCCCGTTCATCGTTCCGCCATCTTTCATCCAAGCAGGCTACAACATAGTTAGTCCTGGGTATTGGATCCGATTTGTGTCTGTTTACATACAGGTGACCATGGCACAAGATGGACCCTCAGGTAAGGATTGATACTTTGAATATCTCTGGTCACCGAGAATAAGTAAGATGGCGCTCTATTGATGTCGAAGTGGTTGAACGCTGTATCCCCGGAGACGTCATCGAAGCTGTACACTGCAACGCAACGGTCGCGGTCAGCGCCGTACGTACTAACACCGGTACGCGCAATAGTTAGTGGCGTCACTGCGTACCGCTCGCGGAGAAATCAGACGCGCCAAGAGGGACACGCAGGTAGCTTAAACCTGCGGCGTTCGCGCCATCGGTGGCTGCAATGTCCTCCAAGGTTAGACATTTGAACGCAGTTGACGAAACGGGGACCACTCACGGTCGAACAGCGTGTTCAGAATAGACCAGTAGGTGGCTGAGTTCTGGTTCTGTATGCAAGAACATGCATCTCATCAGTAACGTGCGTGTCTGTCCTCAATGGTGTCGGTAACTCGCCTTGAGGTTGTTGAGAATGAGCGCGGAAGAGTCGGCTTGGGGCGTTTGCATCAGCCTCGTCGCTCCACAACCGGACTAGCACACAAATGCGCACTTAACGTGGCCCCAAAGCCGGCCATGTCTTGGAAAACGGCACCATCATTGACCGCAATATCGGCTTGGCCGGCTGTGCTAGGAGAGACGAAAGAGACAGGGTTGGGCGAGAGGTTTGTGTACGTGAACAGCTGGGTGCGATCCCATGTCGTCGCCCACTAGCCGTACAGGATCGTGTTAGCCATGAAGAAACGTCGCGCGGTTTACCGCAAGAGAATAACAGAGACTCACGACGTCGTAGATCTGTTGAGATAACGCGAGTGGGATAAAGAGCGTCATACAGAGAACCGACCATGGCTTGATCATCTTGGCCCTGCGATGGGGCGAGCTGAGGGACACGATCCGAGGAAAAGACGGGGAGGGGCGTAGGTCCGCCACTCATGCTGAGGCCCTTGATATCCATATCCAAGATCTATGCGCGCCCGGCACCGCAACGGCCGCAGCGATGGAACTTGGCAAAGCCTGCAAAGCTTCATGTCTGCCGCATTGTGATGCCTGGCTTGCGGCTTGTGGCGAGACGCTGGCAGTGCGCCGCCTTCAAGCAGCGCGGCGCCGGCTAGGGTTCTACTGAACGTATCGCCTGTGAGGCACGTGTAGCACACTGAGGGAAGCACCCCATAGACAAAGGTCGCTAGCGGCGGGAGCCTCGAAAGACGCAGTATTGTCTTCACATTCACCCTCGTCAAGAGGTGCTGGCTCACTACAACCGCGGATGCTATGCTGCAAGAGCGAATCGCAGGAGCAAGTTTAGCTATCAGCTACGCCGGAGAAAGAGCAAGGTTGACGCACTGAGCACAGGATGCCGTGCCGCCACCAACGCGTTTTGCGGGGAAGAGGGGGACATATCTGATCAGATTAGCTTTCTTTGTCCCGAGTGGACCGAGTCCCTAGGCCAACGACGCCGACCCAATCGCTCCATCATACGAGCAAAGGTCAGTAGAGGCCTGCTACGTCGTGAACGTCGTCTTCCATGAATGCATGTTGAGTAATGGGTAGTAGAACGGCAGGCCATATACCAGACTCAAGGCTTCTACCTGTCTGGGTGTACTGTATCGAGTAGTACCATCGCCACCAGGTTTGTGGGAACGTAATAATGATCCTCTTAAGTGTTAGCTGACGCAGAGTCAGCGCGTTCAGGTTAGAACGATTCGCCGACGTCGGAGGCAGAGAGACCGATTCGACTTGGAAAGTAAGTTAGGATGCCCTGCATGGTGATGGTGAGAGGGCAAGTCGGGCGCGTTCATAGCTGCAGATGCCACGTGCCCGCCACGCTAGCGATACACGACGAGCACGTGACCGTGTACACTCATGTTGGACTTGACGCGAGGCGTGTCGAGTCGAACGGCTCCTAAGTAGCGCGCAACCGTCTCAGCCTCTGTCCCGTACAGTTTCCTCCGCTATCCCCTTCTCCATCGCAGCGAAGCGGCACCCACAATCTCAACCATAACGATTTCCGCACATAGCATTGCGACGGCCAACACCCAACGCTTCTAGCCTTCCAGCATCCGCTTAGCGGGTCTACACCAGTACCAGACTATATATCGACAGCGAAGCCACCCATACGAACATGGCTCAACGACAAGTCAAATACCCACGATTTGTGGGCAACTATGAGCTACACCAGAAACTCGGGGCTGGCTACTCAGGTGCGCTGGTGTCCTTGGCTGCCACTGCATATGCGCAATCTGTACTGATCATCGGTCTGCTGCGGCAGGGGCCATCTTCTGTGCCCGGCACGTCCACACCAACACATGGGTCGCACTTAAGCTGCAGCCCGTCGATGAAGCATGTCCTACGAACAAATACGAACGCGCCTTCTACCCCTCGCTGCAGGGCGGCGAGGGGATGCCTACACTTTACGCCTCCGGAGTACAGGGCCCTTGGGATTACCTCGTAATCGACCTCCTGGGCGCCAGCCTCGACAGTCTACACCGGTCCAAGACGACCGACGTATGGGACCTCCGCAGCGTCTGCTGTGTCGCGCAGCAAGTGGTTAGTCTCTCTTCCGCGTTTGCTCCCTCCTCCCCTTCTCTGCGAGGCGCCGAGTTTTGACGTAATTCAACACGCTCTCGTGTTGTGGGGTGTTGTGTCCCGTGTCCTATCGAGGGTGTGCGATGTTGACATGCCCAACCCGTCCTCAGATCGCCCGGTTAGAGTGGATGCATGCGCACGGCGTGCTCCATCGCGATATTCAGCTCGGGAACTGTGTGCTCGGCCTCCCGCCAAACGACAAGACGATCTACATGATCGACTTCGGATTCTCTAAGTTTTACATCGACCAGCGCACGAAGCGCCATATACCCGACAGCAAGGAGCCTCGCGACTTCATCGGCAACTACTGGTTCTCATCGGTGCGAGTTCACTGCCGGAATCAAGGTATGCATCCCTGCACCTCTCGGCGATCGTGATGTGACACTAACAAATGCATAGTCCCTTCAAGAAGAGACGATTTGGAGGCTGTCGCGCTCATGCTCATCCATATGCTCACCCCTGGCGGACTCCACTGGACACGAAACGGGGTGCCAAAGACGGAGGAGGCGCACGAACGCCTCATGTACGAAAAGCGCACCGCCCGACCAGAGGACCTCTGTCGTGGCCTCCCACCGCCATTCGAAGAGTTCCTCCGGTACTGCCGCAGATTGAACTTCGCAGATCGCCCAGATTATGAGCACTGGATCGAGGAGTTCCGTAATCTGGCAGAGGAGCACGGCTTCCCTGGTGACCCGGCATTCATTTGGCCACCGCCTAATCCTGAGGTGCGCAGATTTACTCCACGCTCGTTGCTGAACATGGATGCTTACGGCCAATGGTATAGCCTACAGTGCGTGCGCAAGCTGCACCTGTACGGAAAGATTCGGGCGAACTCGAGGGCGTCCTCAATGGACTCGCGAATATGCAGCTCGGCGAACGCCAGGTACTTGGTGTCCGAGACAACCTAGTCAACCGGGACTCTAATACGCCGCCCAAGGACGGGAAGAAGCCCGCTAAGCCTCAGAAAGCTGCCGCGGCCCCCAAGAAGGCCAAAGAGGTCATCAACCTCGTCAGCGATGACGAGAGCGCCCAGGACGAGAACGCACACGCCCGGGCCGCTCCTCCAGGCGGCGTCCGCTTCTCGAAAGCACAGCGGTTGGCGCAGCTCGCGCGGGAAGTCGAGGCCGCGACGGACAACGCGACGCTGGGGCGCCTCGTGCGCCAGTTCGCGCAGGTGATGGAGGAGAACCGGTCACGGATGCTCACGAAGGAGGGCTTCGCGGTGCTCGACGCGCTCCGCAAGCAGCTCGCGGACCCGAGCGTCTTCGTCGCCCCGATCCGCACCGCGCGCCCACGCGGGAGCGGTGCGTCGGCCGCGCAGGACGGCTCCGCGGTGGTCGCGGAGCGCGAGACGCGGAACGGGAAGCTGAACAAGCTGTGGCGGCTCGGGCAGGACGTGCGCAAGGCGGGGAGCAACGAGCAGCTCGCGCGGCTCGTGCTCGAGTTTGGCGCGGTCATCGACCGCAGCAGCGGCCGGACGGTGACCAAGGACGGGTTCGGCTTCTTGGCAGGGCTCGCGGGACGCTTGGAGGCGCTCGCGTGAGCATCGCATCTACGAAGATGGGGTTTAGAGGGTGGTTGGTCGTTGTACCCGCGACCCTGCGTGGCTCGCGGCCGGGTACGGGTCGGACTGGTGTAGGAGTAGTATGTGCTTGTGGGCGCGGACTGATCTATCTATCCCTGCTGTTGCTGTGGTATATCGTACTGTATAGTTTTGTTTGTCCTGCGTTTTTTCTTGTTGTGTACGGTACCTCCCGCGGGTATGACGATGCAATGTCATTTCCGCGCCTCATGATCGTCTGTTTGCCACACATCGCCGTGTGGTTGTTGGCCACGGCTCTCTCCGAATAAATGTCTATAAATGTGTCACTAGGATCTGCCGTGGCGTTCGTGCACCATGCCAAAGCTGTTTAGTCCGCGGGAATGGTTGAGGTATCTCCGGATGCATCATGCAAATTCAGCAGGGTCTACACATGTATGATATTTTGGTGGCGTATTTGTCCCGCGAAGTACAGGAGTGGTGTACAATGCGTATGCGTAGCGGATAGGACCTACTCAGCAAGGACCTCGTAGGCGACCAGGGTCAGGAACGTACGACCACGCCCTGGCGACGCAGATGTGCAGTATTGCTGCGGCTGTCACGGACGTCCACGTTGCGCAAAGGGTGGTGTTTGAGCGCCGGGTCGGATGGCACAAACACCGACAAGACAGACGTGATTATGGCACAGTCCAACGTCTTCGCGTCTGGAGTCTGGCGGCGGCCGATGCCCTTGCTTGGCGGAGTGCCTCAAGACAGTGACGCACAGATGGAAGCGTCGAGGCGATGCTGGTGAACCGTAAACTTATACAAGATTTGGAATGGAAATTCGGCGTGCTGTACGTTGGATGGCCACACTGGGGTTTGTGCGTGCAGCACCGTCACCGATGACACGGAGAATGCATAGAACGTTTTGCAAGTCCACCGTGCGAGCCTGGTGGGTATATGGTGACCCATATGACCCAATGGTTTATGCCTGCAAGCACTGCGAGTTTGGCACTTCGGCTTCCCTTCGAGGAATTGCAGGCGTGCATGATAGAACTCTGACTATTCCCGGAGCGAGAAGCCTCAGAACCAGGGTTTCGTGTGTACGTACTTATCAGTGATCCACGGCGTCTTGTGCGGGGTAGATGTAGTTGGCCCTGACCAGCGGTGGCCGATGGGCGAGGTAGCGGATATGCTATAGACCATGGCTGCAGCTGGGAAGATGCATCACGAATCGTTCGACTTGTAAGCGTAGGCGGCTATGTTTTTTTTGCAAGTAGGCACTCCGCTGCGATGTCGGCGGAGGTTCGATGGATGCGCTGCGCGCGATATGATGGGCAGTTGCAGCACGGTGAGCATGTGAACGGGGACGGGCGCGAAAGAGAGGGCACGTCTGCAGGGAAGAGGAGGAGAGTGAAGCGCGCCGAGATACGTCCCGCGACGAGCCGATCAGGACTTTGGGGTACGGCGTTACATGTGTATATCCACAATACAGCAATCGCACCGTCGGGAGCGGCCTGCAGACCGTTCTGGGAGAGCTGGCGATGGTCTGGACACGGAGGAAGGGAGCGAGAACTGGCCAGAGAGAGGCCGACGGACGACTGGAGTGGGTTGGAACGTGGCTCGAGTGGGGAGAGGGCCATTATCAGTATTCCGAAAAGGAAATATGCGGGAGTGATTGGCACTGGCGTTGGCGCGCGCGTGCGGTGACAAGTTCCCCCAATGGATTCGCTTCGGACGCAAAGGAAAAGTCCCCTCCGCCGGGAAACTCCGCGCTTAACCGCGTCCCCAATAAAAACCCAAGCCGTTTCATTTGCTGGCCCCGCCTCTCTCTCCTCCCCTCCCCCCCCGCCATAGAGAGCTCCCGCTAGACGGCTTCGGTTTCCTTAGACTCGTCTTCCCCCTTGTCCTTCTTTTCCCCGCCCGCCCGAGGCCTCGGTTTCGCAAAAATGTCGACAAAGTCGTCGTCCGCAAGGACCACCATCGAGCAGCAGCCGTTCGTCATTCCAGACCTGACCGTCAAGGATTTGCTTTCCGCCATCCCGTGAGTCCCGCGCACGTTCGCTCTATCGCCTATAGGCACCAGGCTCAACCTACCTGGCACTCCTCAAGCGCTCACTGCCACAAGCGGTCTGCGTTCAGGTCCTCTCTCTACATGTAAGTCCAGGACGCGTCATGTCGCGTCAACCCTATCTCATGTTGCTTCTCAAACAGCCTGATGGATGTTGTGATCATCGGCGGCTTCTACAAGCTTACTCGCTTCCTTGACCCGCTCATTGCCCCGGAGTACGTTGAGCTTCCGCACGCGTACCTCTACCCTGTTGCGCGCTTCGCGCTCTGGGCGCTGTACACGTTCTTTGTCGGCCTTTTCGCGACCGGCCTCTGGGTTATCGCCCACGAGTGCGGTCACCAGGCATTCTCGGAGTCCAAGACCGTCAACAACGCCGTTGGATGGATCCTCCACTCTGCGTGAGTACCGCGTCGACGTGTTTGGCGGTTTCCTTTTATGATTTTTATAACCGCGTCTGACATGTGAAATTCGCCACCTCCCCGTTTCAAATCTTGATTTTGTGTGCGCCCTCGCATTCAACGCATAGGCTCGGTGTACCTTATCACGCGTGGCGCATCACCCACGCGAAGCACCACGCTTCCACTGGACACATGACGCAGGATCAGGTCTTCGTCCCCAAGACCCGTTCTGAGCTTGGCCTCCCTGCTTTCGACCCCTCCAAGGAAGACCTTGCTGGTTCGAGCGTTTCGGAGGAGGTCCAGCGCGAGCTGTGGGAGGCGCTCGGTGACTCTCCCATCGGCGCGATCTACGGTTCTCTCCGTTACCTTGTGAGTATTGTTCGGCTTCACTATCGACTACAAGGCTCGTACTGATTACCCATTTCAGGTCGGTGGCTGGCCTGCGTACCTTCTCTGGAACGCCTCTGGTCAATCGAGGTACCCCAAGGACACGAGCCGTGAGTTATCTGTCTCACGGGCATTTATCCAGTGAAATTGACAGCCTTATGCAGACTTCACTCCGTCTGCTGTCATGTTCCGCCCCGACCAGCGTGGCCAAATCATCATCTCCAATGTCGGCATCATGCTCTGGATGGCGGGTATCATTATGGCGATCTCTCAATGGGGCTTCTTCGAGGTCTTCCGCGTCTATCTCATTCCCTACCTCTGGTATGTCTTCTCCCACTACTTATGGAATAGGCCGTGGTTGATCACGTCTCATCTTGCTAGGGTCAACCACTGGCTTGTCTTGATCACGTTCCTCCAGCACACCGACCCCATCCTCCCTCACTACCGTGCCTCTGAGTTCACCTTCCCCCGTGGTGCTCTCTCCACACTCGACCGCAGCCTTCTCGGCGACCTCGGTAGCTTCATGGGCTGGCTCGGCGCGTTCGCTACCCACGGCATCTCCGAGACCCACGTTGCGCACCACGTCTGCAGCAAGATCCCCCACTACCACGCGTGGGAGGCTTCTGATGCGCTCCGCAAGCGTCTTGCGCAGAACGGCATCAAGCTCGAGGGCAGGCCCGGTGGCTGGGCGGAGGTCTACCGCGTATTCAAGGAGTGCAAGTTCGTCGAGGACGAGGGCGACATCGTCTTCTACAAGAACGCGCACGGTCTCGCTGCGACGAAGCCCGTCTTCACGGACAACACCGCGAGCGACTCCGGTATCGAGATCATGGACAAGGACGCGTAAGCGGTTCCTTCGTGCCGTTTGCCCGTTTCTTGTATCACATCTTGTACCATGTCCCTCTGCGCCGTCGCGTTTCCTCTCGACGACTCCCCGACTTCCCAGTACCATCTACGACCCTCCTACGCATACCTACACCACATACCCGCACGCAAAGCAAGCCCCACTCCGTTAACAGTAGACAAAAGCCCAGCAACGCCTGGCATTCCGCGCCGCGCTTCGTGCTCGCACTCGACGTCACGTCGCGGTGTGGGCTCTTGGTTGCCGGCGCAGTCGCTCGTTTACGATTCCTCCTTGACCATAGATAGTCGTGCACGATACACTCGTACGCGTCTGCTTGGCGCTACGGGCTGTGGTGTCTGCATGGCATGTTGTTGGGTGTGTGCGAGCGCAGCGGGTTATGTGCTTGTACAGCGTCGATTGAGATAGACTTCCTCGGTTTTTAGGTTAGAGAGAGCAATTAATGATTCTCGTTGAAAGAAGTGAACTATGGTTTGCGTGATCCATTAAGGGACTCGAGATGCATGTTCATGAGGCTCGAATGCGGTACTGGTACTGCCTTGGAAATGGTTGTTTTACAGGCAAGAAACAAGCGCCTCACCGCGAAAGCGTTAACGTTGTTATGTGCAAGCTCGAATAGCGAATTCTCTGTCGTAGTGGCGGCATTGATCTGACGGGGGGGTAAGCTCTCTCCTTGTCCCCCCTAGGCAGACGGTGTATGTGTACCACATACAAGCTCTCCGGAGGTCAAGTGCATGGGGTGCACTGAGCTTCATGGAGTGCTTATGGACGAGTCTCGACAAGTCTCAGTTGTAAGCTCTAGCAAAAGAATGGCTGCCGGTCGTTGGCACCCAACTTTTGAGCGCCTTACTTAACGTAGAACTTCTGACCCTTGCATACATCCAAACAATAAGTGTGGAAAGCAAGTCGAGAGCACAAACCGTATTCGAGAGAGCACCAGATAGAAAAAATGCCATGGATGAGATACAGTGTACTGCCTAGAATTTTGGAGTGGCATGTAGCATACGTCGTGGTCGCTCGTGAGTCGGGTCGCCGGGGTAGGGACTCGTGGAGGGGAAGCAGGAGACGGGGTGAATACAACACAGCAGAGAGGGCACGCCCGCACCGCCGACGGAGACCGACCGCTCGCGACCACCTAGCCTAAATAGCGCGCGATGCGTGGGGGGCGCTCATCGTCTACTCCTCATCCTCCTCCTCCTCCTCTTCCTCCTCCTCTTCCTCCTCGGCCTCGCGCGCCGCCTCGACTACGGCGGTCGCGATGCGGTCGAGGTCACGCTGGCCGTCCTGGCTGATGCGGCGGCCGCCGTTGTCGGTCTGCTCGAGCACGCCGATCTTCTCGAGCGACTGGCAGATCTTGCGCTGCACGGACGCGGAGCAGTCCGCGTGGTGCGAGGGGCGGTTGCCCCGGCGGTTGCGGCCACCGTGAAGCTTCGTGAGCGCGCCGACACCAACGTCTTTCCGGAGGTAGATGTGTCTTGCGATGGCAGCTGTTTCGCAGATAGCGGTACAAGACAGATGGGATTGGACGGCAGAGAAGATTGGATGGATTTGAGGGAAGACGGGCACGAAAAGGTCAGATATGATAGACAAAGAGACAGATACAGAATATATACGGACCTGCGCGGACGTAGTACCAATCAGGGTCGTAGGGCGCAAGCTCCTTGAAAGAGCCGGTCTTGACAAGGTCAACCCAGGTGGGCACCTCGAGCTTGCCCGAACGCTTAAGGTGGGATGCGTAGGCAGAGATGAAGGCCTCCGCGCTGTTCAAAGTCCCCAGAGAAACGGCCGGTCAGCGTCCGCTCAGAATTTCGCCATGATTTCAGCAAAGCAGCACACCTGATGTCTCGTACGCCCGGCATTTTGAGTCGGTGGGGAAAAGAGAGAGATTACCTTGAGGACGGGCGGGAGTGCGGCGGGCGCGTCGTTGGCGGCGGTATGTGAAGGCGGAAACGGCAAAATTGAGTTCAAGGCCAGCACCCAGTTCTGTGCAGTTCTGTGCTTAGTCAGCCTGCCTTTTCGGGACGGCGCTTGGCGCTCTTGCCCACTCACCGCCATGTTCCTCGTCTCGAATACGAGTGTGGTAGAGTGGTCCGCCCTTCTTGCTCGATGATCCTGAAAGGTTGCTCTATTTTGTGTGTCTCTAGCTGAGGAAAGGTACCTGCGTGCAGGTAGCGGCGGACTATCGAGCGGACTAAGGATAGGTCTGGTACCGTGAGTTTCCATTTTTGCTCACATGCTTCAGAGCTCCCCTTTACGCGCTCGCGCCACCTCCGGCTTCGTCGTGGGCAACGACGTCGACGATAACCACCATGTCCCCCGCTCGCTCCTTCCGAAACTCTGCAATCAGCCGTCTACCACCGGAACTGCTCATTGAGATCTTCGTCTCTTGTTCTGATGACCCCTCTGACGAACTCACTCCCGTCGTTCTCGGCCAAGTTTGTCGCTACTGGAAGGAGATCACCTACCTCTCCCCGCGCATATGGCAGCACATCTATCTTTACGAACATCACCTAATGTCCATCTCTCACGAGCAGGCGTTATGGTGGATGTACAAGTCCACACCGCTGCCCTTCGACGTGCGCGTCCAGGTGCAGACGACAGACATGATCCTCCCATTACTCTCCCCCCTCCTCTCGCACATGAGCCGTCTGCAGAAATGCATCATCACCGGGGCGCACCAAGAAGAGTTTGATCTCACCAAGTACGACTTCGACCGCACGCGTAGCTGCCTCGTCGACGAGCTCAACGTCCTCGTCAGAGGCGTCTCTGCTCTCGGGCTCAATGCGGAGTCTGACTCGCCCGATGACCGGCCGTATCCTACCATTTTCCGCGTGGACGACCCCTCCGACGGGCCTCCGGAGCTGTCCATGCATCTGTCCGTGTACGCGCTTCCGCTGATGGCGGTCATGAAACCCATCCCCATCAGGTCGCTTTGCATCACCGAGTTCTCGCTGGACGTTACGACGGACGTGGTGCGCATGCTCAACTTCCTCAACTGCACGCCGTGGTTGGAAACCTTGCACTTCACCGGATGGCCACAGGAGGGCGAACCAATCCATCCCGGACACCTCCGCATTGCATGCCTCCCGCGCCTCCGGGTACTACTGCTCAGGAGCACCTGCTCAGTGCGCGCGATCCTCGAGCACATCGACGCGCCCGCGCTCGAAGAGCTCTACCTCGAGCACACCAACGTCGACTTCGAGCTCCGCACCGACCCATACGTGGCCGAGCAGTTCCCGCCCGAAGAGGGCGAGAGCGACGATGAGGCGCACGACTTCTCCCAATCGCCCTGGAGCGACCACGCGACCGGCATGGGCCTGCGCGCGCTGCTCAAGCGGAGCCGCCCGCCGCTCCAGGTGCTGCACATGGACTACGCCGACATGCGCACGAAGGACTTCCGCTGGTGCTTCGAGCGCCTCGAACGTCTCCGCGAGTTCCGCATCGTGGGCTCAGACATGTCCGACCGCGTCGTCGGCATGCTCGCCCCGTACCGCCGGCGGTGGCTGGCGTTCGGCCTCGCGCACCTTAAGGAGGCGGACGACCCGCGCGGCTCCTGGGCGGTACGGCTTCCGAGCCTGACGAAACTCGCAATATGGCACTGCCAGCGGGTGACAGGTGAGGCCCTCGTGCAGGCGCTCCAGGAGCGCGTCAGGTTCACGGACTGGGCGGCAGAAGAGGGAAGGGGGGACACAATGGAGAGCGTGGCTATCGTGGGCTGCTCCGAGTTCCTCATCGAGCATGGACAGGAGCTCTCTCAGACATTGGGCGACAGGTTGAATATCACGTAGTGTTCTTTGCTGACTGTTCGGGCTCGACCTTTTTTTATTTGTTGTATATGTATTGATCTCGCGCGGAAGAACAGCTGTGTACAATACCACCTTGATTCCTGTCATGTGGATTACATCGTTTCCATTTACTGTACATGTAATGTCTAACGTTCTCACGATGTATAAATTGTACACATATCTCATGTCTGCAATGACGAGCTGAACGTTCATACCCCAAGATTCCGCTGCAGCCATCGCACGAGGTCGGATGATTGTGAGGTAGACAAGTGATATATTATGAACGAGACAACGATGCTATGCGAGGTCTAATAGGAGTACAGAGGCGTAGACAAGGAGATGCATATGGATATCGGTCAGAATGCGGAGCGAGCCAGAGATACATGAAGGGAGAACGATACACAACTCATACACCACACCACACCACAACGTCCAGGACACATAGACCAAAACGATGCTTAGCCAGAGCACATGAGGCAAGCCTCCTTGTTCTCCAGTGAGCACATCAACTTCGCCTGCTCGAGCTCACGATCCCGCTGGCGCTGGAGGGCGGCAGCGAACTCGGGATCCGCCTCGGCTGCCTTCTGTGTGCGCTCATCAAGCGACAGTGTCGCAGTCGCATTCGCAAGGGCGGCGTCGTTGACAGCAACAGCAGGGGAGGGTGAAGGGGGATCGGAAAGAGGAGCACCGTTGGCGATGGGAGTGCTCAAGGAAGGCGTGATGGGCTCCTGCTTGATCTGAACCTCGTTGGTAGAACGGGAAGGTGTCGACGGTGCAGAAGGGATGGCAACAGTGCGAGGGATGCCGTTTGACTGTGGCTGAGGCTTCTTCGCAGCGTTCTTTAGGAAAGAGCTGTCGACGGTGAATTTGATCGCCTGGGCGGCGGGGCGCGTGCGGAGGTAGTACATGCCCGTCTTCAAGCCCTTCTTCCATCCGTAGAAGTGCATGCTCGTCAGCTGGCCCGTGGTAGGCGCCTGGAGGTGGACGTTGAGGGATTGCGACTGGCAAATGAACGCTCCACGGTCCGCCGCGAGGTCGAGGACCTTCTTTTGCGAGATCTCCCAGACGGTCTTGTAGATGGCCTTGACATCGTCAGGGATGATGTCAATGTTCTGGACAGAGCCGTTGTTGGCGATGATCATGTTCTTCATGTCGTCGTTCCAAAGGCCAAGCTCGACCAGCTCACGGAGCAGCCAAGGGCACACCACCTGGAACTCGCCTGCAAGGACACGACGAGTGTAGATGTTGCTAATGATATTGTCAGAGACGCGGTACGACTGAACAATGAGCACAGAACTGACCTCGTGTAAGGCTCGAAGCATTCGTTGTTGCCCAGAATCTGACTAGTCGATGCGGTAGGCATGGGAGCAACAAGCAAGGAGTTGCGGAGACCGTGTTGCGCCACCTTAGCCTTCAAGCTTGCCCAGTCCCAAATGTCGGTGGGGGTGACACCCCAGAGATCGTACTGCAGCTTGCCCTCGGACGCGGGGCTGCCCTGGAACGTCTCGTATGGGCCATACTCCTTCGCCATATCACAGCTCGCCTCAACAGCGGCGTGATAGATGGTCTCGAAGATTTGCAGGTTGAGCCTGCGTGCCTCAGGGGAGTCGAAGGGCATACGAAGCGCCATGAACGCGTCGGCAAGACCCTGCACACCGACACCAATGGGGCGGTGACGCATGTTCGACCGCCGAGCCTCGGGGATCGGGTAGTAGTTCACGTCAATGATACGGTTCAAGTTGAACGCGACGACCTTCGTGACGTCGTGCAACTTCTGGAAGTTGTACTTGCCGTTCTCAATGAACGAGGGGAGGGCAATCGAGGCCAGGTTGCAAACGGCAGTCTCATCGGGTGACGAGTACTCGACGATCTCCGTGCACAGGTTAGACGACTTGATCGTCCCAAGGTTCTGTTGGTTGGACTTGGCTGAAGAGAACATCAGAAGCAGCGACGAAAAGGCCGGGCGCTTGACTTACCATTGCAAGCATCCTTGTACAGCATGAAGGGACCTCCAGTCTCGATCTGCGCCTCCAGGATGGCATACCAAAGCTTCTGAGCATCAATGGTCTTCTTGGCACGACCCTCACGCTCATACTGCTCGTACAGTCTCTCGAATTCCTCACCCCAAACCTCATGCAATCCGGGGGCCTCGTTCGGGCAGAAAAGTGACCACTGGCCACCACTCTCAACCCGCTTCATGCTGATAGGGGAATGAGTATGCAGGAAGCCGTGGACGGCGGGACAACTCACAAGAGGTCAGGGATCCAGAGAGCGTAGAACAGGTCGCGAGCACGGACTTCCTCCTTGCCGTGGTTCTTACGAAGATCGATGAACTCGAAAACATCGGCGTGCCATGGCTCGAGATAAATGGCGAACGCGCCTGGCCGCTTGTTGCCACCCTGGTCGACGTAGCGAGCAGTGGCGTCATAGACGCGGAGCATGGGCACGATACCATTAGAGTAGCCGTTGGTCCCTGCAATGTAGGAGCTGCGCCGATGTGAGCTGCAGGCATTGTGATAGACGAGACTGAACCCACCCAGTCGCACGAATGTTGTGGATGTTGATGCCAATACCACCCGCAGTCTTGCTGATCATCGCACAATCCTTCAAGGTCGAGTAGATGCCCTCGATGGAATCGTCCTTCATGCATACCAAGAAGCATGAGCTCAGCTGAGGGTTAGGCGTGCCGGCGTTGAAGAGAGTGGGTGACGCATGCGTGAAGTAACGCTCAGACATGAGGTTGTAAGTCTCGAGTACACGGTCGATATCCTCCCCGTGGATACCAACGGCGACCCGCATGAGTAGGTGTTGAGGGCGCTCAGCGACGCGCCCGTTCAGCTTCAAGAGGTATGACCGCTCAAGCGTCTTGAAGCCGAAGCTAATGAGGTATTAGTACGCTTACGAAATAATGTTAAGCTTGGAGCTTACTAGTTGTAGTTGAAGTCGCGATCGTAGATTATGGCAGAGTCCAAGACTTCGGCGTGCTTCATCACTACCTCGTACGTCTCCTTAGAGATCATACCCGCGGGCTTGCCATTCTTGGGGTTCACTGCGAAAAGGTGAACAACTATTCGCCAGTGATATGCACGACAAACGTACCATAGTGGTACAGGTCGCTGATGACAGCGGAGAAGCTCTTCTTCGTCTCCTTGTGCAAATTTGACACAGCAATACGCGCAGCAAGAATAGCGTAGTCGGGATGCTTTGTCGTAAGGTATGCGGCGGTCTCCGCAGCCAAGTTCTACGCATAACGGTAAGGGTATGAATCAAGAGCGAAGCGTGTTCCGTTCTTACATCGAGCTCGACCGTGGTCACACCGGGGTACACGCCCGCGATGACCTTCTGCGTAATACTGCACGACGCCCACCCATTAAGATCCAATCCCATGACGGATGTAACGCTGCTACCTACCCAATAGGATCCACATGGTCCTTGTCAAGGCCGTAGCACAACTTCGCTATCCGAGCCGTGATCTAGAGCGGTGATGAGGACGATGGGGCAGCCTGCACGACTCCTATCGCGTACCTTGTCGAACTGAACGCGCTCCTTGCGTCTACAGGCCACGATGATGTCAGTATCTCATGTCTGGACGCGTCGCGACGCGTCATTACGCGACTTACCCGTCTGCAAAATTGGGCAAGTTGAGGTCAGATCCGACGCGCGATGAGATGGTGCAGGGGTCCCTTACCTCGCTTGAAAACGTAGGCCATCTCTCTAGTCGTGACGCGGGAAGAATGGGATGGCCTGGAGGAGTATGTGCACGGGGAGAAGGTGGTGGTATGCAGAGAAGAGAGGGCGAAACGCGACGCGTGCTCTTATAATTACGGGGGCGTGTATCAGCTGCTGACAAAGCCGCCTGCAACGGTTTTTCAACGGACGCGTTGTTTGTTGCTGTATTTTACGCGTCGCGTCATTAACCACGCGTACTTATCGACGCGTAATTCCCCGCTTGATTAACTTGGATCTTATCCTCGCACTCGCACACTGATCTCCCTTCTACACCGTACATCCTCTGGTCGTCCACGATGCCTACTCAACAATATATTGTTCACCCTACCGATCTGCCATATGTGCCGACCATCATGAGGGCACCGTCGCCCTCAAGCACCATCGGTACTGACTATGGCCAGGATGACACCGATTTCGCGGACGCCGAACTCTCCGAGCGTGACTTTGCTCGCAAATGCGAAGAGATGATCGGGCTGAGTAGGCCCAGACCGGAGGAGGAGGAATCCAACAGGGACCCTCTCGTCCACCCTCGGCCGCTCCGTCAGAAACTCACGCCTTTGGAGGAGAAACGTACGTCGAACGCTTCCCTGTTCCGGATATTCGCTCTAACTTTGTGAACTCGTCAGAAATGCACGAGCATATCATGATCAACCTACGCGCGGCAGTGAAGATGCTGGAGGAGGAAGAGCTGTTCGAGCAAACCGCGGTGAACGGCGCCGCGGTGGCTCTAGACGACCCGGCACCGTCGAGCGAAGACGTTGACGAGATCATGCGCGGCCTCATGCTGCAAGGATCCACGGCACCCGCCAGTGCACAGTTCACGAACAGATCCGAGACGGTAACGCCTCAATGGGCAGCCACCGCCGCCATGGCAGCAGCGCGAAATGGGGGGATGCAATCGAATAGAGGAACACCTTCGATGGAGTGGCTTCCAGGAGAATGAGTCGTCTCTCTGTGTTTCTTAGATTCCTTTTGATACCTCGCATACCTCGATAATTGCGGGACTGGAGCGTTGATGCTTCTCTGCGCTTGTGTAGATCCTTGTACTCGTGGTGTCGCCATACCAGTGTATTGTAGGCTTGTATTATTACTCTGGCGAATTACTCTGGCGAAGGAACTGCCCCCACCTTCATTATGATCAGCTGCCAGGTCATACGCGCACGCTATCTACAACCTTGCTGCATCAGGTTCAGCAGGATCGTGTAAGCCTCAAGCTTGACAAACAAACTGATATTGTACAAGTTGTGCTACTGTTACATACATGTTCCGATACAAGGTTCTCTTATACATTTCTCATACATCGTACGCAATGCGGGCGCCGACCCAAGCGTACGGGTAGTTGTGCTGGTAGTAGTTGCGCAGGGTACGCCTCTCCGCAAGGCGCGGGATGGTCGTGTACGAGCCTCCAATCTGTGAAGGTATTGTCAGACCATTGTCGCTGCCAGACCCCGAGCGGCTCGATTACATACCACGACCTGGTGATGGTTGTCGAAGAAGTCCGTGGAATATCTAGGGTACTTGATCACCAACATGTTCCACATAGCCGAAGAATTGAAAACGCTTACCCTGGGTATAGCTTCGACGGTACGAACCCCTCATGCTTCTCGAGCACCGTCGACGTCCACTCCCACACACCTCCATTGTGGCCCTTCCCGCCGTCGCGCTGACCACCAGTCGTCGCGCTGCAACAACACATCCATTCAGCATCGCCCCAGCCCAAGAGATAACGACATGGACTTACGGAACAGGGTGCCAGTTCCGGAATCCGAGGTTCGCACCGCCCTCATACCCGCACTCGAACTTGTCGAGGAACAGTCTGAGCTCCGGCTCGGTGGGTATGCGTCCGCCCTTCACGCTCGCATAGGTCGACAGGTTGTCGAAGGACGTAATGAGAGGCCAGTTCCGAGCGATCTTCATCGGAACGGGACCATATAGCGTGCGGACCTATGGGAGCGGAATTGTGAGGAGAAGCCGGAACAGGAGGGAACATTTGGCTTACGTAGACTTCGCCGTCGATGTCGACCCAGCTCTTGGGGAACTTGATCCCGTCCATGTCCTTACCGCTGCCCATGTAAAAGTCGTAGAACTGCCCGTTCGTAACTGGGCGCCATTCAATCTTGAACTTGCCCACATGGACCTTCCTCTCTGGGTGCTCATTGTCCCAACCGAAGTCGTGCCCATAGACATCAGTAGAGTCATCGTCCGCTTCATCGTCGTTATGCCCGAGCGTGATGTCCTCAGGACCGAGTGTGATGGTCTGGGTAGCTGGTTCGGGGTGGTTGTTCCACGTCTCTGCGAAGACATCCCATGCGGGAGGCACGAAACCGGCAGGAGGAATTGTGCCTGTGCCCGCCCGCTGGAGGAGCATGTATAAGAGAGTCTGCATGGCTGTCAGAACTAGCGATGCGCACAGCCATGACGACATAGACCCACCTCAGCATGGAAGGCCTCGTGCTCGAGGGTCATGAACAGCACGCGGGCAATCTTGCGAGTCAGCGTGATCTTGCCAGACTCAATGTCGCGGTACAGATTCATTACGCGCTCGCGAACCCGGGACTGGTACTGCAGGATGTTGGGCAGCGACGGCCAGTCCTCGTTACGTTGCGGAACTTCCGAATGGGGCTGCAGAGAAACGGGGGTCAATATCAATGGTCGTGCGGAACGAGCAAAATGTGACGTACATGGCATTGCGTAGGGTCATCGACGATAGGGTCAATTCCCCTCTGTTGAGAGAGGGGTAAGCATACGCACAGACGCGCGGAAACAAAATACCTACTTCGAAGATGTACTGCAAATCCATCACTTAGCCAAACGGTCGAACGAACAACACAATGACGGCATACCTTGAACTCTACGGGTTCCGTGTCAGGTTCCTGGAGGAGTCTAGACAAATGGATCGACAAGAACGTAGGGATATGGCCGCAGTAAAACAGGCAGATGTGTCGCAGGTCGATGGGCTTCTCGAACATCATCGACGGCGGAATCATCTGGCGAGTGATGAAGTCCCAAGCGGCCCACATGTGCTGCCACTCCTCGACTGTGGGGATGGAGAAAGGGGAGCGGGCAACCGTCTGGGCATCCGCAGACGCTGCACTCTGGGGCCACTTGAGGAGAGGGAACATGAACTTCGGGCGTTCGAGCAGCCAGAGCGAATATTGCGACGCGCTGTCCATCCAACGATGGACAGGGCGGAGCCCGGAGTTCGTGAAGAGCGTGTATGCATCTCGTTCCGAGAACTGCGACCACAATCAGCCACCAGCATCATGTCGTACAAATGCGTCCACCGACCTTGTACGAGACTTCGACACGGACAAGTTCATCTTTCACGAAGGGGAAGTTGGTGTTAGTTTCAGGGTCCACGATGGTCTGATCGCAGGTCGACCTGTAGTACGCCTCGTGTCGGCCTAATCGTGTCCAAATCAGCATAGGTCACACAATAGGCGTCAAGAACACACTGACGAAGCTCTTCATTGTAACGTCCGACATATTCCCACTTGCTCTGGTCGAACAACTGCTCGTCCCCGAGCGCGCGACCGGCGCACGTGAGACCGTTCATAATAAAGTCCCGCGTAATACCCTTCCGGTCGTTGTAAGCCAACTCGATCTTCTTGGCATCGTTATCGTGGTCCAGCCCGAGCAGTAGCGTGTCGCCGGAGCCAGGGCGGAGGGGCAAAGACTTCAGGAACTCAGCGTCCTCCCCGCGCGTAAAATTCCCGAGTGAGGACCCGAGGAAGAGGATATGTAGTGGCTGGTGGGAGCCGGGCGTGGAAGGCGGAGTAGCTTCCGTCGCGTCGGAATGGCTCCTGGAAGAGTCGGAGCTCGGGGAGGGGTCCCTGCCCACGCGCTCAACAGGGTATCTCTCTGCCAGTTTAGTGTCGAGCTTGCTGAGCACGTTGCGACCTTCAAGGCCACCTTCCGCGATGAACTTGAGGCCGTCATCGTACGTTCCGCACAAACCGCTAGCAGAGACCTTGCCCTGCATGTCTGCACCTACGCTCGACTTGCTGAGTTCCATGAGGGTCCGTTCGAGTTCGCGTTTCTCGAGGTCGAGGGCGTAGTAGCTAATAGGGGGCGCGGACGAAGGGCCGGGGACCTGGCGCGAGAGTGCGCTCAAGATGAGGGACGTCTTCCTGAGTGCGCTGTACACCGTCGGTCAGATGCCTGCTGCAATATATACGCGTAGGACGAAGCCTGGAGCGGATGCGATAAGGGTCATGCTCGCCACACGTGATGGGCATTACGTCCAGAACACCAGTCACAGTGTGCGGGGTGAGAGTAGAGGAAGGCCGTGGCGTGAACGGAGTACGTATGTACGAGATCCGTACGTAGATTGGCTCCGCGCTAGAAGACATGGATATGGGGACGTACGCGACGCACGTAGCGCAGGACGCGTCCAACATTGTCTCCAAGAAGAGACGCGTTTCATGAGGTAAGAATGAAACTCACCCAGCACCAAGTTCGACGACAACCTCCTCAACGGGACCCCCACTTGAGACACCAGCATGCATGACCTTCACAATATCGTCCGCGTTGGTCTTTAGGATTTCTTCCTCGGCAGGGAAGAGATAATACTCGGGGGCGCCAGTGGTGATCTCATCATAGATCCGCAGCCCACGTTCGTCGTACAGGAGCATCGTAGGGAGCCATTTCTGGCCTGCAGGTTTGGAGAGCCCGGCGACGACCTGGTCGCGGATGGATTGGTCCGCAAGAGGGGCGTCGCGAGGGTGAATGTCAAGAATCTGGACGGGAACGGTAGTGGCAGACGCCATAGGAAACTGACGGACGGAAATGCGGACGAGACGGATGGGTTCGAGGCTGGAGAATGCATTCCGCGAGCACTGGCTGTATATATACACGGGGAGGGCAGGTGAGCGGTAGCGTACGCCGGCAGGAGCCTGGAGAGAGGCTCACTGGGCGATCGGCAGCGGCGTCACCGCGTCGCAGGAGGCGTCAGCTTATGTAAGCAACGCCTTCGTTCCTGCTTACCGTAAAAGCATCCAACGTTCCACTCCTCCCCTACCCAGTCATCATCACTTGACCTCCCCCGACGCGATGTCTGCCTAGATGCCGCCCGTCGAATGGCCGCTGCATCGCCTAATGAGCTACGCACGCCTATACGCGGTCCCATGCTGCCCATACCCAGCACACTCTAACCTCACCCTGTCTAGAACAGCGGAGAGGCGCAACTGCGATGACGATAGGGGCTCGCACTCAAAAGAATTGCCGTCGTTGATGCGCGAAAACCTCCAGCGCTGCCTATGATCGCATCCGTGCGCCGTGCGGCCTCGGCGGGCGTTTGTCCACGGATAGTTCCAACCGAATGGAGACTACACGTTCACACTGCGCAGAACAAACGTGTAGGCTCGGCATGCGGACGCAAGGGGATAGAACAGCAGCTGTGCTCTATTCTAGGGCTTCGAACACGGGTGCAGGTTCTCAGTCTGCATCTCAGAAGACGGGGCGAGCCTACACACCGGAAGAACCCCTTGAACCATACCGTGCACCTTGGCTTGGCCCATGGCACAAGAGTCTCTCCGCTCTACTGACTCAGCTTCTTGCTCATCCATCTCAGCGGGCGGGCATCCGCCCGAACGCGGACGCTGGGAACCTAGGATTGCATTGACCAAGCACGGTACTCACCGGGTTCTATACGTCCATCAGAGAAAGAGTAGTCATTCTGGGCCTAGACGCCGATGCCAAATGGGGGTATCTAATCCAATGGTGTGTAAGGGGGTATACAAGGGCTGCTCAGAATGTCTCATGTGGACAGTGGGGGGCTCAGGATGTTAGCGATCCTTATCTGCGCTTACAAGCCCAGCGGCAAGTCGAGATAGCATCTCGTCCGAGCGGGAATTGCGGGGAAAGCTACGTCCATCACCCATGCTAATAAAGATTTACCGGTGGTCAGTCTATAAACAGGAATTGGCGACGGATGAGTACGTACCAGCTACCCCCAATGACTAGTCGATGAACCCAGCCCCACGGCCTCGACCAGCCAAATACTTGCGCCCAATTATTGCGCCAACCTACATCGTACAGTCGTATATGCCGATGAGCGTCACGGACCAGCATCCGCTGCTCGAATGACAGTTCGTGCTCGAGGGGTGGATTCGAGAGCTTGCGTGAGTCCGCGTTGTCGGGTAACGGAGGTATGTGTCGCAGCAGCCAGAAGGGTGACAGCGACTCGAGTGTCGTTTGATTGGTCCTAACCAGATGTCGCGTCGGCAAGAGCAGAAGAACCAAGGTCAAGAAGCGCGTACGTGATGAGGTATATGTGGTAGCCCGTGAAGGACCCGATGACCATGCCAATGACGAGGCCATAGAAAGCAAGGAGGATAGCATGGACTGGCGTAGTCTCGTCCTACATAGCGGTAGGTAGTGAGGATAGACGCGGGGAGGAGGGCGAGCGAGGGTATACTTACGATGGCCATAGGGTGGGTAAACGCCCAATAGACTACACTGGCGCACAGTATGGCGACATATGCCGCAAGTACGCTGATGCAGATGAGGAAATGCACGAATGACGCGTGCGTCCGGTGACCCTGTCCATTACGAGGCGTTAAGCGGTCTCATGGGGAGGCGGTACGCGCCGCATCGTCCCAAGGCAGAGACGAGCGGTCTACATTTAGGCAGCGTACTCACGATGCACCTGTGTCCCAGCCACATGCAGTGGTGGTCTATATGCGTCATTGACGGCGTCCAAGCAACATGCTCAGCATGGCGTATGACAGCGCACCGATTGCGAGCGGAGCACGTACCCATCTTCAAGACGCATCTTCCGCACGACCCGCAATGGTGTGCGCGTTCCGGTTTGGGCGCGTCGCACTTCTTGCACCATTTTCCGGGCCCGTAAGCCTCTTCACCCTCAGGCGGGGCTAACAGTGCCTCCAAGAAGCTCTCGTCTTCTCGTTCGGTGCTTCCACCCGCTTCCTCTCCGTAGCCCTTGTCACCGGTGACGGGGCCAGGGTCGCGCGCGAGGAGGACGATGAGCGAAGAGAAAGCGAGGAAGGTGAGCAGGTAGATGATACACATATGCACAAGGCCGCGGAGAGGCGCATCGTGTACGCGGTAGTAGTAGTTTACGAATATTACGATGAGGGAAGGGTGGGGTGCCAGTATCATAACGATTGCCACTGGTGCGCAGTCGCGTCAGAGGTGAATACTGAACCCGATGGATTCCGCGTAACTCACGTAGAAGGGGGATATAGTGATACCACCGCTTACGAACTCGTTCTCCATCAATGATGTCGTCGTCGTCGACTGCACCGAGTCGCGGAGGCGTCGGGAGCCGTAGCTCAAGCAGAGGCGTTTGGGTATCGTTCCGAGGCATTCTTCGGGGCGGTATGTACTCAAGAAGCAAATCAAAAGATGTAGCAAGAAGGAGAGGGGCTGGCGGACATAGAAGGCGTCGCCGTCGTCACCGCTGTTCGTGACAAGAAAAGCTGCTGGACACAAGCTGGAAAGCGGAGAAGAAAGCTATGAGAGGATGTAAAGTCCGGAATCGTCCTCGCAACTGCTGTGCTCCCCGGACGCGGGCGTCTATACTGCCGCCGGTACGGGATTTTCCGTGATTCCCGGAATCTCCGGTGACCTAATCCGCTACGACACGCAAGAGACCGACGCCAGTCAAGCTGCCTTTGCCACCTTCTTCATCGGCTCTATCATGTCTTTCAATGTCTACTATCTAGGCTGCACTCTGCGAGACTTGTCATGAATTCATTCTGTGTAAGACGGATTTCTTGGGACACCTACGATTATTTCCGAGTGGTTCTCGGACTGTGGAACAACACACGCGGCGTAATTCTGCCTGAACTCTGATTGCGGTACACTTAACGACTGCATACATGGCCACCCACGCTCATCCTGACCACGATACACACCCCATCTCCACCATCGCTGCAAGTTTCTCCTCTACGAGGTATTCAACGGTCCATGGAAGCCTGCCCGATAGAACTGCAGCTTCTCATTTTCTCGTTTGCGTGCACTGACGACGGCTCAACTGGCCGTTCTCTCTCCCTCGTCTCGCGCGCATTCTATGAGCTCTCCTATCCGTATCAATGGAACTCCCTTGCAATACGCGGATACCCACAAGCAGTCGCCTTCGCCAAACTCCTATACTCGCTTCAGCCTACCGCATTCAGCCCTCCGCGGGTGCCCCGTGCGATCCACAACCTCTTCGTCAGCACTCGCACCGAGCACGCAGCACACGACAATATCATTGGCGAACCGCCAGACGCGTGGGTAGGGGTCTTGTGCAGCATCCTGCGGTACGCAGCGCCGACCCTCCAGACGCTCTCGATCGTCTGCTTCGAGTCCACCAGGGATTGCGCGGCGATCCTCTCCCACGCCCTCCGCGTTCGCTACCCTGCTCTGACAGAGCTCACTATTCGTGGACGATGCATGGTACGGCGGTTTCCTCGGCCGACTCCGATAGAAGAAGTGGGCAGCAGCGACAGTGTGACGGTGGATGACAGAAGACAATCGGACAAGCTAGGGGAGGCAAAGGAGGGAGGGGATAAGCCTCGGACATGGCAACCCATACCGACTCTCCGGCGGTTGCACATCGCCTGTACGTTCCAAGGCATGACCTTGGGTACCCATGCCGAGCACACCTTCATTTCCGAGCTGGCGCCCGAACTTACACACCTGCGGCTCTCCGTGCTGGACCTCTGGGGCAGCAGGCGTATCGCGGAGATTTTGCACGCGGAATGTGCAGAGAACGGCATGGCGGATCCATTGCTCGAAGTGTGGCCGTCTCAGCACGAGACGCCGCTACACGATCCAAGCCCCTCTCACCGTTCCGCACGTCGAACTTCCGCTGCAAGGTTCCCAGTCAATACCCTTGCGCACCTCACTCACCCGCTCCAGCCCATCGGAAATGGCGCTAATGCTGCAGCCGCGGGAGACCCGGACGTGCGAGTTGCGAAGCGGGTGACCTGGGACAGGGTCCTCCCAAGCACAAATCAGCTCGAACTCTTCGCATTCCAGCCTCCGCCGACAGAATCCTTGGACTTCTACTGCTCGTGCTGCATGGACGTGCGCGGAGACCGAGATGTGATGCGCGTATTTGAGGCGTTGGCGCGCGGCTCGGACGGGCGGTTCCTGCTCGTTCCCTGTTGCACGAGGGAGGGTTACGGGTTCAGTGAGGCGCTGGCAGATTGGCTCGGGCGTATGGGTGGTTCGCAAGGTTGCTGGGGCGCCGACAGGCAGGACAGCGAGCCTCCTGTCGCCGTGGATGCGGCTCGAACGCCTCCCCATGGGGAAGAAGCTCTCGATGTTGCCCGTGCGCGGAGGAAGCAGCGGCGGGCGTCCTCGTTGCAATCGATCAAGTCTGCGTTACAGAAGGCAAAGTTCTGGTGATAGGCCTCATGCCTTGACTGCGTGTCGAGTGTGAGTTTGAACTTCGCTGGGCGTGAGAGTGTGCGAGGGTGGACTTCCGTGGCTTCCATTGCGTTCGTGAAGCGGTGATTGAGTCTCTATCAATATCTCGCCGGTAGGGTTGGACCATTCTTTCGGACAGACTTTTGTCTATGATCCTGGACTGATTCGGTAGTACAGGTGTATGTATCCATCTAAGAAGAGGATGTATGATATGCTTTCATCGTGAACCACAATCCCAACACGCTTCCTCGGAACTCGAACCACGGCGTTTACTGCCAAGCATCATCTGTGTCCGGAACTCTGAAGCAAGGTTGGCTAGAAGCCCAGCATGCGGGTGTTGTGGCTGTCTTCGACAGATATCCTCGTTCCGACCAGAAATCCCTACCCTGAAGCCCTCGGACGCCCGCAAGGCCAGACGAGAAGCCCTACTAGCTCGGCGCTCAGTGCTGTATGTGCGTGCACCCTTCCCTCAGGCCTCAGGCACACGGTCTCGTCGGCTGTCAGCAGCCCAAGACCGCGTCATCTCCCCAATCATCACATTGAGAAGCCGTCATCCAGGTTCCCACCTCGAGAGTCGAGCCGCGGGGCACGGCGGGGGTGCAGCCGGCATGTGTCATTCCTCAGGTGCGTCGTATGTTCGGGCTGCCCCGCAGCAGTCGAGGCATCCGAGCCTAGTGCTGCTATCTGACGACACAGACGTTGTGGCGCTGGTTCCAAGACTGTATGAGCGACAGTCGCTCCGTGGTGATCCAGGAGACCGCGTGCTCCGTACCGCGCAGCGTGGGGGCTTGTCAGAGAGCCTTGCGCAGCGGCTTTGCAGGAGCACTGCGACTTTATTTATGCTGATGCCGACGGAGGCCCGGGTTTGTAGTCGGCAAGGTTACGATATCCCGCAAATCCTGACCTCCGAATTTCGTAGACTCATCAAACTACTCCGGCCCTGCGAAGGGCGGGGAAGACGTGTGGATGCTGTTGGCTAAAGCGGACCTGCAAAGGTGGGACGAACGTCATAACAAGGAGGTAAGCTGCCAGTTGGAGACTGAAGAAGCGTGCTTGTGTTGAGAGTGTGCCTAGGAGTTCTCGCTCCGCCGTTGATCACATTACAAAGCGAGAAGATGGGAGAAGACAGATGGTATGCAGGTGAGCTATATTTAGACTTTGATTCGTCGCTGAGTGCGGGGTGCTGTAGGACACTGGACACTGGACGGTGGACATACGACGGATGGAACTTGGGCTGCAACTTCCTCCAATGGCTTATCTTTCTCGTGCCCACCACCGTCTGGCCTCTGGGGCCCTGGCACGTTTGCGGCGCTGAGCCCTGGGGAACAGCTCGGAACCGACTGCGTCATTTGTCGCCGTGGCTGCCGCTGCTGTAATGCTTTGTCTTCGTTTCTCCAGCTTCTCCTCCTTCCGCCACAACGCTCTCGGCCACGCTGTTTTCCCGGACTGCGCACATTGCCTCTCTTGGGCCTGCTCTCCAAGGCTACTGCCGGCTGCTGCGCTGTACCGCCCCTCGCCAGGCTTCTAGGATCGATCCATCTCGACGACATCTCCGCCAGCATCCCTATCAGAGACGCGCACCAAATGGTCTGGCCGCGGCGTCCAATACCGCCGGAGAATACTCTGTATCCGTCCTCTGACAGCGGCTTCCCTGGGCTTTTGTCCTTGCGTTATTTCTGGCTTCGAATTCGCGTGTGGTGACATCCGGCGGTACCCACCGCCTCCAACGCCTTCCTTGCCATATCCATCTCGGTTGTGGACCGTACCTGCCGCTTCGAACTGTATATATACCCTCTGATGCTCCTCCCACTGCCGCATCCCACTCACTTCTACTGCTACTGTATCCACCTTCCTCACGCACAAGCACAAGCACGATGTCGTCCTTCGTCGCCTCTCGCTCCGTGCCCTTCGTGAGCCGCGTTGCCGGCCACCATGCCAAGGAGATCCTCGCCCGCGACAGAGCCAGGGCGCAGAAGATCATGCAGGGCATCAACCCCCACGGGCCTGCTGCCTTCCATGAACTGCGCAAGCGTCGTCACGAGCACCACCACCACCACCACCGTCACCCTCGTGGCCCTGGCGGAGGCACTGGTGGGGACGACCCGGCTCCCTCTGACCCCGCGCCCACCGACCCGACCCCGGGAGGAGGTGTCGACGTTACCGACGCTGGTGTTACTTACACCGCGTCTGTCGGTGTCGGCAGCCCGGCTACCCAGTACACTCTCCTCATCGACACAGGTTCGTGTTTCTGGCGGGATGCTACGATACGATACGCACGTTGTTGACGTATTATCGTATTCTGTAGGAAGCTCCAACACTTGGGTTGGCGCCGACAAGTCCTACACGCCGACCAGCTCCGGCAAGAGCACCGGCCAGACCGTCGTAAGTTCAGCTCTTCTGGTCTGCTATGTGTTCCTGTAGGTTCACACAGCGCCACCTTGTAGCAAGTGAGCTATGGCTCCGGCTCCTTCTCCGGCACCGAGTGTAAGTCGCTCCACCGTCGTCTCCCTGGCGATGATGTCGATCCCTCAGACTGACGTCTTCTGTGCGCCTATGTGTGTGTACAGACACCGACACCGTGACGCTGTCCTCGTCGCTCGTGATCCAGAACCAGAGCATCGGCGTCGCGTCCTCCGCGCAGGGCTTCCAGGGCGTCGACGGCATCCTTGGTATTGGCCCCGTCGACCTCACCGAGGGCACGGTCTCGGGCAACCAGCCCGTGCCCACTGTGACCGACAACTTGTTCGCGCAGGGCACCATCGAGAGCGACTCGATTGGCATCTTCTACCAGCCCACGACCGACAGCGGTGCGCTCAACGGCGAGCTCAGCTTCGGCAGCGTTGACAGCAGCAAGTAAGCATTTTCCATGAGCACCCAACGTGCATGATCGTTGACCGTCTCTTTGTTTAGGATCACGGGCGACGTGACCTTCACGCCAATCACGTCCACCCAGCCCGCGTCGCTCTACTGGGGCATCGACCAGCAGGTGACGTACGGCTCGTCGGGCACGACGCTCCTCTCCGGCAACCCAGGCATCGTCGACACGGGCACGACGCTCCTCCTGCTCGCGACGGACGCGTTCCAGGCGTACCAGAGCGCGACGGGCGCGACGATGGACAACGCGACCGGCCTGCTAACCATCACCCAGGAGCAGTTCGACGCGCTCCAGTCGCTCTTCTTCACCATCGGCGGCACCACGTTCGAGCTCACCGCGAACGCGCAGATCTGGCCCCGCGCGCAGAACGCGACGATCGGCGGCGAGGACGGCAAGATCTACCTCGTCGCGGCGGACTTGGGCACGTCCAGCGGCCAGGGCTTGGACTTCATCAGTGAGTTGAATAGTTGGAGGTTTGAAGGGTGGGTGTTCACGCGTCTCTCGTTTGCAGATGGTTTCGTCTTCCTGCAGCGCTTCTACAGCGTGTATGACACTGGCAACAGCCAGGTCGGGCTTGCCACGACGCCGTTCACCATGGCGGAGACCAACTAAGCCCTCTCATGAGCATTCTCTTCACGGACTTGATGACCATCATGGACTAGACGAAGGTGTACGATTGTAACGCTTCACGTGAGATCTGACTGTTGTGGATGGACTTGGTTGTTCAGCATTGGTACCAGATGTTGAGGTTGATGCTCTTGGATGTATGCATACTACTAGCTTGAGTACACTTTGAGATTATCAATACAACGTTGCGAAACGGTATGAGTACATGAAGGAATGAGTACATACATGAGGTATCTAATCCTGATCCAGTGCAAATAAACAGTCCACGACGGCATATAGGTGTGCATATATGAGCAACAACCGACTTGAAAGCAACGTAAACAGCATCATGACAAGAGGAGACCGCAACTCTCCACTCCCCCTCACTCAAGGGAATCTAAAACTCATCCGAAAAATAGTCCGCGAGCGACTCCTTGATCTCGCGCATCCGCATCGTCGTCGCCACGAGCGCGCTCTCCCTGCAGTGCGGCATCCCGTCCAAGAACCCCTGGCTCGGAATCTCGCGCTCGACCATCGCCTTCATCACGCTCTCCGCGAGCATGATCTTCCCCAGCACGTCCTCGCGCGCGAGCCCGGGCAGCACCTGCGTCCCCGTCTCGAGCACCGCGCGCCAGAGCGCCCCGAACGCCTTCGCGCACCGCTGCTGGCTTGTGCACCGCGCCCCGTGCGTCAGCGGCGGCGGCTGCCCCGGCAGCGCGTCCCACAGCTTGGTGAGCGCGTAGTACCCTGCAAGGAGCCGCACGCGCTGCGAGCGCGTAAGTGCACGCTCGGCGTCCCAGTGTGCTTTGCCACGGAGCATGAGCGCGTGGTAGGCAAGCCCCATTACGGGCCGCAGGTTGAAGCGCTCGCCGATCGTCAGTGCGAGCGCGAGGTCGCGCCCCTCGCCAACAAGCCGCTTCCAACGCGTAACGGCACACTCGAGCAGGTCGGCACGTTCGCAGAGCGCGGCGAGCTCGGTGAGTTGTACAAGCGTAGGTGGGTGGGAGGTGGATAGCCCAGGAGTCGGAGGCGCGGTTTGCGGGAGTGTAGGAACGGTCCCCGTGGTGGTACTCGAAGCGGCGGTAGTGGTGAGGATATCGTCTAGCGCGCCCGGGCGCGAGTAGTAATGGTGCAGAGCGGAGAGAGCCCAGTTCATGATGCTCCGGAACTGGTACTTATGGGTGATGCGGACAAGGTTGACGAGCTGCGTGCAGTCCGCTTCTGAGGACATGGCGAGCGTGAGCTCGTGTGGCCTTTTGCAGTCCATTTTGTCAGCAAGATGGATCGCTGCGGCGTAGAAGGCAGGGACGAGCCACTCACAGTGCGTAGAGAGCCCAGAGCAGTGCACGGAACTCGTCTGCGGTATCGCCATGCAGCCTGATCGGGTTCTCGTCGCACTCGCCCTCCTGCGCGGCGGACATGCTCGAGTCTGAGCGCGCCGAGTCCGTCTCGCCCGACAGCTGGAACATCGTCTCGAACGCCGACTTGTCCTTCGTCAAGACCGAGCGGTGCACCTACAGAAAGCATATCGGTATGCACAGCACCACCATTCATCATCCCTGATCGTCAGCCCTTCTTCCCCCTGCATATACTCACAAGCAGGAGGTGCGCACCTTAAACAGCGTATTCTCGACGAGGAGTACACTGTTGCCGTCGTTGATGTAGTACGTCGGATCCCTGTACGGGAGGCGTGGGCCGGGTATAGAGAGCCCAAGGAGCATGCCGTCGTTGAGGAACGAGTTTGTCATCGTCATGAGCGGGCTGTCGGGCGGAAGGGCGGGGTGGCCGTCTTGATCCATCGTGCGTGCGGCGTGCGCTGCTACTAGGCTAGCGTGTCGGGTAGCGGTTGGCTTGGGCTTCTGGATGGGTATCTATCTGGGCGCCGTTCCTAAGTCTGGTGTGCGAGCGGCTGACCGTCGTCAAGATCGTCTGTATGGGGTCGTGTTCGCGGATTCTAGGGGTTCAGGATTTAGGAGAGGACAAGAGACATAGAGATGGCGGAGAGGAGGGTTATGGCAGAAAGAGGAGGTCTTATAGACGTTGTGCTGCGAGGAGACGGACATGGGCAGCAGCTGCCCATGTATGAACAGCAACAAGCCGTTCCGAGGCCCCCGCCGCTCTCCCGCCCCTGACAATGATAGACGCGCTAGTCCCGCTCAGGCTTACTCTCTGCTGCTGACGCTCGGTGACGTCCTGCTCGCTCGTACTTTGCAAAAGCAGGAATATATCACGCCCTTCTATTCCAAGTGCATCCGGGAGCATCCATACACAACAAGACAGCACGGGGACCCAGTACGAAGAAAACAGAGCGCACCGCAACGGCAGCACGTTTACTGCCCTCGCGTAAGATAGAAGAAACCACCCCACTGGATCAACAAGCTTGTTCCCCAAATATACCTGGTGCGGTAAAGGTTGCACAATATCCTCTTCCAGGTGCTGGGAGGACCCTGCGCGCCCGCCTCGTCGATTGCCGCAATCTCATCTTCCGTCAGAGGCGCTGCAGCGGGAAACGTGTGAGCATACATCAGCGGGATGACTGTGCGGGTGGTGGAGAACGTACGTAGATCTGCCGTATCCAGGTACTCCTTGAGGTGATCCTTGCTGGAGCTCGTGCTGCGCAAGGTTGCGGTCAGGATGATGTCAAACCCTCTGCGAGTACGGGCACACGCACGTCACGATCGCGACGCCCTTGCTTCTGACCCAGGAGAGCAGGACTTGGACGGGCGTGGCATTCAGACGCTTGGCCGCAGCGTTGACAGGCTCGTCGACAGGGCCACCAGGGTACTTGGTGATGGGCCTATCATCAGCAGGGGAGAGCGCTGAGTATGCTTTGGGTTCGAGACATGTAGCATCCATGACTCACTGGAGACTACTGTACGCCTCGGTGATGATACCGTGCTTCGCACTGAACTCGAGCAGTTCCTTGTTCTCAGCATAGTTGTACGGGTGGAACAGGATCTGGACGAGCTATTGTCAGGACATGGGCGGCATAATGCCACGGAACAGACGGACCTGGTTGACAGCAGGTTTGACCTTGGCAATCTTGACAACGTCCTGAAGGAGCTTCAAGTTGAAGTTGCTGACACCGATGCTCCTGAAGAGAACGGTCAGCAGGGCTCCTGTAGCCTGAGGTGACACAACAATTACTTCGCCAAGCCTGCGTCCTTGATTTTCTCAAACTCGCGCCAGTCATCCTCAATATTCTTCACCGCCATAGGGTTGTGGATCAAGTACAGGTCAACCTGCTTGATACCGAGCTGATAGGCTGCTTTTAGCACACCAAAACTTAGAATCGCGACGACAGATGCGCGCATACGTTGTCCAGGCTGTTGTGGATTGCTTCTTGGATAGAAGTCAGACCAGACCATTTGGTCGTGATATAGAGTTCAGAGCGGCCTAGAGCGCTATCGTGGATAGCACGCCCGACGCTGTCCTCTGTTCGGTACCCTATCTTGGTTGTTGGTACTGTGTGATGCAACGTGGAATTGAGGGCAACGTACACTGAGCGGTATCAATGTGGGAGAAGCCTGACTCGATTGCTTGGAGGACGTAGTCTGTCACATCCTACCAGATGCACAAGGTGAACTTCATGATACACAAGCGTCAGAGACGTGTTAGGACTTACCTGACCCTTCCACTTTGAACCAGTACCGAACGCAACAACCGGCATCTATATAGCTCTCCGCTCAGGATACTATTCGGTCTGTCCGCGGCCTATGTCCTGTACCTCATTGCCATCGTTCAGCTTCACCGTCCCGAACGGCATCTTGTGGTAGTTTTCAAGCTAAAGTAACGAAGAGGAAGGAACGTGAAAGCGCTAAACGAGCTAACTGAGCGCGGTGGGGTTGCGAGGAGGGGGCGGAAGGAGAGGCTAAGTATAAGCTCGGGCGTGTGGCTGCACGGTTGAGATCACATTGCTGAGTGAGCGCGGTGAGCCGACTTCGCGGGGAAGGAGGCGGGAATCTCGTTCGCCACCTTGCCGTGAGTCGCCGTCATAGATAGTACCTGGTCGTCCATCTTATCTTATCTTATTTTCCCCGCAGCCTTCGCCGATCATCCTGCGATCGCGTTGCTGAGGAGGGCGGTGGCTGCTTCAGCGCGTTCACGACTTGTTTGCTTCTTTGCAAAAACCGTTGACTGCGACGAGATGAGTGGACCATATCTCACCAGACCGACCCAATACAATATCGAGGATTCCAACATAGCCCTGCTGGGCTCCGACGTAAGTGGAATCCCCCTGTTTGCCTCAAGAATGGATATCCGTAGATCACGGGCAAGCTCACACATACCACTTCGCACAGCTTGAGAAGCAAGTCAGAGAGCATGCCGGAGACAAGGAGCCGGCATGGGAAGTAGCAGGAACCCAGCCAGGACTGCAGATCTGGCGCATCGAACGTTTCACCGTCAAGGAATGGCCCAATTCTCACTATGGGAATTTCTACGATGGGGACTCGTACATCGTGTTGCATGTGAGTGCCGTTTAACACCGATTCAGCGGTATGATATTGACCCACCGCAACCGTATAGACGTACAAGGAGGACCAGGACTCTGAAGAGTTGCTCTATGACCTGCACTTTTGGCTAGGCTCGGAGACAAGCCAGGACGAGGCCGGGACCGCAGCGTACAAGACCGTCGAGCTTGACGACCGTACGTGCCTCCCTCCCTCCTACTCACCCTCACCTCCTGATCGTGAACCCAGACCTTGGAGGCAAACCCGTCCAATACCGCGAAATTCAAGGGTACGAGTCCCCGCGCTTCCTTTCCTACTTCCCCCGCTTCTTCTGCCTGCACGGCGGCGTCGCCTCCGGCTTCCACCACGTCTCCGCCCCACCCCCGGACAACACGCGCAAGTTGTACCGCGTCAGCGCGATCCAGGTGCACGGGCACGCCGCGCCGCACCTGCAGGTGCGCGAAGTGCCTGCGGAGGGCGCGAGCGTCGTGCAGGGCGACGTGTACGTGCTCGATATGGGAGAGCGCGTGTGGCGGTTCAACACGGAGAAGAGTGCGGGGAAGGTGCGCTTCAAGGCGGCGGAATTCGTGCAGTCGTTGGTAGACGAGCGCGAGAGCCAGTGCGAGACGACCGTCTACGGTACGCCTTCACGCTCTCACCAAGCATTGACAAGGTGCTGATTCACGAATATTTCTTAGATGAGCACGGCCAAGGAGCAGGGGCGTTCCTCGCCGAGCTGGGTGCCCACCACGTCGCAGCGCCAGCTGAGACCACCTCCACGTCCGAAACCGCGCTCTTCCGCCTCTCCGACGCGAGCGGCGACGTCGTGTTCGAGCGCGTCGAGCCGCCAGCGCTCTCCACGCTCTCGTCCGACGACGCGTTCGTGCTCGATGCGGGCGCGCAGGCGGTGTACGTCTGGGTCGGGCGCAACGCGTCGCTCGCGGAGCGCAGGCTCGCGCTGCAGTACGGGCAGCGGTACCTGTACGAACATAGAAGAGGAGAGGGGAGGGCGGCGTATGCGACGCATATCGTGAAGATTCAGGAGGGACAGGAGACGGATACGTTCTTGGCCGCGATCGGCGCGTGAGCGCTGGGTGCGTAGGTATGCATGCGGACGGAATGTAGGATATGGAGTTGTATACCCATGATGCATCATTTTGGAACGGATCGTGGGCTAGGTAAGGCATGGGCGGGAATAACATTACATTAGGCGTGTCATCGTGAAAGTCGTCATTCGGCCATTGCGTCTCCAGAGCTAGAGGTCTCTATCTCGCTCTCGCTGTCATCACTATCGCTCGCTTCATACCCAGGGCCACAAGGACGGATGTCGAAAACGTCTCCGTTCCCCTCCGTTCTTATTATCCTGTCCGAGCACAAGCAAAAACTAAGTCAGCCCTCTATCGCACAATAGCACTGCCTAACAGCCACTCACTGGTCAAAGAGAGCGATGGCCTGGCTGTCGTCGTCCGGCTCGTCAGTCATATCATCATCAATGAGGCCCATCGCGCGCAGCAGAAGTTGTCGAGAATTGGGGTCTGTTGGCGGGACCGCGCGGACTGCTTGTGGGGTCAACGGGAGGGGTTCGGTGGAAGGTGTGATTGAAGTGGGACTGTGCAGCCGGATGAAGCGCTCAATGCCAGCAGTGAGAATGTACGGGCGATGCGGGTGGATCAATGCGGTATTCACGATCGAGTCGTGGCCTGAACGTATGTGGCAATCAGCTATTTATCGGTCAGTGAAGGGGAATCGTTTCAAGTACCTGTGAGTCGGGCATGTGGGACAGAGAGTTCCACTGGGACGTAACGGGGGCTAGTATGTGTCTGAGCGTATCCTGCAAGTACATCATACAGTCAATGTAACGACGAAGATGAGCGCGGGACAGAATTATACCTATCTCCCCTGGACGAGGTTGTGTGTCCCACTTGAACTGATCCACCACGGTCCGCTGCTCGAGCAATGCAGCTTCCGAAGGGATCTTCCACAAGTACGTGCGGAAGTCGTCGGACCCATGAGCGTAGTATAGGTCCTGGTCAGACCCCAGTCCACCGAAGCTGCCGTGCTAGTATGCCTGTTAGCACACTTCTCTGACCAATGCGGAGCGTTAGAACATGGCTACCTTCATGGTACAACTATTTGACCATGTTTGCTCTCCAGGGTGTACGGGCGAACCGTCCGGCAGATGTCGACCGCTGAACATCGCGATCGGATAGGGGTCGTTCAGGGCGTACAGTGTCGGATAATGATGCTGAGGCCCGCGTGAACGGCGGCCTACTCATAGGGAACAGTCAACCTACAAGCATTGTGAGAGCCAACCTGCGCCCTTTGTCATAGATGTTCAGCCTCTGCTACACATACGGGGAAATGCAGGAATGAGAGTACCGTCGCGGTCAAAGGTGAGACTGCTCGTCTCTGGCCTTGCCATGCACGCCTGTCCCTGTTTTGCTATCGCTGTGACATACTAAGCAATGTTAGTCGTCTGGATTATGATAAGACAACGGCCCACTTTGTGAACAACGCCCTTGTGTTGTCTTTGGGAAGCTGGGCCGAATGCCATCCGGACGTCTCGGAGGCAGACGGTGCCTTGGGTGTCACTTGTCGCGAAAAGCTGGTGCATGGTGGGATGGTATTGCACGCAAGAGAAGGGTGCGATTTGTTGCAGTGTGCCTTGAGCTCTGGTAAGGCGGTTCTCCGCACGCGTGTCATGGAGTATCACACGGCCATCCTCGCTATGGACATTGGGCGATCGACCGCCATCGTGAACATAGCCCAGATGATGAGATGATGAGAGGACTTACGACGCACTCAAGAATACATGGTCTTGTGTTGGGTGGGTCGAAATGGCCCGGATGCTATCCTGTGCATAGTTAGGTGACGTCGAAATTGAGTTTGGATGAGATCCATACATCATGTTGGTGATCCCTAGACGAGGGAGAATTCGACGTTGTTCTCCTACTGGAGATTGGGTTATGAAGGTGTGTGATATCAAATTGCAGTATGTCTGCTCTCGTGTCTCCACTTATAGAGCATGGATTGATCATGGATATCGCGTTGCAAGCAATGAACACCTACGAGTATAAGTATTGGCCGGAGGCCGAGAAAGCCAGTGTGAAGACATTGGACTAGTTTGGTGGTTAGCGACGGTGGTCGAAGATATGATGAAGGCAGCAATGACCAACTTGCGCCAGTGCTTACCCTTGGTCCACGGAATCTCCATGTTGGACTCGAAACCACGTCCTGGTTAAAATCCCAGATGTGTACGTACGGATCTGATAGAACAAGGCGGCCGTGCTCTTGCTGAGCGCTTTCATCGTATATATGAGAACGAGTACATACCGTCCCCCGCGCTCGCGAGCCATCGTCCATCTCGTGAGATAGCTAACGCGTTCACGCAGGATGTGTGGGCGGAGAGTTTTCTGCAATATCACCCCCGCACGTCAATTCTCCAGGTCTCACCGTATGCGACATGTCCTCTCAACTTGGAATAGGGCAATCCGTTCGCAAGAAGAGCATCCACTGCCTGTCGTGTCGACGAGGCAGGGGCGGACTGCTTGTAGGACTCCGTCGCGTCCCAGAGATGAGAGCGTCCACCACCATGACGGCCTGCACGGGCCATGGTGCCCAATGCGAGGCAGCTATCACTCACGAATGAGCACTATAACAAGTGCCTCGTATGAGGGGAATTGGCGTCGCAGGAACAGCACGCGTCTCGATATACGAACGCTGCTTGCCACGAGGTTTGAGAACTTCCCTGGGACCTTAGGTGCGCGTGTAGTGAAGACGATAGGTTCTGTTGTTCGTTCTCACAGTGAGTAAAGGGTGCTGCAGAGGCGAGAATGGCTTGTCTGAGTGGTGAGTATGGTACTTGTAGAAAGAAACCGTGAAGGAACTCGTTTTAACTTGTCCGTACCCGTACCTTGATAAGGAAATTAGACGCCCGTAGTCAGTAAGCCGAGGAGCCCTTTGATCGCGAAGCTTCAGCTTGTTTGCGGCTTGCCACCACCTTGTACCTCTTTGTACACGAAGGAGGAGACGTTGCAGCAGCAGTGCTACAGAATGCTTGCCGCATGCCCCGTTCGCGCGCGTTTCGAGTGGAGTCAAGACGGCTCAGCCGGTTCTGCCGTATCGGCATGCAGCGCGCGCGCAGTCAGCCTGTGTTGTTTGCGCGCGGGGGGCTCGGGGAGTAGCGAGGTTTATGTATCGTGACTCTTCGACTGTCCTTCGGACTTCCCACTCTACCACCACCTCGCGCGGGCTTGGTAGGTATCTGCAGGTGATGACGGCCTCAGAGGCATGAGACTTGCACGGTAAGCATAGCAGTGGCTGATGTGGCTGACTCGCAGCACCAGGCATGAACCGAGTAAAGAGGCTGCCCGAACGGTGCAAATCAGGCAGCGGCGTGCGACCACGTCAACCACTAGGTTGAGACGGGGAAGCGTCCTCCTTGTACACCTTAATCTCATTCTATTCTGTGAATAGGTGTCACGACATTGCTAGTGCTCACACTGGTCGAGTGTACCACTACAATGCCCCCTTTCATCCTGATCTCCCCTGCAACGCGCGGACTCTCGCTCGCGCTCATCCGGCATTACCTCCGCACTACCTCTCTCCCCGTCTTCGGGACCTACAGACCCAACCCTCCGTCTTCTGAGTCGGCGCAGTCACGAACACCCGACTCCGTGCGGGAGCACATCCTGCGCCCGCTCTCAGGAGCCAACATCGACCCTTCTCGTTTACGGGTCTTACCGCTGGACTTCGCCTCCGAGGAAAGCATCGCCGCAGCTGCAGCCGCGCTCGAAGACGCGCTCCCCAAAGACGCGCAGTCCTACATCCGCATCGCGTTCTTCCTTGCGGGGGTCCTGCATCCGGAACGTCAACCGGCGGATCTGGTGCTTGAGAACATCGTAGAGACGTTCCAGCTCAACGCGATCTCGCACTTGCTCCTCATCAAGCACTTCTCGCGCTTCCTCCCGCCAGCGTCTTCCACGCGCTCGAACGCAGAGTCTACGTCGACTACTAGTACCACATCGGGCGAAGCGTCTTCATCCTTCAGAGCCAGGGACGTGCTCGCGAAGTGGGTGCACGTCTCCGCGCGCGTCGGCTCGATCTCGGACAACGCGCTCGGCGGCTGGTACTGGTACCGCGCGTCCAAGGCGGCGCTAAACCAGGTCATCCGCACCTTCGACCTCCACCTGCAAGCAAAGAAGCTGCCCGCGATCAGCGTCGGACTGCATCCTGGGACGGTCAAGACGGACCTCAGCAAGGCGTTCTGGAGCAGCGTCAAACCAGGGAAGCTCTTCGAGCCTGAGTATGCTGCGGAACGGCTGGCGGAGGTCGTCGATGGCCTCGGCTCGGCGCAGCGGGGGAGAGTTTGGGATTGGAAGGGCGAGGAAGTGAAGCCCTGATAGACCGGCTCTCTGCCATGCTTGCGTCCCGTTGACACATACCCTTGGAACAACTTGACCTCCGCGTGACTTCCAGGCGGGTTCCTACGGGCCAAACGTCTCGAAGCCTCGGCCCAAGGCATGCATGCTAGGCTGTGTGATGATATGATGTAAAGGTATGTACAAGCAGGCATCCACTAGTTATACAAGGTATGTACAGTAGGTCGGTGTCTCTTGCCTGGAAGCAGCCCTGAGAGAAAAACGAGTCGAGGTGACAAAGCAACCCTCATAGCGTGACGTACAGCTACCTCCGAGCACGGAGATTCATGCTGCTGTCGCACCAAATATGCCAGCGAACCACTCCTGGAAGGCCTCGAGCTTGGCGAAGCCCCGCTCGCCGGTAAATCCCCCTACTACAAGCACCAGGTGCGTGATGGAGAGCGCCGCGACCAGCGCGATCACCGAGGAGAGGCTGACGAGGCGCTCCTCGGCGGGCGGCTGTGACGCCTCGTACACGACCTTCGGGTCCTCCTGCGTCTTGACGGCGATACCCAGCGGCGAGTGGGAGACATCTGTCGCAGGCGGACTCGGAGGCGTCGACTCGACTGGGGAGTGGAGCGGCGAGTCGATCTCGACGTCGGATCCGCTCGAGCTCGTCGTTGAAGGCGGGTTGAGCACGTCAAATAGGGCGGTGTTGTAATCGAACGCCAGCCGCGCCTCCTCAAGAATAGCGGCTGCACGGTGTGGGCAGGTACGTCAGCTGCTCGTCCCGGTACCCCACATACTGCGCACGTCACCCACCTTTGAGCTCGGTATTGTCGCCGACGCCCGCATTCATCCCGTCCCGGTACCATTCCTTGATCTTCTTCAAGTCTCCCATGGTGCTCGCCGCGGAAGACGACGACGCACCGCCACCGAGCGGCCGGAACTCGTAGAAGCTCACGCCCGCGCCGTCCTCGAGCCCGTACGCCTTCACGATCCGCCTGCGGATGAACTGCCCGCCGCTGAGATCGCCGAGGTATCGGACATAAGCGTGGGCGAGCAGCCGGGACGGGTCTGGGCTCGCGGCAAGTTCCCGGAGGCGGTCGACGTATTGCGTGAGTGCGGGCGGGGGCGAGGACGTGAGCGCGACGTGCAGCGGATGCGTCTGCCACGAATCCTCCGGCACGTTGAGAAGGTAGCTGATGTCTGCTGCGATGTTCGCGGAGCGTGCGAAGAGCCCTGGGTTGTGCGTCGGCGCGAGGACGGGATGTGTGGCGTGCTGCTCGAGGGCACGCTCGAAAGCACTGCAAGCAACACCATGGTGCCCATGTCAGAATGTTTCTCGACCAGCTCACAGAGTAGAGGAACACTCACTCGTAGATGTGCCAGAGCATCATGAGGAAGCGGACGTATTCCTCCTTGTCGAGCTCTCCGCGGGCCAGCCACTTCGCACCCTGGCTATGTTCAGCACGCTCATGGGCCTCTGCGGTACCCTGTCGGAGGATGTTCGCAGCGGGCTGAGAAAGGTCGATGACGGACGGCATGGTTGGGGGATGAACGACTGGCGTTGCGAGGGCCGGGGTGGGGGGCTGGAGGAGCAACGGGGCTTGGAAGGAGGGGCTATAAAAGCGATAGTACCTCCGCAGGAGGCAATGACCAAGGCACGAGGTGTGCTGGGGCGGCTAGGAGAGGGATACTCGGAGAAGCGGGAGCGGTAGAAAAGGCAGGACGACCTTTTCTGAGCGGGACGAGCAGGGACCACGGAGAAGGGACTGAAGAGGAATATTATAATCGCAGCGGACACCGGCTGTAGTAAGCTGTAGCTGGGTGCACCGGCCGAGCACGCAACGCCCATCACACCATTCCCATCTTATCTGATAATGCTTTTTTCACACAGATAGCCTTTTCCAGCCTTCTTGGCGCATCTAAGCGCCCGCACTTCAAATTGGCTGCGGTGGCTGAGTGGCGTTGCGCCATCGACCGGGCCCCCATGAGTCTATGACGCACGACGATGTCCGCTACAATCTCGCGAGCTTTCACTGAAGCAAGCCCCCTAGTGGGATAAGAAGTATTTCATTGCGTGTAGGCAGGCCTAGGGCGTACAGCATGGTCAGGAGGCGCGAAGGGATGACCAAGTTTTCTATAGGAAGTGCCGGAACAACCGCGGACTTCCTCGCGAGAAGGAGCGAAGGTACCTGTAAATGGAAACCAGAGGGCAAGAAAGGCGAAACATCCCAATACTTTTACAGAGTGCGGTCCCGACGTCATCCGTACAACATATCAAACTGAAACCGTCCAATAAGGGAATACGAACATAACGTAGGTAGGTCACCACAGCGCCGTGCGTGCGCTGCGTGGAATAAGTAAAGTAGCGATAACAGTCCGGGGTGCAAGAGAAGGACGAAATAGATCTCCAAAAGATACAGGATCTCAGTTGGTTTCGACATGCGAAATTTGATACTGAATTGCGAGCAGTTTCATGGCATCTCCGCGGCGAATAGCTACATGCGTATGTGAGAACGGGGTGGATATCGATTTGAGGCGACAATTACTTACCTTCGCAATACCGGTGTCTGGACCATGCACCGGCGTCGGTGGGGTAGACAGCGGCCTGACCACGGTCCTAGATGCCGTCAGGTTATCCACACGATAACTGCCCGCGGGGTGCGTTCGCTCATGGAGCGTCGCGCCGTCTACGACGCGGTGAGGTGAGTATGGCTGCGACGTCGCGATGGGTTGTGCCACGTTAGTAACGACAGTCAAGCTGTTCTTGGCACTGTGCAGGGCCTTCGGTGTGGGCGTGGGCTGCATCATGGGAGGTGGCGTCATGGGCAGCGGACCGGGGAGGACGGGCAGCGCAAAGGATTGTAGGGGAGAGACCATGGGATACACGAAGGGGTAGGGGACGAGCACGGGCGAGATTGGGGACATGGGTGATAGGGGCGAGAAAGGAGCGAACATAGGCTGTTCGGGGTAGCCATAGAGGTAGTCCTCGTCGTCTATCGTAGTGCCCCATGGGTATGGTGTGAGAAGGGTGAGTCAATCGAACAGACGTACTGGTATCTGGATGGGCATATCTGCAATCTGCGCCTTCCGTGCATCGGCCCGCCATGAAGCTCTCGCATATCTCCCCTATGGACAGCAGATCAACACCCTTCCAAGACCCAGATTTAAGTCATATCACTCACGTTTTCCACCAAGGGTAACGCCTCCACCGACGACTCGCCAAGTGACGGGATAGAAGTTCTTCTTGGGCTCCTCCGTCTGATCCGAGTTGCACGATGGCGGCTCCGAAGTGGCAGCAGTACTGGGGGAGAGCTCTCCTCGAATGCTCGACTCTGCAGCGCTCTCCGCTTCACAGTCGGACAGCGCTTCGGTAGCTGGTATCGTAAGACCGGTGGGGAGACTACCCTCGCTTGGGTGCTCGTGGATGCTGAAAGACAGAGTGATAGGATGAGCTGTGAACGTGACAGGTGTGGCGGATCAATCATTCACTCACAAGTTGCACCTTTCGCCCTTCACGCAACCAGCAGGCTCGCTGAAGAACCTACACGGTTTCGCTGCACAGTAACACGAAGTCAATATCATAGATGTGACGGGGGACAGCGTGTGCCGCTTACTCCTGAAGAATTGATTCCTCTTTTGCTGCCGAACGACACTTGAGGCCGAGGACCGTCCTGGTCGGGATACCTCAGGCCGCTGCAGTGGCGGCGTAGGCTGAACACGATCGGGCCTCTCAGTCCGAGCAGGCGTCCCCTCCCGTTGTGCCACTCGTGGGCGTGCCAGTGATGGGGAGGGAGCTGGAGAGGTGGCAGTAGATATCGGGGTAGTTGGAGGCGCCGGAGGGAGAAGTCCGCCAAGATGACTTGCTGTATCGACGGAGAGACGCCACTGCTCGACGTGTGCCGCCTGCGGAGGTGTGCGCGAGGTGCGCTTGCTCCCCTCCCCCCGACGCGGTCGCGGCGCGCCACGGCTTTCCTCGACGTGTCTCAGAGGGGTAGAAGAGGGCTCGTTGAACATGACGCTGTTGTACAGCAGGTTGTTGCACGGCTGGAAGATCGTCTGAGCGACAGAGGAGAGGTTGGAGAAGGTCGAGTACTGGGAGCCGAGCGCGGGGGCACCTGAAGTAGAGATGTGCAGATAGGAGCAGTGCTCGCCGTAGCGGCACGTTCCCAGGGGGAAGTTGCGGCACAACTTCGCTGTAGAGCCATACACGTCAAGCCCCGTCTGTTCACGCGACGGAACGATAGTAGACGCACTGCGGTACTTTGGGTTCTGCGGACTCGGGGTACCACAGACGGTGGTCGACTGGCCTGACCGGTCGCGAATGTATCCTCCGTTCATAGCGGTGCGATGTGCTGGGAGAGGAGATCTGTGGAAGAGGATGAGTGTCCTGCGCGTACTCCTTATCAAGGAAGCGGTTTGTGGGCGACATCTCACCTGAGGGCAGAAAGCCGGTCGATTTATTGTGTATGGTCCGGGACCTGTGATCGGCGAGACGCCCGGAGTGCCACTGCAGCTGGAAAACAGTTAGACTGAAGCACCTTCTGCGGCACTGCGTCGCTGATGGCACCGAGGTGACGGAGTAATCGCGCGTCAGCAACAGTGGCAGCAGTAGCTCTAGCACACCAGCCGCTATCAGACAGAGAGAGACGCACTCGCTGAGCAGCGGCATCATCATCAGGGCCAGGGCTTATAAGCACCATGCACGGGCATGCACGCAGGGCACGCCCGTGGGTCTTGTGCGAGCGGGGCTGAACGAACAGGGCGAACAATGTCTGGTATTGGCTTATGTCATCTTGAAGTATGTGCACTTTTGCGCTTCAGCTTTTGTCCTGCCCCCTCCTCGCCCGGTGTTCCGGGCGCGCAGGCGGGCGGAGAAGAGGCGATCGAAGATGCACAAGACAATAAGGGCAGCGTGCAGCGTGCGGTTCCCAGCGTTTGCGCGCTGGGCGAGCCAGGACACGTTTCACAGGACAATTGGAGCGATGGGGTGATTTCTGATGTATGAGCGATTTCCTGGCCTAAGATGCCGCTCGATGAGGAATTCGTACGCCGGTCTTGTCTCGCGAGTGGCAAAAGGAGGAGGAACTGATTGACTCGGGCGACAAGAACAGACTCCCTTATCAGGTAAGACGGTTCCTTATGACGCCCATTGATAGAAGCGCCCGATGCGCAGGTAAATACTCAACGTGATTTTGTCAGTCGGTATACTGCAGTTGCTTCGGTCGTCAAACTGTGCTACTTTCCCCAGGTTGTCGCGGTAAGTGGTCACAGAAGAGACGGGATTGTTCAACATACAGGGGCTGGTTTACATTTGGACGTTACAAGAATCGAGGGTCGTGCGAAGGAGTATTGGTACATGTACCGATGGCTTGTCGGCAGGAACTAGGTCCAAGAAGGACTGCGTATTGTAGTGGCCAGGGTCCAGAACTTCAGGTGCAAGGGGTATATGTCATGTCAGTCGTAAAGGGGAAACGTCTCTCGTCCTGCGGCAGTGTCACGACGTAGAATCCGGCTCATCGGATGTTCGTCCCGAACTCTGCAAAAGAGGCGTTCTCTCATTCGGCTCCGCAACCGTCGAAGGCGACCGGGCGTGCGAGGAGGTCGTGGGTTGCGCGGTGTGTTCTTCGGAGTGGTGTTCAGTAGGAGGTCGTCGGGGCTGCGTTACGTCCGCTTTGCAAATGGGACACTGTAATAGAATTCAGCAAGATCGCACATATACACACCAAAGATTAAAGTGCACATACGAGTTTCTTCTTGTGGATCAGCCATTCGTCAATCTCGTCAATGTGGAAGAGGTGGTAGCAAGGCAAGACGCGAACACGGTCGTTCTTGACAAACATTTCCAGGCAGATGGCACATTCCACTTGCTGCTCCACCCACGCCGGTAATTGGACGTCGTGTGAAGTAGACGCGTTAGGGGTATCCAGCCCGCGTTCAATGTCCTGGCTCGAAGCCGCGGCCATATCGGCGGGGACGAAGAGCGGCTCGTGCTTCTCCCATCCTGTGCCTGTCCAGACCCGCCATGGGAGACTGTGTACGACACTTTCCGGCGCCCTGTCACGTTGAGCTGCCCGAGCTGCCCGAATGCGGTGGATGAGGAGTGTTATGAAGGTGAGTAGAGAGGGTAATAGGAGTATGATGATGAACGTTATGATGGGTCTAAGGAGAGGCTCTTTAGGACCGTTCATGGATGTTACAGAAGAGAAGCTTACGAGTACCATTCCCATGCTGAGTACTCGGTACTGATCAGCAGGGAAAGTGTCTTGAGCCCGTTATGGGTCGTATTCGAGACCGCGATCATGGACGACAACTGGACATAGTCCCAATATTTGATGTACGTAGCGGCGATGGTCACGTCAGAGGCATCCCCTGCAAGATGATGAGATGTGCGTCAGGGTAGGATCAACTATGTACCTACTTTCACTGAACATATTGAGTAAAGCATCAGGATTATCCCGGTCTCCGCCTACGACGACCGCCTTTGCCCCTAACTTCTGCGCTTGTCTCGCTTTCTCAACAAAGGGGCAACCACCTCTTTGGACCAGAGCAATCCAGGTGTCGGTCGGTTCTCGTTCGCTGCCGTCGCTGATACAAAGGTCTGGACATCCGAAAACAGGATCGGGGTCGAAAGGATGACGCCTTCCTGTCGAGTTATGGGAGTCGTAGGGACAAGGGGCCGTGAAAGACGCAAGCGGGATGACATAGCCAAGAAGAGGATCTATGAGCTCAGCCCCGAAAGATGCTGGTCGTGCGGGGAAAGTGACTGGGGGAGAACGGTCGACGATTGAGACGGTGCCATCGGAGGCCCATGCCCAGCTCCAGAGCCAGCTGCTGTCGTCGCGCGAGCCAGGAGTGAACCTGCGCAACCAGTCTGGGCGGTGAGAGTCGACGCGGGGCACGAGAACGACAGAGACGGCGAGGAGGACGAGGACGTTGATCATGGAGGGAGTGAGGAAACTCGCCGATCGGCGCGGGAGGCGCATGATATACAGCGCTTGCCATTTTTGTCGTAGGTTCTCGAACGCCCGTCATACTCCTTCCGGGCTCTCTCTTGGCAATCGCTCTGGAGCCCACAGCGACCTCGACTTTGGCCACGATGACCTCGATCGCCTAGGCAGCTTTGAAGCTCATTTCTGCCGTATATGCGGGACATCTGCGAGTCCCTCGACAATACCTGCGGAATCATACTCCCACTCAGTGGCTGCAGCTCATGTGTTGCAGTGCTGCACTGGCATGCACATGTCATGCGTGGCATGTCAGCGAGAGGAAACGCAGCTCAGATTGTATTGAAATGTTCGCGCGAAGTCGACGGGAGCGTGGGTTCTTAATGGCTTCTGGCCGTTGATTGTAAATACGCGGCACTCATCGTATGATCAACATAATATATACATTCGTTCAGACGTCGTCATTTCATAAATACAGGCACTAAAAAAAGAGAATGTACAGCCAGTAACGGCGAGGGTGGGAGTACAAGATCCATTCTGCACGCGAGAAAGAACGCCCCTTGGAGCTGCTCAGTCTGCACAATCAGTCGAATCTAAACCTCCGAATCTTCTCGCCGTTGGACTTGGTGTAGATGGTGTTGTCGAAGTCGGAGTCTTCCTCCCCAATAGCATCCTCGAACGAGACCTCGTCGGAGAATGCCACACCCGCTTCGGTGGCATTCACAAACTCGACAACCGAGTCACCAAACTCGGCTCTCTTAGAGTGACCCTGGTTGGGTGCATACCACCAAAGCGTCGTGATGCCCACGGGGAAGGTGTACGTCGCCTACGATGGTTCCCATCAGTGAGTGGGTCACGATACAATGCGAAGAAGATTCGTTATACTAACCTGCTTGCCCCGGAACTCAATCGTGGTCTTGACTGGGGTCGGGTTCCAAGATCCGTTAGAGTTGTCGTCCCTGTATCATATGTTCGGACCCAACGCCTCATGCATGATGAAAGATGGCATGCTCACCAGTTCAGCACGACCAAACTGTAACGGAGCCAGTCGTTTGAGTTCGCGCGCCCGGTGACAAACGCGCCGACCCGCAGGGCCCAGTTCAGGTTGCCGCCGACGCTCACGCCAATGCGCTTGCCCCACGGGCCCCCGGCATCACGAGGCAAGATAGCCTTAGATGCCTGAGCCATGGCGTAGACTGCGGACGGATGGAACATGATTCGATCAGTAACATTCTGAACCTGATGAATAGAAGACGACGTACACTCCTGGTTAACGCTCCAGCTGCCGTCGCTGTTGACGGTGACGACCGGCCGGCAGGGCGGTGAACAGCTGTTGGTGCCCGGGAGCATAGGCTCCCCATTGCCGTCCAGCGCCAGATTCCACATGAGACCAGAATGAGCGTTGTGCTCGATCGCACCGATGAAGCTGCGTAAGGGGTTAGACAGCTATTCGAACGTTTCGCTGCGGCGCCGCGACTCACATGTTGTCCATGTACCACTGCCGTGCGAAGTGAGCATACAGTGGTAGGATTTATATTGACTTAACATACCTTGATGTCACTCCACCAGTCGCTACCGTAAGTACCGGAGCACTCGGTGAAGAAGATATCTTTCTTCGGGTACGCCGCGTGGAAGGCATCCTGTTGGGCAACGGAACCTGCGTAGCAGTGGAAAGCGACTCCGGCGAAGTCGTTGGAGTCGTCGTTCATCTGCATTCGGTCGGTCAGAATGTTGGGGCGGCACAGCTTTGTTCTCTAGCGTAGACGTACCAGCTGAATCGGGTACCCGCTGGCATCGATCCAGTTGTGGTCGTAACCGATAATCTTCACGCCGGAGAACCCGTTCTTGTTCATGAGGGAGCGGAGTGTCTTTGCAACTGAAGCTTCCTGTGCAGGGGTCATGATACAAGTCGGGTACGTCGGGTTGCTGTTTTCGGGCTCATTCTGCAGATATGTGAGACTAAGATCATACCAAGTGTTCGCCGAAGCGGAGTACTTACCTGGATGCCGATCGCGTATACGTTGATACCCTTGCTCTTGAAGGCTTGCAGAGACTTGAGCAGATAGTTGGCGTCTATGCAATCCCATAATCATTGAGTACCCCACAGACGAGGCATCCAGACGAATTACTCACAGGCAGTCGAGTACTTGTCCAAGAAGTTGCCGCCATTCATGGTCCCCGAATCCTTCATCCAACCCGGCTAGTAGGACGCACGTCAGCCTCTGACATGGAAGAGATGAGAATGTTGCAAGACATACCGGAGACCAAGGCAAGAGATGGATGCGAAGCACATTGTTGATGCTGCGAATGTCGTTTAGGACGGAGAACAAGTACGACGGGGCCTTGTTGATGTTGAAGTGCTGGAGAGCGGTGTCGCCGCTGACGTCATCAAAGCTGTAGACTGACCGTCCATCGCATGAGTACGGACTTCGGAGAATGCATCCACCGCGGACGGCGGAGGGGATGCGCTGCGTGCTTACCGGTGGCGGAGAAGTCGGAAGCGCCCAGCGGAATGCGGAGGTACGAGAAGCCAGCAGAGTTTGCGCCGTCGGTGGCTGGTGGGGCTCGATTGTCAGTGCACGTCAGACGAGTTGCGCAGGATACGAGGCACTCACGGTCAAAGAGATACTTGAGCAGTTTCCAGTAGCTGTCAGAGTTCTTCGCCTAAACCGACATGTGAGCAAGAGCTGGCGTATGAAGGTGGCGGAGGCGTACCTTGAGGTTACTGAGGATGAGCGCAGAGGAGTCGGCTATGGAGTTATAGATGAGTACGGCATAGACAGTATGTATGGGAGATTAAGACGCACTCAGCGATGCACCGTAGCCCCAGACAGACTGGTACGTCTGAGCATCGTTGATGACGATGTCAGCAGAGCCCTTAGCGCCAGGCGAATTGAAGTTGATCGGGTTGGGCGAGAGGTTGTTGTACGTGAAGAGTTGAGACCGATCCCAAGTCGTCGTCCACTGCATGAACATGCGAGATTTCGTTAGCGCAAAGTAAGACAGGCACACTGGTGGCAAATGAGGAACGCACGATGTCGTAGATTTGCTGGGAGAAGATCGGGGCCGCGCAGGTCAAGACCGACGCGAATACCGTCGAGAGGCGCATCTTGCGTCGTACAGCAGCGCAGAGAGCTGGTCAAGTCCAAGAGTCTTGAGTATGGGGACCACGCAGCCCCCCTTTGCGGGAAATGCTGCTCTTATATGCACTATGGGGGCCCAAGCGGATACGGAATTGCAGAGTATGGCAAAGACGAGGAGGTGCGGCTCAGCGGTGCTTTGTCGCGCCCGCCCCGCCACCCACTCAAGCGACAGTGATGCCGCTGCAATCTTCAGTGGCTTCCCGCGGATGCGCATCCCTCCATACGCGTCTCTGCGATCCCGGCGTTCCCAAAAAGCGACAGACTGTTCTTGGTACAGGCGCGGGCGCGGCCTGGCGGGCTTTCTAGAATCCTGCTGGTCTAGGCCGTAGCACACCCCGCTGCACGCCGAGGGAATGCAGAGCGATGGGGGCAAGGTACTCGCAGCAATGCATTGCTCAATTCTTCGTCTTCAATGCAGCGTTCGTACTTGATGCGCATCACGTGACCGCGTATGGATGAGCACCATGGTTCATTAAGTTCGCCTCCACCGCGGGTACCTGGAGCTCAGCGGAAGCAACAGCAAGGTCCTGGACCTACGGATCCGCTGTTCAGGTCGAGCTTCGCCGGCTATGAGAGCAAAGGTACGCAAGTTCGGAGTAGTGTGGCGCACTTGTATCGCCACAGGCATGCATCTTCGTCTGCGGATACTGCAGCACCCGGGAGGCACAGTCAGGATAGAGACGAGCCAACAGCTGGTTCTGAGCGCATAGCATAGTTAAATATCGATTTGATGCAAGGGATCTATACATTGGGCTTGGGACGTCCGTTTGGCTGAACTTACAACATACAATAGCGAGCGATCTTGCTCTCATTGCACAGCGTCATTGAGGCCTTGTGGGCGTGGGCGGATTGGAGAAGTCGGAATCAGAGATAGCTAGCCCTTGTCCATCCATGGACCAAGGATCTGTGACAAGCCGGATGGGGATGACCAAGCGCATCTCGCTGAATGGTGCCCTTGGCGGGTCGGGTGGCAGCATGCTGAGCTCGATGAAGTCCTGCGAAGCCTCCTAGGTCCAGGCCGGGTGTAAACATAGAAACATACCCGGCGTACCTTGACGGTGAGCCCACCCGCTTTGAACCCTCCAATCTTGACCTGCGGGTCAATGCGGATTTCGCCTACGAAAGCAAGCCAATCTGGGCCGTCCCCCTACGACGGTGACTATTTGAATACCCCCTCACGACGGATGATATAGGGAAATACTTACGGAATGCCTAAACTCGGCTTCACCGATGGTATCAACTCGCCACATATCGGTCTTTGTCCCTAGAATCATCGCATTCCTGGAAATCAAGCGTCTATTTCCATGCCGTTCCTGCGTATTGGTGCAGGCGCACAAACCTGACATCTACGATGGATTGCCTGATAACTTTGAGGCGGGTGAACTGCCTGCTCGGCGAGAGTATCGTCGCCATAGGTCCGTACGGCAAATAGGCGGCAAGCGAAAAGGCGGAGGAAGAGAACATGATATGGAATGGTATGGGCTGCGTGATGCTGAACACTCGAGATGCTGGCAAATATAGCTGCAACGTCTCTCTTAGCACGAGCGACAACAAGGCGAGAACATATGGAATCGTACGTACTTGACAGTGAATGTCCCTCCCACCTGATGACCTAGCTTTCATTGTCGCCTCCCAGCTGCGCCAATCGGGTGTTTCAACAAATCTGAACGTGTCGAGAGATTGACGCATGGCTGCAGGCAATGGCAACGCGGGGCGGGTGCGTGGGTAGTAGATGAAGGGGGTCGAGACAGTGCTGTAATGAACTTGAGGGCTTAGTACTGGCCCTTCGAGGATCACGCGGGTCGGACTGACCCGTTCCCTAGTCGAAGCAGAGTTGTAGCCTTGCCTTTCGCTACTGTGGCACTCACACCGTAGTCGACATTTGCATTGAAGCCTGGAACACCTGACAGATGCACATCGTGGGTAGGCGGCAGAGGCTGTAGGATATTATACATAGGCATATACCGTCCTAGCCCGCTGAACAAGGAGACTCACATAGGTATCTCTGCCATCAGAGAACGTGGTAGGCAACGTCAAACTGAACCTAAGCGATGAGGGACATGGTCCCGAGTCTGCCTCCTTGTTCCACAAAGTGACCTTGGACAAGCATAGCTTGTACGTAGTCGTCCCGCCCTCCGCAACCTCTCGTAGGCGCAGACTACCTTCAATCTGTGAGAGCGAGGGAGAATATTAGCCGGGACCGGTGATGGCTCTGCACAGCTAATCAACGTTAACGGCTACCGACTTTGACTTCGACGGCGGTAACTCCGTCAGTCTTCGCCAAATCGACAGTGCCCTCGACAGCGTCGCCATAGCCATACACCGGCAGACTAGCGTTGTCGTCCTGAGAGAAGAGACGGAGGCTCATATTCCCGCCCTTAGACTGCTTCACGAAGTCGCCGACAGGCCTCCTAGGCGCACGGTTCCAGGCGAGGCGTTGCTCGTACTCGTGTGGTTCGGCCGAATATGACGGAATGCGCGTGAACGCCGGCGGGGCATAGCCATAGCTTGGGAGGCTGGTGGTCGACATGGCTCAAGACGAGGGGGTGTGTCAGACAGAGACTGCGTCGGCGGGGAGTACTTGAGCGCGAAGGCCGGTGGCTATGAGTAAACATATGGCGTGCAACCGGCCGCTGCCACCGGAGTGTGGGGATGCTCGGGACCTGATTGGAATTGCAAGTGTATACATGGCATACTATCTCACCGCCGGCACCTCTCCTTGCCATCGGGCGCCGTCACCGCAACACTTTTGGCCACATGTGCAAGTAATCTCTGTTCCCCGAAGGCAAGTAGCTGGTGATCGTTGGCATCTTCGAGGCCTTCCATGAGCACGGCCGACAGCGACCGCCAGCGGCAACAGCGGGATCGAATAGCGCAGTCGGCCACATGCGACACTAGAACTAGGAGAGCATGCGCTGAGAAGAGACGAGGCAGATGGTCATCGAGAGACAGCGTAGCATGTGGAGAACAGCAAGAGCATGTGGGACCACAAACCTTCCGCTCCGTCCAATCAACCTAACAGGCGCCCAGGATGGGAACATCCTCTCAAGGTTCCTCCTCGGTCTCCTCCCATTCCTCCCACCACGGCTGCGCATTTTCTCCAGTCTACAGGCGTGGCAACCATCTTGCTCAACGCTATACAGCTCAGAATAGCGACGTGCGGCCGCAGTGAGAACAACACTAATATGCGACTAGTGGCAATGGTGAACTGTCAAGTCTGCCAAGTACTTCCCTGCTTAGCCTGCTAGATGCCAGACGACAGACACCTGCATATCGTCAACATATACCGGCCGACGTTCCTGCGATGCCAGTCCAGCCAACCGAACCCAAGCCAAGCGACGAATAATACGACCAAGTGTTAGAGGAACAAAGTACAGCGTCCCTGGCATCCGAGTTCGTGGCAGTCGAGATCATGCATAACTACATCGGCGACACAGCCATGGCCGTATAACAACCAAAGGAGTCTGAAGTCAACCGGAGCGGAATCGTCTCGCCCAGCGGAATGTACTGCGGTCCGCAACTAGTCGCTGGAGGCTCGATCGCAAGCACGATGCTGTCCTGTGGCAGGTAGCGACACCCCCGGAATCCGTGAGTCCACAAAGATGCGACAAGCAGCCGGGAACTAACTCACCATCACTCGCAGCCCATTGACCTCGAAGCCCCCGCCCAACCCAGCAGTATCAGAGGGGATGATGATCGCGCCGGACCACACCACGGAGTTGATAGTCCTGCTCACGCTGTGCACGACGCCCTGGCCAATCCACTCCGTATGATGCAGATGGCTCTTCTCGTCCTGCACCGCCGCGGACGGCGCCCCCTCAGCAGCCAATCCGGCCTCCCCACTCCCAGAATACAGCGCGCTGCGCGAGTCCACGACCGTTGCGCGCTGGATCTGTATCCGGAGCGGGCACCGCCGCGCGGCCTTGCTCCGCGGCGAACGCGTCGTGAGCGCGTTCGCGACGTACCCGCATGTCGAGGTCGCGCCGCCCCAGGATGTGGAGAGCGGCAGGAACGAGGCGGGCACCGGGCGGTACTCCGCAAACGGCTCCAGCGCAAGCTCGTCCCCGAGGAGCGAGACGTGGAATGGAATGGGTTCCTGGACGCTGCATACTTGCGACGCCGGGAGGTACACCTGTGCGGATGGCGTTCGCGTCAGCATTCTCGTGGATCAATGTTCATTGCCCGTTGGTGCCGCCCCCGTTCGCGCCCACCGGGGGTAAGGGGCGGGCGAATCGCGCGGGATGCGGCGAAGTACTCACTTGAACTCTGATGCCTGGTGAGCTGCTCCGCCATCGGCGCATTTGGAATGTGAAGAGGGTGCGGGGTCCGCCTTCTGTTTTCTGTGCCATGCAAGCGAACGGTCCTTGCAGTGCGGGCCGCGTTCGATGCATGTAGCGAAACGGCACTCGGGTGCTAGCGTACACCGCATGAAGAATCAGAATTGGGCCATCATGCTCAATGTCAACGGTGCGTACTGTGTGACCCCTCGCCACAGTGTGGCCGCCTCCCGCTGACGGGTCAGGCTCACGACGACAGCGTAGGAGATGTTGACGGTGAACCCAGGCATCGTCGCGAGCCGCGCACGGAAGGTCGGCGGGAGTGGATATCGACTACCAGACATCGGGTCAACAAACGTGTCGGGCAGCGTGTAGCGGAACGCGACGTTGGGCGGGAATGGGCCGTCGCGCGTTGGCGTCCAAGAGTATACCGTATCGTCAATCATGAGCACCCGCAGCGAGCCTGTCTCTTCTATCGAGATCTTTCCTTCGACCTGTTGGACCTGCGTTGGTACCATCACACGGGCACACTCTACGCAACAGACTTACCTTGACCTCCACCGCGAGGAGGCCGAGTGGCCGCGCGATCGCGAGGATGCCTTCGACGGTCTGCCCGTTGGAGTACACCGGCACGTCCACCCCCTCCGGCTGTCCACTCAGCAGCAGCGTGAACCTACTCGAGTGCTTCACATAGTGCCCCGAGACGACCCTCGCCTTCCTCTCCTTCTCCCTCTCCCTCTCTCTATGCCTCTCCTTCTCTCTCGTGCCGGGAGCACTCCGCGGGCGCGCGATACCTCCAAGCGGGAGGATGGACGGCAGCCCGAGGACCGAGACTTGGACGGGCTGCAGCGACTCGATCGCGATCGGCCTCCGATTCGGTTGTGGTTGCGAATGCGCTTGTGGGGGTGGGTGTGTCTGCGCATCCTTCGGGAGCGGTGGGGGTAGCGGCGGCAGCGGCGGGCGCTCCGGCGTCCCAGGGCGCGAGTGCGCAGAGAAGAGGGATGCTGGCCGAGAGTTGGGGATGATAGCGTATGGATGACGCATGACGAGTAAGCGCCGGTACGTCAGTCACGGTTTGTGGATTGAATGTGGACAAGTGAGTAGGATCTCAAGCGCGAGAGAGGGTTTGGTTTCGTCTGGTCTGGTCTCAAGCTCTAAGACGCAAGTGGTGGTGTGGTGTGGTAGAGAACGAGCAGGAGTTCCTGACCATCGATGGGAGAGCCGTCCGCCATGGTTCGAGGGGGGTAATATGCGCCTGCGCGGGCGAACGGAGTGCAGGGAAGATGGGACCTGTGATGCAAACACGGGCAGCGCTTCCTGACAGTCTGATGAACAAGAACGGAGGAAGCACGCTGCAATGCGCAACGTCGCTCGGAATGGCACAGGCACCGTGAACCGTGCACGTCCGCTCGCCGTGGCAGGCAGGCAGGGTGCGCAGCGCGCGGTCGAGACCCGCGGCTGAGGACAGATGCGAAAGCGCGGCAGCGTAGGCTGCAGGTTGTGTTAATTGCTCTGCGGTGCGGTTGAAGGGAAGCGTCGCGCACACTGCCTCCCAGTGTTGAGTAGACGCGTATACCGTAAGCGCGGTCTGTTGTATGGCTTGTTGGTTAACCGAGGAGGACGAGAAATACATCGCCCTGATGACCCGCCCGGGATAGATGAGATCATGTCAAGACACAGTCTGTGCGAACGGGAAGGTGAGGAGTGAGAGTTCGGCGGTTAGATGACATGGTACATATGGCTCGTGACCGCGAATGCCGTACGCCGTATGCGTCCAGAGTTCCATTGACGTCGCAGTACAAAATCTCCGTGGAGGATCCGAGCGGGCCTGAATATGAGGTGGTACGTACCAGTACCGTTGTGTCCATACGCTGTGAACACTGCGAGTACAGACACACCGGAGCATATAGCTGCTAGATCCGGTACGCAAATGCGCAGGCAGTCCACAGAAAGTGGAGCGTATGATTGGAGCTGTCTATTGATCATATCACCTTCTTCTTCCTGAGCTCTGCTATCTCCTCGGCGCTGTATCCAAGCTCGGTCAAAACCTGGCCATCCGATATCAGCCTGGTATACGGTGCACCTCCGCAATCTCTAGCATAACTTACCTCATTGGTGTGTTGTGATAGATACGGCGGGGGCCGCGCGATGGGCATCCGCTTCCCGTTGTACGTTACCGCCGGCGAGACGAGCTTAATCTTCCCAGCGCGAGGGTGCTAGGAACACGATGGCACAAGATGGTCAGATGTCATATGTTGGGAATCGCCGCGGCCGCGACACCACACATACCTCGACCTCGGTGATCATCTCCCGCGCGGCCACCTGCGGGTGGGCGAAGGTTTGTGCAACATTGTTGATCGGTCCGAATGGGACGCTGAATGCGGTTCGTCAGTACTTTTGCGTCCTTTGTGCGTGCGTGCTAAAGTTGGGACGCACCCCAGACCAGTGAGCTTCTCTATCCAGTGATCGCGCCCCTCCTTCGTCAGCGTCTCGGTGATGAGCGAGACAAGCTCCTGTCTGTTCGCGACACGAGCCTTGTTCGTCGAGAACTTGGGGTCTGTCGGGAGGTCCGGGCGGCCCAGAATCGTTTCTGCGAAGAGTTTGAACTGTATTGCATGGGATAGCATCAGGAGTGCAGCTCAAACTCAATGTCGGGCGCTGAGTTTGGACGGACCTGCTTGTCGTTCCCGGCGCCGATCATGATGAACCCGTCCTTGCAGGGGAAGACCTGGTATGGCACGATGGAGGGATGTGCGGTTCCATGTCTCGACCCTTCCTGCCCAGCGATCAGGTAGTTCGAGGCGATGTTGGCGAGGCCTGCGAGCTGAGAACGCTGTCAGCTGGACCTACTTACGAGAGGGCGATGAGAACAAACCTGGGACTCGAACAGGTTGCAGTCAATCCAGACGCCTCGACCAGTTCGCTGCCGTGAAAGCAGCGCAGCCATAATGGCACCGTGAGCATAGAGACCGGTCGCAATATCAGTCACTGCGACGCCGACTTTGCATGGCGGCCCGTCTGGTTCCCCAGTGCTGTCAATGGATGTAATAAGTGGAGTTCCGTGAACGACGGTGCCACCTCAGTGAAACCCTTACATGTGCATGAGACCTGCCTCTGCTTCGACAATGACATCGTATCCAGCAGCTTTACGGAATGGCCCCGTCTGCCCATATCCTGCAGTATCGCAAAACCAGGATCTCACGTAAATTCGCATGTTTGTCAAACGCGGGAAAAGCTTACCAGTGATGCTCGCGTAGATCAGCCGAGGGTTGAGTTTTTGACAGTCCTCCCACCCCAGTCCGAACTCTGCAAGCTTTCCCGAGATGAAGTTCTCCACCAAGACGTCCGACTCTTTGACCAGTCTGTGGATGATCTCCAGTCCCTCGGGTTCCTTGAAGTTGACAGTGATCGACCGCTTATTCCTGTTCACGGCGAGGAAGTATGCCGACTCGGGAGGCAGGTGCGATGCTTCTTTTGGCGCGTCGGCTGACAAAGGTGCAGAGGGTGGATACCAGGATCCTCAAGGCGCCGTGTTAGCAGGACATGCTGTGCAGCGAGTTCAGTGATTCGATGCTGCAGGCTCACTCGTATCATCACCTCTGGAGACCTCCTCGACTTTGATCACGTCTGCGCCCAGGTCAGCCAACAGCATAGTCGACGTGGGACCCGCCAGGACGCGAGTCAAGTCGAGGACCTTGATGCCTTGGAGAGGAGGTGGCATCCCCTGGGGCTCAGAGCGCGAGCCATGGTCGACTGTGATGGCTCGGGTGCATCTTGGAGCAAGACTGCGCACCGTTGCGCAAGCATGCATCCTGCCTACATGCCTGAGTACGAGAGAAGTCATGATGGACACACACGACGCGTAGAGAGGTGAGTACGCGGTGCTAGGCGTCGTTGAGCGCGTCGAAGTCGACTCACTTGAGTGCGGGGTAAGTAGACGCCCGATTATGGGCCGGAAACCGGGCTCCGAAGAGCCGACGAGACGGGCGCTTGTGTGGTAAGTTTCGTCATGTCGGACAGTCGGCCTGGGCAGGAACATCTCTGCGCAAACTCGGAATGCGATCGAATATATTTCCTCCTCTCCCCGTCCCCCCCCCCCCGCTCACTCTCTTTCTCTCTTCATCCTTTCATCCTCCTCACGACCTCACGACTCACGACAGCGCTCGACGCGCACCCCGCACACCATGCACAGGCTTACCCGTCTCCCAAGGGTCATCCAGCCCCTTAGCGGCGCCAGGTTCCGCTTCGGAATCTCCTCTGCGGCCGTGCGCACTTACGCGACCCCCGCCAAACCTCCCTCGCCCAACGACGCGTTCGCCAATGGGACGAACTCATATTACATTGATGAGATGTACAGGCTATGGCGCGAGGACCCCAAGCTCGTCCATCCGTCCTGGAACGCGTATTTCTCCGGCATGGAGAAGGGTCTCCCGAGCTACAAGGCGTTCACTCCTCCCCCGAGTTTCGTCCCCACCGGGGTAGCCAACTTGAACCTCACCGGGAACACGGACCTAGACATCCACCTCAAGGTGCGCGACATTGCCATGCATCTATCTTTCGACCCAGGATACCCGAAGAAGTCCTTGCGCTCGGGCACCCGACCGCTCACCCGAGAAGCACCGTGTCCGTGAGGTCAGTAATTGCTGCACTTCACGGACAGGCTCTCTCACGGTGCAGGCTTCTATTGCCGAGGCTGGGCTTAGCGCAGCCCACGAGTGCGTTTCTCATTGTAACCAGAACCTTCAAGGCCGCCGATATGCCGGCTTCTCTGCTGAAGGACGTGACCGCGAAGTCTGCCTAGCATTTCCTCAGGAAGCACGACCTATGCCTTATTTACCCTCTATCGACCGCGTCCCAATATGCATATTTATAATGGGCGGCACTAACACCTAGGTTGCAGGTCCAACTACTCGTTCGTGCTTACCAAGTGCGCGGACACCACCTCGCGGAGCTCGACCCGCTTGGAATCCTCGATCCTGACCTCAATGCCATCAACCCTCCTGAGCTTGAGCTCGCGCGATACGGCTTCACGGAGCGCGACCTGGAGACACCCATTACCCTTGGACCCGGCATCCTCCCTCACTTCGCCACCGAGGACAGGAAGACGATGACCCTCGGTGAGGTTATCAGCACCTGCAAGCGGATATACTGCGGTTCCATCGGCTTCCAGTATGTCCATATTCCCGACAAGGACAAGTGCGACTGGATCCGGGAGCGCATTGAGATCCCGCAGCCGTGGAACTACACGGTCGAGGAAAAGCGGATGGTGCTCGACCGTCTCATCTGGTCGGACTCGTTCGAAAAGTTCATCGCAACCAAGTTCCCTAACGAGAAGCGGTTCGGTCTCGAGGGTGGCGAATCCCTGATTCCCGGTATGAAGGCGCTCATCGACCGCTCCGTTGAGCACGGCGTACAGAACATTACTATCGGTATGCCTCACCGTGGTCGTTTGAACGTGCTTGCCAACGTCATCCGCAAACCGATTGAGGCCATCCTCAACGAGTTCTCGGGCACTGCAGAGGACGACGACTTCCCCGCTGGTGACGTGAAGTATCACTTGGGTGCCAACTATGTTCGTCCCACGCCATCCGGCAAGAAGGTCGCGCTCTCACTAGTTGCGAACCCTTCGCATCTGGAGGCCGAAGATCCTCTCGTCCTCGGCAAGACGCGTGCACTGCAACACTTCGCCAACGACGAACAGGCACACAACACTGCGATGGGCATCCTATTGCACGGTGATGCCGCCTTCGCGGGTCAGGGTGTCGTGTACGAGACCATGGGCTTCCACAATCTGCTCAACTACGGCACGGGAGGCACGGTGCACCTGATCGTCAACAACCAGATCGGTTTCACGACAGATCCGCGGTTCGCGCGTTCGACGCCGTACCCGTCGGACATCGCGAAGGCGTTCGACGCACCGATCTTCCACGTCAACGGCGACGATGTCGAGGCGGTGAACTTCGTGTGCCAGCTCGCGGCGGACTGGCGGGCGAAGTGGAAGTCGGACGTGATCATCGATATCGTCTGCTACCGCCGCCACGGCCACAACGAGACGGACCAGCCGAGCTTCACGCAGCCGCGGATGTACAAGGCGATCGAGAAGCAGCCGACGACGCTCGCCAAGTACACGAAGCAGCTCATCGACCGCGGGACGTTCACCGAGAAGGACATCGAGGAGCACAAGAAGTGGGTGTGGGGAATGCTCGAGAAGGGCGCAGAAGGTGCGAAGAGCTACGTCCCGACGAGCAAGGAGTGGCTCTCGTCGAGCTGGCCTGGCTTCCCGTCGCCGAAGGAGCTCGTCGAGAAGACGCTCCCTACACGTAACACTGGTGCAAACGAGGATGTGCTCAAGCACGTCGGCAAGGTCATCTCGTCGTTCCCCGAGGGCTTCAAGCCTCACCGGAACCTGGCGCGTATTCTGACCAACCGGGGTAAGACGGTCGAGGAGGGCAAGAACATCGACTGGGCGACTGCTGAGGCGCTCGCGTTCGGATCGCTTGCGCTTGAGAAGGTCCACGTTCGCGTGTCCGGCCAGGACGTCGAGCGTGGTACGTTCTCGCAGCGCCACGCCGTGATCCACGACCAGGAGAACGAGCAGCAGTACGTGCCGCTGAACAATCTCGGCGGGGACCAGGCGCGCTTCGTCGTGTGCAACTCGTCGCTGTCCGAGTACGGCGCGCTCGGGTTTGAGCTCGGCTACTCGCTCGTCTCGCCGAACGCGCTGACGATCTGGGAGGCGCAGTTCGGCGACTTCGCGAACAACGCGCAGTGCATCATCGACCAGTTCATCGCGTCCGGCGAGCGCAAGTGGTTCCAGCGCACCGGCCTCGTCGTCAACCTCCCGCACGGGTTCGACGGCCAGGGCCCGGAGCACTCGAGCGGCCGCATGGAGCGCTTCCTCCAGCTGTGCGACGACCACCCGCATGTGTACCCGACGCCGGAGAAGATCGAGCGCCAGCACCAGGACTGCAACATGCAGGTCGTGTACCCCTCGACGCCCGCGAACTACTTCCACGTCCTCCGCCGACAGATTCACCGCGACTTCCGCAAGCCGCTCATCCTCTTCTTCTCGAAATCCCTCCTTCGTCATCCTCGCGCGCGTTCGGAGCTCTCGGATATGGCTGGCGACACCCACTTCCAGCGTTACATCCCCGAGCCTCACTCGGACGACCTGGTCGCTCCCGAGAAGATCCGCCGCCACATTCTCTGCACAGGTATGCTTCTTTTTCTCGGAATACGTCTCAATAGCTTCCTGACATTGGCGTTCCCCAGGCCAAGTCTACTACACGTTGCTTCAGGAGCGTGAAGAGAAGGGCATCAAGGACGTAGCCATCAGCAGACTGGAGCAGATCTCACCCTTCCCTTACGACCTCGTGCGTTTCCCCTTCTTATTCGTCCGGTTATGCTTAAACTCATCGTCTCGCTGTAGTTGACGCCTCACCTCGACAAGTACCCCAACGCGGACCTTCTCTGGTGCCAGGTAAGCCCGTCCGCCCTTGTAACATGCTCGATATCATGTTGACCACTTTGTACCTGTGTAGGAGGAGCCCATGAACAACGGCGCGTGGTCGTACGTCGGCCCCCGCATTCTCACCGCCGCGAACGAGACGCAGCACCACAAGGGCAAGTACCCGCTCTACGCCGGCCGCGACCCGACGAGCTCCGTCGCCACGGGTAGCAAGGTACGTCTACGCAAGCATGCCATCATTACACATAGAATGATTACTGACGCGTGGCTTGCAGGCGTTGCACAAGAAGCAGATCGAACAGTTCCTCGCGGAGGCATTCAAGCAGTGAACCGACGCTGGGGAACGTCGGTCTGCCAGACAAAAACAGCGGACTTCTGACTATATACGTCTAGTATCTACAGCCTAGCCTATATCTAACGTGTCCGATAGTAGCTCGCGGAATGGATATCCGTCTAATCTTGTCATGCATGAGCGACATGGTGTACGCGGAGTGGAACGTATACGGTGGGCAGCGTTGACATATTGCAATTGAGGCTTGAATGAGCCCCGTGCATGTAGTCCTCCTTTCCACTGCTACACGACGAGTCATCACGGAGACGAAGGTAACAAGTACGTCATGAGCCGAAGACGACGTCGGTCCAACAAGCCATAGCATTACATACAATAGTAGTAACCGTTGGTATGATGCGAGTGACATTCCGAATCGTAACTGGTCGTAAACAAATCGTGACAGAGTACATATGGTATAAGTGAATAGTTGAGTACGTGAATGCTAATCAACTGAGCGAGTCTCTGATAAGGTCAAATGGAAACACATCCGCACATCCGATCGATTCGTCCTCTACCGTCGCGCGATGAGACAGGTATAGATATAGGGATGATACAGTGTTCAGAGTCAAAGATGGGTATGCAAGGACCATGTCGAGACTGAGCTAAGACGTCATCGTACACAATCGTATTCGTTCGGGTGAGAGGCGCAGCTACCGAGGCGCAGAGGTCCTCAATCGACGTAAACCTCCGTACCGGGTGTCCACTTCGCCTTGGGGGTATACTTGAGGGTCGTGTCTTGCATCCGCTCGCGCACCGTGACGTGGAACTTCGGCGGCGCGTCCGTCGGGATGTCTCGTCCTCTTCCCAGATGGATCCTGCAACCAAACCTCTGTCAGCTTGACCGCATATAGGGGCCGGCTGAGCGGGATACGTACCACCACTTAGTCTTCCAGTTCCCCGCGGCATCTTGGTAGGTGCACGAGGTCGGGATGATCTCGAGCAGCCACCACGACTTGGTGATCTGGAGCTGGTCATGTATCGGCGTCAGAGCATCGGCGCTCGCGTCCAGAGGGTCCGTGGACGATCCGCCCGAGGAACCAGGGCTAGTCTTCGGGGCAGGATCCGCCGTGCTGGGAGGATCCTGAGTATCCGTCGTCTGAACAGGCGCTTTGTCGATTGCGGAGCTCGGATGGACAGCTGTAACGGAGCTCGACGCAGCGACGTCGTCGTGGATGGTGAATCCATGGTGACGCTGGTTTCTCGAGATCTCCGCCTGGGAGGGAAGTACGAAGCCTGTCCCGCGGAAGATCGACTCGGGGATGTTCGCGCGCAACAGGGCGGCGTCGTCGAAGGCAATGCCGCACTGCGCCAGCACGACTTCGCGCACCATCCAGCGCAGCGTTATGTCCGAAAGGCTAACCGTGACGTCGTCAGCGACTGCGCCGCCACCGACATCTGTGGAGCGGCGAATGAGATATCGTTTCGATGCTCGCGCAGTCAAGCTTAGAGACTGGATCGGCATACATACCAGCGTGACATCCCGCGAACCAAACCTCCAAGACGTCCGTGCCGCCGTCGATCTTGTCACCTAGCGCGTTCTCCGCCAAGCGCAGCGGACTCGCGGATGTAGGGGTGATGCCTTCACGAACCTCTGCTCTAGCGTGATCCTGTTGCAGTTTGGCCTTCTCTACCTTGACCGCGTAACGGCGAGATTTACCAAACAGCCGAGGAAGTAGCGACTTCTTGGACTTCCGCTTCCCCTCCTCCATAGTCGTCGTAGTCTGCTCAGACGCTGTTCGCGCCTCACCCTGGTGGTGTTGGGCGAGTCCATTCGTAGAGAAAGCGCGGTGTTTGGCGGCAGATTGTTCTGCTGGGGTAGCGCGGTGGTAGAAGTTGGGCAGGAATCTCACGCGGTGCTAGTCTCACTCGTCAGGCGTTGTCCGAACAAAACCATAACATGAGCTCCGAACCTCATCCAAAGCGAGCGCGTGCCGGAAGGTCTTGATGGTCGTATTGGCCGTAGTAAAGGGTAGCGTACGCGTCATCAAGACGCCAACGCTGGAAACGGTCTCCCTGTAGCATTTGAGCACGCTGAAAGCGCATATACCCGGGAGCAGCCTCACCATACGCCTACAAATTCGATGTCGACGTTCCTGCAAAACGTCTGCTTAAAACCTGCAGCCAATTCGAGGCTACCTTTGTCCGTCTGCTTGTACAGTTTGTATGCGAATGGAATCTGCTCTGTGTTGTCTCTGGGAAGTAGTCCAATCTATGATTTACCGTCGCACTGGTCAAGCCTATTGATTCCGGTAACAGGGCACTCGTCCTTACCTTGTGGAGCATCCCAGCGAGCGCTCTCGCTGTGTATGCGCCTCTGGAGAAGCCTGATCGTACGGAACAGGGTACGTAATATGTTCGCGGTCGAGCTTCGGAAAAAGGCTTACCGAAGAGACAGATTCTGTCACCGGCAGTATAATTCTGCATCAGGAACTGGTACCCTCCTCGTACGTGCGCGTCGAGATACCTGATAGGGGTGAGGAAGAATGGTGGAATAGAAGTCCTCGAAACGCACCACGCGAAGGCTTCGTCAAGGATCTTGGCGGCCCATTGGAAGAGCGGAGATACGACGCCGGGATTGAAGTACGTTCCGACACCTGGCTGAGTATCCTCGGGTTAGAACAACCCGTCAGGCGCCCACCGAAGAACTGTAACTCTCTTATGACGTCGGGCGCAGCTCCGGTGTTCATGGTGAATGGGAACACGCAGGTGGGCACCGGGCATGTGTCCCAACCTCACGAAGAGCGCAGTCCCCGGTAACGCTGTTTCAAGCTCACCTGGTAGTAGCATAACTGCTCATCATTGTCGTCGTCTTTCTTGAGCAGAGAGTAGAATTTGACAACGTTCGTATTCTAGAGGAAACCCCGTAAGCTTCATATACACCACGTCGAGCGGCCATTGACGCACGTCGCCGTCGTACTGCTCTGCCGTGCCGTCGAAGCAGAGAATGAGTGTGCGAGGTTTGGGGACGTCTACGGTAGACGAGCTCTTGGCCTCTGGTATGTCAGGCGGAGATGGAGAGGCTGCGGAAGGACCAACAGAGGACATTATGATGGTGCTGGTCGAGGCGCAAGGAACTGCGACGAGCTCGGGAAGAGTAAGAGTGACCGTGGGCTATAAGTAGGGGATAGAGGGGCCCCTGAAGATGGGGGTGACGCGGTTGAGGGATCGGGTGACGGGGTTCCCAACGCTCATGTGGATGAACCTCGTCGGCCTCGGAAGAGAAATCTATCGAATTGGTTACGATGGGCCGAGCAGTCGAACGAGACGGGTAGGCTGGCAGCCAAGAGAAAAGCCATGGTAACATCCATCCCGGACGAGCCATTGCACGTTCGCCACATGATCCACGCCTGCGCGCAGCACGATCTCCGTACAAACGTTCATACCGTCCCATACCTTCGCCTTATCCGGAAGCTTCGGTTCTTGAGCTTCTCAGGCAACTCTATAGGCGACATACGCCGTCCACTAGCCTATTTCTGTGAGACTTCCACGAGAAGCCATCCGGTATGAATAGGAGGGGAGTAGCTTCCCATCACGGCTGTAAATGTTAACACCAGAAAGTTGCAGGGTAGAATTGAACTACTAGAGAATGATGCAAAGTGTTTCATGCGCAACTAACTCGGAGGGCGGTGGTGAGGTTTGTAGCACCAGTCTCAGGGCGGATGAAAGCCGCGCATTGAGGCAGTATGCAAATCTGTACTGACGTGTTAAGCTGCACTTAACAAGCCTTCTTAGCTCAGTGGTAGAGCGCGCCACTCGTAAGCAGCCTTCGCTGATACGGCAATGGTGAGGTCGGTTGTTCAATCCAGCCAGGAGGCATGTATTTTTGTCTGCTTTGATTTTTGTAGACTTGCAAGCTGCAACTTAGCCTTCAGCCTCTAGTTCAGCACAAATGTATACTCAGGCTACGAGGAATCGAAAGGTCTGTCCATACCCTGTACCATTTGCTTGTCGCGCTATCAATGACCTAGAGGTGCCATACACGTAGGGGAAATGCCACTGCGCCACCAGATATTCGTACCACAGTTGATCCAAGTCAAGCACTGTCTGTAGGTACATACCAGAGCTTCCTGAATCAAGCTATCTGGTTCGCACACAACTGTGCACAGTTTGACACACGGCGGTGCCCCATGATGCCTGGACCCCTAGCCATGGTGTCGTAACCTTCCGCCGCCCAAGTACGCCGTGAGACCCGACGAGGCCTATCGAGAGTTTGCATGAGCCGTTTCATTCGGCATGCCGAGCGTGTTGTACCCGTACGTACTATCCCCGATATTCAATTCAGAGACTGGGGTGCCTATAAGTGCTGTCCCAGCTCCCAGCCATTCTACCGGTTCCAACTTGGGCCCACACCATGTATCCTCTCACTCGCGAAGAGGCTGATGCCGTGCTACAGCTCATCGCTGCACACCAGGGAATCCTCGAGAATCCAATCCTGCAACAACTCTATGCTCGGCTGAAGTCGGAGCTCGATCCAGAAGCAGGCGGCGGGAGTCGCTCATCTATACTCGGCGAAGCAACACTGGGAAATGGAGCCACCGGGCAACGCACCTCACCTCGTGGAGTACCTCATCTCCCTGCGGAAGTGACGGACCAGATCATCTTCTTCGTCTGGCCCGACCGACAGGCACTTTGCCAGTGTGCACTGACATGCCGCGCTTGGCTGCCGGCAAGCAGACACCAGCTCTTCCGCGAAGTGGAAATCTGCTCCACACAGGCATACGACGCGCTCGTGTGCCACGTCCTGCACTCGGACGCAATGCGGCCATGGCTCGCTTCGGTGAGGCGTGTAAGGGTGGTGCACCCGTTCATCCCCAAGGCCACCAGTATGAGCCTCGGGATACCCGGTGGCCCCAGCGATCGTCGAGACTTCAAACAAGGTCACCGGTTCATCCATGAATTCGCGGGCCACCTGCCCAACCTGCAGAGCCTGGTCTTGACCGGCATCGACTGGTTGCAGTGCACCGCTCACCCCTCCCTCCATCTGGTGCTCGCGTCTTTCTCGCGTATCGAGGCGCTGGCGCTGGATTTCTGCCGGTTCATATCCTTCAACGCCTTCCGGCGGCTTATCGTCGCCCTCCCTGCGCTCCGTGCATTGTCCGTCGTGATCGCCTCGTGGCCGACAGCGAGCCCTCCACCCATGCAGATCGGAGCAACCCACAGTCCAGTTCCCCGCCTCGCCCTTACGCGGCCGCTTCTCCAGTGCATGAGAGAGGAGGGTTGTTCGCGGACGATACTCGAATGGCTCAGCACGACGCCATCCCGAGAGACGCTCCGGTCGGTCAGCTTTCCCCCTCAGTCGGCCATGTACCATCACACTTTCTTGCGATCTTTGAGCTCCTCCATACGCACACTAGAACTCGGCTTGCCCAGAGATGGTAGGTGCTCCTTCATAGCAGCCTACACAGCCCAGCATCGATGTTGACCCAGGAGATGCTCTTCAGGATCCGCCATCCCGTGGCCACTCTCGCATTTCTCGCACCTCGAGAGCCTCAAAATCTACATGTGCTCCAAAATCGCCGCCCCCGGACTCAGGTGGGACCTCATGCCCACGATGCTGAAGGAAGTGCAGCCGTCCCTGCGCACGCTGTCCTTCCATATGTATATTAACCTCTGGCTCTCTCGGTACGGCCACGCCCGCTACTCGCACGGGTTCGACGAGCGGAACTTGCACAGGCTGGATGCATTCTTCCAGGACGATCGATTTGTAGGCCTTCGCAGCCTCGAGTTCTTGCTCGACGTCAGTCCACTGCCTCAGAAGGATGAATACGAGGCAGAGATTGCAGCGGTTTTGGGTTGTGCGTTGCCAGATTCGTACGCTCGAGGCATCGTCGCCATAAATCTGGAGAAGGGTTCGGAGAGATTCGTGCCCGCGCCCTCCGTCCGACAATCCGAGCCGATTCCTTTCCTCCAGCAAATTCATTCTTGATCTGCGTGCATACGAATGGTGTATGATATACCAGCGTCAGCATCAGCGAAGTCTATGCCATCACTTGTAGGCAGGCCGGATGATTGTTACGCGCGCAAAGAGTGAGTTTCTTCCGCCCCAACGAACACCTGGGTGGAAAAGCGGACATGCAGGAAAGCGAAACCAAAGCTCCACGATGATAAAATACAACACAATACACGATGCAGCGCACAGTCCGCCTCCAGGGTAGAGCAATTCCTTCCTAGTACTACCGGCATAGCTTCCACATCCCGTCCTTGACCATCACCAAGCCCTCTCGACGCGCCGCCTCCATGAATTCGGCGAGCTGCTCGATGGTCCGGTCGTATCCTGGCGCAAACTTGAGCATGGTCTGTATCCGGGCCAGAGGGAGCGATCCCAGGTTCGTGAGCATGCCCTCGATGAACTGTGAGGGAGCGAATGCAGGATCAGCGCAGATCTTTCTGATACAGGTATGGGTAGGACGACTGACCTTCCAGTAGACCTTCATCTGCTCTGCCTGCTGTTGCTGGATCGTCAACGCGGGCGTGGGCTCTTCGATCACCGGCGCTGCAGACGATGTGTTAGCGATCTGCTGCATCAAGAGTTGACGAAGGGGATAGCGCACCCGAACGAGCAGGGGCCTTAGGTCCTGATGGCGCGGCCTCTGCGATCTCTAGCAGCTTGTACCTGCTCTCCACTTCTTCCTTGAGTACACCCAGGTCTATCCAGGTCGTGAGTGACTTTAGAATGGCGGTCTTTTCGACGGATTTGAGTTCGGCAACAAGCTCGTCGACCGTCCAGGTATCTATTGGTCAAGGTTGTCCGGTAAGCAACGTTTAATGAATGCTTGCCAAAACTAGCTTGATACCTTTCTGAGAGAACAGTTCCACAATGGAAGCCTCAAGCGGAGGCACCTCAGCCGTGATCGTTCGGTCCTGCAGCTCGATGTCGAGCTTGATCGTCCCAAGGTGAGAGAGCCAGTGCAAACGCTTGTCTGGCTTGAACAAGTGGAACTCCCTTGCGTACGATTCTTGGATTCTGTCGAGGAGTTGGTCAGTTGTGAACCAATAAGCCACACTGACTGATCCACGTACTCTCGGAATTGCCCAGGCATGGTGAAGCTGCTCGTTTGCAAAGGCGGCCAGAAATGTCGCGAGATGATGGTAGGATGGAGTGGCATCTAGCAAAACACCGTCAATGTTGGACGGCGACGAAGGAGTCGAGTGATACGCACGGATTTCTGCGCCTGTACGTGCTGGTCGATACGACGCGAATCTGTCATATCTCGCAGCATGACCTCGCAGACCTGCAGCGCCGCCTCCCCGAAGCGGATTTTGAGGATCTCAATGTTTCTCCTCTGTTGGTTGTTTCGGTCAAAACGTAGTCGAAGTATTTCGAACACTATAGCACATACCTCTCGCTCGTAATTGCCATCCTTGACAGCGAGCAATCTCTGCGTCAAGAGCACTTGCAGCTCCTTGACGAACAGATCCTTCGAATCATATATGCTGACCAACGTGCTAATGACATCGCTGGGTTTGTTCGTCCGGAAATCTAGGAGACATGCATGAGACACACGCCGGTCATGTTGACATCTGGATATGATTACCTGGCCCAGCATCGATTGGTTCAGGTTCCCAATTGGGATCGTTGTAATCATCCGCTTGCATTTGCTGCAGTGGTTGGATCGGCTCGTTCTCGTCGACTAGCGAGTCACCGCTCTCGCCATCGCCTACGAGACTTGCCACAATACAACGGATAGTGTCTGGTCTCTCTCTATGCGGAATGATCTGTCAGTCTCATGTTCCCGGTAGACCATGATAGCCATAACTCACCTCAGGTACTTGCGTATAGGATCCGCCACCTTGTAGAGCAGAACGCCAGGCGGATCGATGATCCGTAGACATCGGATGATAGAGACATATTGGGTCAATATGTCCTTGGTATCAGCGCCAGGATGAAGTAGGCGTTTCTTGTTTCTATCAACTACGTCAGCACATACAGCTTCGCTCGGTAAGCAATGCAGCTCACGCTTTTCGTAGTGTGACAACCAATTGACTACGTTGATCTACGCGCTGCAAGCATTCCTGAAGACGACCACGAACACGGTTAACCATCATGTCGAAATCCTCAAGCCCAGGTCGTGAGGAAGCGACCTTCAGATCCTGTAGCGCACTCTGAGATTCAGGATAGTCAATGATTATGTCGAATATCTCTTGTATTCTGAGGCGCCAATTGTGAGGTCAGAGATAGCGCACACATACAGTCAACGTACCGGAGGTCGCATAGCGTTTTGCAGGCGTGATAATCGAATCGTGATCCCACACCTTGCAACATGGTGCGCGCTTCCTCAGCTGAATCGCACGGATTAGTTATGAAAGGTGAAGCCACCGTCAACTGTAGTACAAACCATTTCTGGCACCCCGAGCATATGGCATGATCATCCAAGGTACGATCTTCTCGGTCATCCATTCCCTTAGTTTCGGTAACATGGGCTCATCCCACCTCCTTGCGCACGTTTCATACACGTGCGCCTCGATGTGTTCGTAACATACGCTAGAGATGAGCGACTCGTACCGATCTAGTAACCCGAGCGTTTCGCAAGCGGTCCAGAGCATATAGTCCGGACGTGGTGGTTGTTCCGTTGGGGGTATATCCCTTGGTATTGCCCATGGTGGTGGGCAAGATGCGTTCACAAGGTCAAACGTCGAGGCTATCAGCTCCTTGAAGCCACGAGAGAAGGAGGGAGGAAATATTGAGAAGATGTGAGTCTGAAACGCGAGAGTATAAGCAGAGAGAATGGTTGGCCCTAGTCTAAGGTGTTATGAGAGGCAGCTCCTGAATAGCGCAGGACCACACTCACTCTGCTATGGGTTTCCATGCGTTATACCATGCTACGAGACGGTATATCAATTGCATGATAGAGTCAACTTGGCTTGTTGTCTATGTGCGATATATCAATACTATTCCGTCGTTACATGCCATTTTAAGACGTACCTCGTATTCTTCCAGATATTGGCGTACTTCTCGTTCAATGAGGTGCTGCTGCTTCCGCATATCATCTAGCCACTATATTAGTGTGTTGAGCTCGGTACGCCTGACGTGTGTGTAAGCATACCAAGGAAGTTCTCCAGTAACATTGAGAGCATTTTGGCTTTTCCTACGAGGTCGAAAGCTGCGCGAACCTGTTGCATGTCTTGCGGCTGAGTTCAGTTCCCGCAGGTGGGCCTCACAGCGATACTGAGACTCACCATAGGTTTTGATAGAACCGGGGTCATTGATATCTCTAGGATGCAGGAATTCCGACGCGACCTTCCAAGCCTGATTTGTCCAGGAGACATGGCATACTGAGAGCTAAACCGAGAGAACATGGGTGGCTTACCTCGCTGAAGGAAAGCAGCCCCTGTATACCTGGCTGTGCGCCATTCAAACGTTCGAATGCTCTCTGCCATTTGGCTGCGGTGTGCAGGCGCAACGCGTCCGTGGCCATGGCATGCAACTTCAAGCCCAGTGAGGTCCCAAGATTCGGAGATCGAGGATGGAGGAGAGTTACAAGCCACAGTCTGGAGCAGGCGCCGGGCGCGTCGCGTCGCGTGCGCGTTGTTTGGGACGCGCCTCGATAAGCGCTCAAAGCGTCTCTGTCCTTAACTCCCAGCCACCACCGCTACCAGGGACAAACGGCGAGGTCACGCCTTCGCCCTCTCGCTTTTTGCGATGACGGAAATCTCTGAGGATGTGAAAACATTGGCTTATAAGAATACCAACGGTTTGACGATCTACTTGGACATCTACCCGCCGCCTTCGGACGGTACAAGAACCGCGCCCTTGCCTGGAGTAGTCTACTTCCATGGAGGTGCACTGACTGTGGGCAACAGAAAGAGCTGGTTTCCGTCATGGCTTCATAGTATGTAGGGTTGACCATTATTCTGCCCCCCAACTCGTCCGATTACACAACGCCATGTGATCCTGTTGGCGAGCTTCTCCGTATCTCACTCTCTTTTACTAGGTCGTGTCATTCGCCTAGGCGTGGCCTTCATCTCTGTTGATTACCGCATCATACCTCCTGCTACGGGACACGACATCCTGGACGATATCAAGGATGTATTCAACTTCTTGGAACAGGACGTGAACCGAGTCATTAGGGAGCTCTGGATGGCGAGTTCTCGCACAGGCCGCGCCTTCCAGATCGATCCGCAACGACTGGCCGTATCTGGAAGCAGCGCTGGCGGGCTGTGCGCGTATCTTGCAGCTATACATGCTAATCCAAGACCGAAAGCGGTCCTCTCCTTGTATGGCATGGGCGGGGACATGCTGGTGAGTATCGCGTCCATCCGGCCTTCTACCACTCAGCCTACTCAGTGAACATGAACACGAACATGCTAGACCTCACACTACCTCGCTCCCAAATGTGTACCGTTCTTCCGTGGACGTGAAATCCTCGACCCAAACGACTTCTTGCAATACCTGTACCCATCCTGCCAGGAGCTACAGTCTACCTCAGACTCGCCCTTGGCTTACCACCCTCCGACATATATAATCCCTGGCTACCCAGCAAACCCGCGGATGCTTCTCGGGAGATTATACCTCCAGTTGGGGACTTTTTTGGACTATTACACCGGATGCCATAGCCCGAGCCTGAGTGCGACTCTCCGTCAACAGCTTCTAGCACTACCTACAGGTTCATCGTCCCCGCCCTCTGATGCCCAGAGCCCTGCTCAAATTCTCCGCAGGAGCATTCCGGATGCTCAGCTCCACCTCTTTCCCCAGTTCAAGATCAGTTCTGCGTTGCCGCCGATGTACCTCATCCACGGCTCAGCGGACACCGCAGTGCTGGTCCGTGAGTCTCGTAATCTACTAGCCCTGCTCCACGACGCCGGCGTACCTGCACAACTAGTGATTGTAGAGGGTAAAGAACATTCGTTCGATTACGAACCGCGCGCCGAGGAAGAGTTTGGGCACCCGGGAGGTCTCTTCGACCAAGCGATTCGTTTCCTCGAGGAAGCCCTGCGTAAGTCAGAGATGGATTTTGGTGTCTTTGCAACCAGACTGACTGGCAATCGGTCCACTGGCTAGTAACGTCGTCGACCCTCGCACGATCTGGATAGTTTACAACATCGGACACAATACACGAGAGGTATGGACACAGTACATGAATTACCCGGGAGTCAAGAAACGAACCAAAAGAGCAACGCTAACGGACGTCCCGCTCGTCACGACCGTTCACTTACTGCCAGCGAATTGTCTCCGTCCGAGATAGAGGTATCCACTTGTCGGGATGAATAGTCTCCGATACTCGTGTCCGCGAACAACTCCTCCCCGCTGAGCGACCGCGCGACGAAGGTGATGCCGGGGTCGGACCCATGAGGTGACGGCTTCTCCGATTGCTCAAGGGCTGTGCGTAGTCGTTCCGTGAGGGAGTCGGTCTTGGGCTCTTTGTCCTGCCATTCTGCGTCAGTCATATCGCCGAATTCGCTTGTGCCGCTGAGACGCGTCGCCTCTCCCGGTGGACTACCATCAAGGACTGTGCTGCTCGCCATTGTGATATGGTCCCGCCCAGACTTTCCGTCCACTTGCGTGGACTCGATAGACGGCGCCTTGACCTCCGTTTGCGCCCACTCCCGCTCCAGCATGTCCTCCCACCCTAACTCTCTGCAAAGATCCCGGACGACCTCGTCGCATTTGCCTAATAACAGGACATCGTCAGAGCGCATTCCGATGTCGCCTGCGAAGTCCATGTGGATGAGAACTCGTGGGCAGTTCTGAGGGACCAATGCCGCAAGAGACGAGAAGGGCTGAGCAATCAGCGACGTCCCGATGACGAAGAGCAGATCCACGTTCTCGAGTTCAGGAGCCTTGTCTGAGAACGCCTGTGGAGGCTACACATACAGTCAGAATCACAGTCTTCACAAACAGGGAGCACAGACATAGGTGGCCTACCGGATCCCCGTGGAACACAACGCCGGGCTTGACGATTCCACCACAAGACTCGCACCGTGCGACCTCCCCTCTCTCCACGGCTTCTCTCATCTTCTCACTGTCGAAGTCCGCGCGACATTGGACACAACTTTGTCCTGCTACGCTTCCATGTGCCTCCACAAGGCGGTCCACGGGGACGCCCGCCTGGCGCTCGAGCGCATCGATGTTTTCCGTGAAGCACGTCTGGAGCGAGCCTTTGTCCGCAAGGAGCCGTACGAACGTATGGGAGAGCGAGGGCCTGTACCTGCCAGGGTATATCTCGCGCGCGAGCGTGTACACTGCCGTCGCACGCGTCAGTTATCTGGAGCCTCATCGTTGGGTCAGAGCTATTGTGAGAACTGACGTGGTATCGGGTTAAAGCGGAAGTAAGTTAGCTCGAACAGGGCCCGCGGGTATGGCAGGTTCAGTCTTGCCATGAACGTCGACTACCGTAGCGGTCAAGGGTTCGCTGTCAGATAAAGGGACGCCACAAGGACCGCGTTGAATAACATCCGTACATATAATCCTGGACGGCCATGATGAATAAAAGTGCTATCCTGAGGATGACTGAACTTTGCTCACCTTTCTTAGGGTACCTGAAGTCTGGGACGCCCGATCCCGCACTCGCTCCTGCGCAGAGGGAGGTCAGTATCCCATCGCAGTGCACCGCGTCAGACCAATTCATGCCCACCTGCACCAAGCTATACGCCACACGCTGAGTCAAAATACGAGCGAACAAAAATATTGAAGGAGCAGTACCAGAACGGCGATACGCCGGCATTGCTCCGACTTCATGTAGCTAGCGATGCCCGCGACGTCTCTTGAGGCGAGGATTTTCGTGGGGCCATCGTAGAGCATGAGCAGTTCGTCCGGGTCGTCCATTCTTGCTATGTGGGCTATCCTCTCGTGCACTCGCTGACCGCCACAGTAACAACACCCGGACCAGCGAGGTCGGATCAGCTACTGTGGCCATATCTAAGCTCCGACAGCACTCACGTCGAAGCGCTCCGAACAATCGATATCGCAGAACGAGGGATGATGCGCCAGTGGTTGCCTTCCGAACCGCCGACCAGTCTGCAAGCGGGTCGTCGCAGGTGCGCAATTCGATTCGCTGTTCCTGGGAGGAGGGAGGAGAGGGTCCTGACGACGCGAAGGTGAGTGAGAACACAACTGGAGGGCGAGCGCAGTACGTAAGGGAAGGCTCACCCCTTGGCTTCATCTTCGCATCGCTAAAACAGACGCCGCATGGATTGCGCACGGTCAGGGAAAATCAGGTGGCCTGCCAACCTGCGATGCGTATGAGAATCGACATCCGATGGCAGGCTAGCGACTATCCAGGTTCAGGATGGCATCGAAGGACCTGTCGACGGGTATCAGTCAATAGCATAACACGCTCGAACTATCTCCAGTGCACGAGGCGTGCCTTCTTCGGACGCTTTTTGCTATTGGGGGACGACCTCCCAGAAAACCTCTCGGGGGGCCATTGTCCGGTGATTCGTGATTCATGAACACACTGGTCCTGCAGACCCTGCAAAGATGATACAAACGCTTAGCAATTCCTACACTGTAATACAATCGATAACATTGTGCGACACGCCCGACGTGATGTTCACGAATGTCTCGGATGCTCCGATGACACACCTACAGCTTCTCCTTTGCAGGCGCAGAGTCTTCCTCTTTCTCCGATGGCGCATCACCTGCATTCCGCGATGCTTCCGGCATTCCGGGTGCTTCGTTGCTCTCCGTCACCGCCGAGGGCTGAGGCTCTTCCGGTGTGATTGTCGTAGTGGGGGCTTGACGGGGACCCTGCCCCTCCGAAATTTCCAAAGCCTTCTCTACCTGCTCTGTGAGCCTTTCCACTTCTGCTTCGACGCGCGCATCCTCGATCTCTGCCTCCGTGACCGTGGGTACAACCCCGCCAGCTTCTGCCGCGGGCTCTAGCGGAGGTGCGACCTCCGCAAGATCAGCCACCGGTGCCGCACGTTCTTCTCGTGCCTCCAATGTCGCCTCCGCTAGTGCATCTAGCGGCTTCATGATCTCCGTTTTCGCCCATTCGCGGTTGAGCTCCTTCTCCCACCCCAGCTCTCGGCAGATATTACGGACGATCTCGTCGCACCGGCCAAGGAGCACGACGTCGTCGGGTCGTGTGCCAATATCGCCCGCAGGGTCCATATTAATCAGGACGCGCGGACATCCTTCCGGTACCAGTGTGGTTAGAGACGCGAAAGGCTGCACGGTGAGAGAGGTGCCGATGACGATCAGCAGATCTGCTCCTCGAAGCCTGGGGACTGTCATGTGGAAGGCAGGAGGTAGCTGCGTTCCCCGTCATTAGCTATACCTGAAGGAAGAGCACCCGATTCACCCACCGCCTCTCCAAAGAAAACGATGTCAGGCTTGACCAAGCCTCCACATTCGCTACACCGCACTATATTGCCCTTCTCCACGGCTTCTTTCATCTTGGCGCCCTCAAAGGCCGAATGACATTCTATGCAGTGTTGCGACGCGAAGCTCCCGTGAGCTTCGACGATCTTGTCACTGGGGACGCCAGCCTGGCGCTCGAGCGTGTCTATGTTCTGAGTGAAGCATGTATCGAGTAGTTTGTGGTCGGCAAGAAGTTTGACGAAGGTATGTGTGATTGTTGGGCGGAATTGGCCTGGATAGAGCTCGCGTGCGAGAGTGTAGACTGGGGAGAATGACGTGTCAGTCGATGTTTTGGTCTGTATATTGCACCGAGATACCCACAAGGTACGGGATTCTCGCGGAAGTAGTTGATTTCAAAGACTGCTTCTGGATATGGGAGGTTCAACCGTTGCAAGTTTGACTGCGAAGGGATGGCCACGCTTCAGCCTTTGCCCATGGTCAACGATGGCAGTTGCATCAGCTTACATAGAGACCTGGGAGGTTAGGTAAGCGCTTTATTTCCAAGGCCGAGGGCAACCTATGCAGATGACCTACCTGTTCCTGGAGAGCGGAAGTCTGGGATTCCAGCGGCCGTACTGACGCCTGCATAGCAGCACACCCAAGTGTAAGTTCTGGGGTTATTGTTGATATGCAGCGCGGCTAACCTGCTCCGAGCTATAAAATCCTCAGCTACATGTCTTTATGGCATAGGGCCTACATTGGAGCAATCGTGAAACGGGTGAACATACCATTACACAAATTCGACGACATGCTGGTGATTTGATGTACTTCACGATGGAAGGTACGTCTCTAGCCTTGAGAACATGAGGCGGCCCATCATACGGCGACGACAGTTCGTTACCCATTTCCCGGACGTTTATTGAGGTGTTGTTAGTAGAAAGGAAGGATCTCTACGTGCGCAACCGTTGGAAAAGTTGCAACTGCGTCTGTGAGAAAGTTAAGTACTATCGGAGGACAAGCCTGGCGTGCGGTGGCTTTCCGACTCCGGAATTACTCTGCTGATGGGCGCTTGACGTCACTTGTGCGTCTCTGCAATAGGCAACTCCTGTGGAACCCTCCACTGTGTCCATCCATATTGTCATCCGCGCAGAATTCCTACTCTACAAAACAGTGAACGTCCAGATACCAGTCCATGATAGTTTCCTCACAGCCAAACACGCTATCATGGTATCGAAGAGACGTTGGAAGGCTTCCATGACCACAACCATGACACGACGAAGTTAATCATCTCCCTGTGGATCTTCTGAATTTCCAGCGGTTCCTCAGACGAGTTGCGCCGCCCATACTCGTCATAGTGATGCACAGCATCTGTTGTCTGCGTGAGTGGTGAACTCTGGCATGCTCTCAGAGCAACTTACTAGGGATGAGCTTGAATGGACGCAAAAGAGTGTCTTCCCTGTCGCGTGCGTATTCGCTGTGCGGCGTGACCGGTCTCCAAGGGTCAACTAGGCCATGCGTTAGCAAAAGCACGGTAATCGGTCGTGGTGGCGTAGTACCTTCCCCATCAATGATAGCCAGACGATCAGCCTCGATGTCGTAGTCGCCCAGTGCATTAACCACAGTCACATTCGGGAGATGGGGGACGACAAAGTGTTCGCCCGGTGGGAATGCCTAGAGTGAACAAATCATCCATGGTATGTTCGGATTGGCGTGACGCAGGAGTACGTACCTGCTTGCATATCTTCGATTCATACTCGAGCGTTAGTCTGCGTGAAACAATACGCGGGTGGCCCGCAGGAGGAGCGGTCTGTTCTTCCCCATTCAGTGTCGAGTCGTAGGGCATTTTGAATCGTCTTACGCACCGAGAAATAGCCCCACTCTGTGCAGACCTGGAAGAGCCAGAGTCTCCACGTCTGATCCAAGGTAGTCTCTTGGAATTTCGCATCATCGAAGGTTCCGAAGCACTGACGGTGTAGATGTCAGCCTGTAGTCAGGTCAATGGTCGAGTATCATAGCGGCCTACATCTTCAACCGACCCTGAACACTGGGAGACGTAGTTCTGCAACACAAAAAGCGGGATCAGTGGCGTTGTCGCAGACGGGACGCGGTCGCTTACCTCTCTGATCCACTTTGCATAGTTGTAGACCGGCACGGGCACGCTCAGGTTCTCATCCACCTTGAGTAGACCGGTCTCGTCATCAAACGAGACCTCCGCATCGCCGCCATGTTCGAAGGGCTTGTTGAGAGCGTCACAGAACTCGTCGAAGCGCGTGCTCCCGACTTCCGGATCCCAGACCTTCGCTTGCCATGCTCCAAGCGGGCTCTTTGATGGAACGCTGACGTGAGCTCTCTGTGTTCCCGTGGGACATCAGTTCTATACTGACCTCAAGAAGCGAGACGAAATCTTCATCGTGCTCCAGGCCAGCGAGGCCGAAGAGCGCTTTCAGAGGCTTGCGCGTAATCGAGATGTCAAGCAGCGCGTCGATGAGCTCGATCGAGTGTTGTAGGTGGCGAGAGCAAGTAGGGTCAGCGGCGCGACGGATGATTTCCATATACTCCCAGTTTTCGATGCTGGCATGCGTGACACCTAGCAGCAAGTCTCACACTTCTGGTCCTATCTGCACGCGGTCAATGGCACGTACCGCTAGAAGCAATCGCGCCGTAAACGAGGTCCGGGTATAGGACTCTCATGTGGGCCGCGCGCGCACCTGCATACGACCCCTACATGCTCCTGATGAGAGCATGCAAACCAAATGCTCAATAGGTACTCACTCCATAGTATATCCATGGATGACTAGGTGCAGTCAAGTTCTCCTGGATACCGGGGAACTCCACGTTCGCCATGAAGTTGGCAGAGTCTGCTGCTGACTGGGCGTTGTTCAACCACCTGCACGGCATGCGACTGTCGAACTTGTCTTATACCATGAAGATGCGGGCAGGGCTCACCTCAGGGCATCCGTCGTGAAGTTCTGCACTGGAATCGAGGCACCTAACACACGCTACTGCCTCAACATCCGCTACCCCGAGACTCGTTCACCAAAGCGACAAAAAGACATACCATAGTAGCGATGCTCCAGTATAACGCCCACCCCTCCCGTGGCCTTCGTCAGGATATCCACAATCCCAGTATCCAAGAACGGCAGCCGATCGACCCCGCTCGTCTCGCCCCCGTCGAGCACAATGACCGGCGCGCGGGGCCCCGGCCGGTAGTTCCTCGTGCTGATCCAGTACCTCTGCTGGAACGTGTGCCGGGGCTCCGACGCGTCCTCGGGCAGGAAGTGGTCGAGCGGCTGGGTGAACCAGTGCTCGGGGTACTTGAATTCGAGCCCGTAGTCGGTATCGTCGTCGTCGGCTTCCAGTTCGTCCAAGTCCAAGGAGTAGTCTCCGTCAGTAGGCTGCTGGATAAGGAGAGCCCCTCGAGAGTCCAGCGCGTTGGACGCGCGAGCTGAGACGACCTTGCGCGACGCCTCGAGCCTCCAGAGGTTTACCGCTTGGGGACCGAGCAGACGTATCTGGTCGATACCGCCGCATATGACGGGCACGGAGTACAAGGAGAGCAACGCGACCAAGACGCGCAGTTTAGCCATAGTCAAGGCGGCCTGGTGCGCGATCGTGGTACGGGGGAAAGCAGGCTCTCACTGTCGCGGGAATCAGTCGCGGTTCGGCAGCCCGTACTTGCTTGTTCGCGTCAGTCACGTGCGCCTTAAATGCAGAAACTGCGGGGTAAGAGTCGCCAGACATCGGTACGACATTGCTAGTAGTTGTCCATGAACAGGGTCGTTAAATCGATGCTATGCAGAAGATAAAGATACATCTCGCAGAAGAAGGGCGAACCGTGCTACAGAGGAACGTACACGTACACCACGCAAGAACAAACCGATCGTCAAGAAACCCAGGGGTCGTCGTAACGCCTGCTGAATGAACGCAAGCACCAGCCAAGCCAGAAAGGAATCGTCCACCCTACTCCGCGGAAGGTTTGACACAAACTCGCCTGTGCTCCTCCCAGTCGAGTCGCTGGTGCTCCGGCGAGCAGTACTTCACCAGCTTGCACCGGCTGCATATTAGCCCGGCGAAGTTCGCATGCGCGCGCGCGCCCGCATGGTCGTCCACACTCGCCTCGCTCCCCTCGCTACTGCCTTCGGAGCTCCCTTCCCCTGTAGCAATCCCGCCTACGGGGGCCTCGTCCGAGAAGCAGACGTCGCAGTCGATCCAATTGCACATCTCCTTTGGACGGGCGCGCCGGCCGTAGCGATATCGCACCTTCTTCTTCGTGCATAGCACCGCGGCGGTGTCGGCGCCCTGCTTCGGGAAGCGGATGAGCTCACAGCAGTTATCCGTACAACCCGGGTTGGGACATCCGCTTGGGAAGTCGTAGTAGACTTCTTGAGCAGGGACAAAATGCGGGTTCGCGAAGAGGATCTGCGAGTAGGACATGGTCTGGTGCGAAAAGAGGACAATAAATGGAGGGCGCTTCTCATAGAGAATCGCGCGGAGGGTAAGGTCGATTTGGGGGAAGCAAGGTGTGCGGCGGTTGCGGTCGAGAGTATTGTTCAGTTGTATATCTGTTAGTCGGACGGTAAGGACAGTATCTTTCGAGAAGGCTCGTGGCATGACAATCTCCGTATGCACATGCTGCGTAAACATGATGTATTGGGAGATGGCAGGCATCTAACGTAGCTCCTACGTCGAATGTATGCAACTCACAGTCATGATTGATCTTCCGCTCCACACTGGGCTTGCAATCTCCGGAGGAGGTATGCTGACAGACATATTGAAAGTACTCCGATACTTGGTCCATCTCATGTCGCTTCAGGTCTGTGACAATGACATAGATATCGTCGCAGCCGCGATCGTGCATGCCGCGGAGGAGCATGAGCTCTGGGAGCTGTGGTAGGTTAGGGGCGGTTTGCATGCGAGCGATGGGGTCGCGGACGAACCATGCTGAATATTACGGGCATCATAGTGAGGCGTTTCATAGAGCGATGATGGTAGACATGAGTGACCCAGGTGCGGTCGAGAGGGATGAGACGACCAGTGTCCACAGTGCGAGTGAAGATGTTCTCGGGAACAAAAACACCCTTATTCCAGAGAAGAATTTGCTCGCGGCGCGCATTGGCATTCGCAGCGTGTTTGCGCTCGCGAACGCGTTGGAACCAGTCGTAATAGGAGTCAGGGCGGTGGGGGCGTTCGAGCCATTTGTCGATGAGCATGTCGGTAGCATCATTGTCGAGCTTCTGGCAGACAAGCTCGCTCATCGAAAGACTTGGCGGGGTGAATTTGGAGTAATGTCGGCCAGGCATAATGAGCCACTATTCCGTCCAAGAGAGGAGAAGAGGCTGAATATATGGAGAAGAGGGCGGGGGACTGAGGATATGGAGGACGTGAAGAGAGCGGAGAGGCGGGAATGATGCGAAAGCTAACAAGCAAGCGCCGGTAACAATGCGCGCAGAAAGACGCGAAAAAGCCCGCCCTAAACTCTCCTTGCCCGGAACCAGGAGACGCGACGAGAGTTGGACAGGGTGGTCGTTCGCCCAGAAGAGCTCCTTATGAATGCTCTTGAACGCCCTTTCCCTCCTAATTATTCAGAAGGTTCTTGCTTGACATCGGGCCAGGCGTCCAAGACACACTTCTTTGTATCGCCTCAGTCCACCACGGCCCTTCCACACTCCAACTCTATCGAGACCCAGGTATAGCATGCTGGAAGGAGCAGCTCAGTTGAGGCCTTTGGCGGCTGACATGGTCGCATTGCCGTGCAGCGTGCATTGGGATCTCCGCCAGGTGCCCAGCGCATGTCGATCAGGGCGCATCCTAGGCGCATCCCTGCCGAGACTTGGTGCACTTGGTAAGTATCCGCACTCTTGCGCTCATTTGCATCCTCTCCAAATTGCAGTCGTTTCGTGCTCGATGTATACGCGCAAATTGCATATCTGCGATGAGCAAGGAAACTATCCCGTGGAACTCGAAGGTCAGAAGTCAATAGATCTGTCTACGGGGCTGATGAGACTCGGAGGAATGGCGGACGACGGCGCTTGTGGCTGCGTGTTGATGCCGTCGAGTCGGCGTCGACGCGCCGCGTGAAAGGTTTCGCCCGCGTACCTCCAGCGTATAAGAACCCCTTCGGCCCCCGCTCTTCCTTCTCCAACCCCAGCATCTGCCACTTCACCGTTGCATGTTCTCAAACCAGCTGTGCAGCTCTCATAATCGCCACAGAGGTAACAAGCACACCTGCGGCGACGGTCTAATACTTGCCTTCTGAATATCTCCCAATCCTCATCGTTGATAACTCACTATGTCTTCCAACACCAACGGCACTGGCGCGAACACGCCTGCGTCCCAGCTCGAATCTGTCCTTCCCATTCATCCCACTGCGGCGCGTAGGGGCAACCCTATCGTCGTTCAATCCGATCTTACCTCCTATACCGACGACCATATCATCTCCAAGTTCACCAATCGCGGTGCTGACGTGGCTGTCGTTGAGGGTCAGTACATCGTGACTCCGACGACCAAGCAATATGAATTCCAGACCGCGCGCAAGGTTGCCAAGACTGGGTAAGTCTTTTCGCGTAGCTCGTCGCGTTCGCGCTAACGCGTTCCTCGTGTCCTACGTGCAGCTTGATGATGGTCGGCTGGGGCGGTAACAATGGCTCGACATTGACCGCGACCATTCTCGCCAACCGTCACAACATCATCTGGCAAACCAAGAACGGTGTCCAGCAGCCCAACTACATCGGTTCCCTCCTCCGCGCCTCCACCATCCGTCTTGGCACAGACCCCTCGACTGGCAAGGACATCTATGTCCCCATCTCTGATGTCCTGCCCATGGTCCACCCGAACGATCTCGTCCTTGGCGGATGGGACATCTCCGGAGTGCGCATGGATGAGGCGATGAAGCGCGCGCAGGTGCTCGATTACGACCTGCAGCGCCAAGTCGTGCAGTACATGGCCGAACTTGGCTCGCCCTTGCCTTCGATCTACTACCCCGACTTCATCGCGGCCAACCAGGAGGCGCGTGCTGACAACGTCGTCCCTGGCACCGACAAGCAGGTGCACCTCGAGCACCTCCGTGCAGACATCCGTCGCTTCAAGGAGCAGCACGGCCTCGACCGTGTCATCGTCTTCTGGACTGCCAACACGGAGCGTTACAGCGACATCATCCCTGGCGTGAACGACACCGCGGACAACCTCCTTAACGCGATCAAGACGTCACACCCGGAGGTTTCCCCTTCGACTCTCTTCGCCGTCGCGTCCATTCTTGAGGGCGAGCCGTTCATCAACGGCGCGCCCCAGAACACGTTCGTTCCCGGTGTCATCGAGCTCGCTGAGCGCACCCGCTCGTTCATTGGCGGCGACGACCTCAAGTCGGGCCAGACGAAGCTCAAGTCTGTCTTTGCCGAGTTCCTCGTGAACGCGGGCATCAAGCCGCTCTCGATCGCGTCGTACAACCACCTGGGCAACAACGACGGCCACAACCTCTCTGCGGAGCCGCAGTTCAAGAGCAAGGAGATCAGCAAGAGTAGCGTCGTCGATGACATGGTCGCGGCGAACCCGCTCCTGTACAAGCCTGCTCAGGCTGGCGCGCCGAAGGGGTCGAAGGACGCCAAGGGCGAGCACCCGGACCATATCGTGGTCATCAAGTACGTCCCCGCGGTTGGAGACTCGAAGCGCGCGATCGACGAGTACTACTCCGAGATCTTCTGCGGCGGTCGCTCCACGATTAACATCTTCAACGAGTGCGAGGTACGTGCTCTGTTACATGATAGGTGAGCGTGTGTGCTGATGACGCGCTGTCTCGTAGGACTCGCTGCTCGCGACGCCGCTCATCCTCGACCTGACCATCCTCGCCGAGCTCCTGACCCGCGTCAAGTACCGCGACGCGTCTCCGAACTCCAAGGCCGAGTTTGCGCCGCTCTACCCCGTCCTGTCGCTGCTCTCCTACATGCTCAAGGCGCCCCTCGTCAAGCCCGGCACCAACGTCGTCAACAGCCTCAACCGCCAGCGCAACGCACTCGAGACATTCCTCAAGGCCTGCGTCGGCCTCGAGGGGAGCAGCGACCTGCTGCTCGAGACGCGTATCTGGTAGACGTACGAGAACGCGTCGTTCCCTCTAGTTCTCAACAACTTGGAAGTTCTGAGTCTGATTTGAGCGTCGGCGTCACCACTGACGTCTAGAGAGTTTCATGCGCCGTTCAACCGGCGTGAGTATCTGGCTATTACTGAACGTTTGTGTTGTCAATGATATCATCATTTACGTGTGCGTGTCCTTTTGAGTGAGCACCCAATGGAGGATCCGCCTCTCAGTGACAGGAAGTACAGTAAGTCTCGGAGTAATGTTTATTGGGTGAGGAACTTCGTGAGACGAGTGTCAACGATGGAACCATGGTTCGATGGCTATTGGTCTTGGTATCAAGTTCGCGCGCGCCTCATCTATCCGAAGGACCAGGCTCCTAAAAGCAGCACGTCCATCGTATTCTCGTTCCCTACATATCGATAGCGGGTTTTATGTGAATTACTAAAAAGAGTATGTAGGCGCTTAATCATATGTCGGACGCGGAGAACTACCATATTTACAGTAGCAGACTTGCTGCGCAACATCACTGAAGCCGCCGAACGTCCTCTGGACCCTAACCTCGGGCACCCTGGCCTTGAGTTTGACGACGACGAGCGATTGCAACAACTTAATCCGACCGGAGCGCATGTAAGAGTTCGACCTTGAGATCGCTATGTGCATTGTTGCCGTTTGCGCAGGTGACTGCGACCAGCAACGTCGACGATCTCTGCTACCAGAACAGCGACAACAACGCGGCGAACGCATACGCCCAGCCAAGGCGAGGATTGGACGAGATGGTAGTACCTGAAGCCCGTATCCCACCCATGCAGGCCCGCCGTACACTTAACAATTTCGTCCTTATCGGTGCGCCCTCTTGCGCGAGTCCTGTGCCTGTCGGAGCGTTCGATAGTGTTCCGCATTTGACTCGCAGTGGCGATCACCCGGAAGATAGGCACGTCGTTCATGAGACGAATGACGCCGCGCGATACGACCCGTACTACCGGCGTTGGGCCAATGAAGGGTGCCGCGATGCAGCGACGTCTTCTGGTTATGAGCTTCTGCATGATGAACTGAACGAGGACGGCGGAGCCGATTTGCGAGCACTCTCAGCCTCATACCTCGCTCCGCACGCTGCCCCCTCGTCGGCCTGGGGGGTAACCCCTTTACCTGCTCGTGCTGCTGTGGAACATCCTTCACATATCCCTGAGTATCAACATGGGTACAGGTGGAACGTCGACGGACACGCAGACGCTGATGACTCGTATTGAACTGAACTCACAGTCTTTTGTAATGCACACTTCACATCTTGTAGTAGTCAGACTTGTAAACGAGGCTCTGCAGTTGCGCATCCCATTTCGACGCCATGTTCCCGGAGGGATGATCCTTGTGCTTCTGACCGTACAAAAGCAGCACTGACGTGACTCGTGAATACTACATGGCTCAGAAACTTTGCTCACCCGGCATACGCACCGCCCCTTCTTCCCTACAATGCGCCTTCTGATGAGTCGTGTATGGATTCGCCCATATAATCCGTCTGGAGTTGTCGTAGTAAGTGAGAAGTTGCAGGATACGAGATATCGTCGATCGAGGAGGTACTAGCGATTGACGTCATCGTTGAGCGCACCCCGCATTACTGGGCGTGCGCTAACAGCTGCTCAGCTACCTACAAGTGCTCTCTCATCACACACCTGGCAAAGCACAACACAGTCGAACTTTGCACTCTCTCCAGAATGGCAGCGATGCGTTACCTCAACTCGAAGCTCGCTCAACAAGTCAGTCGGATACATCCACCTACCCGTCGCACACGACAACTTGAAGCTCACATCTGCGACACTAAACACACTAGATCGACGAGGAGCTCATGAGTGCAGCGGGAGCTTTCAGCCTCGATCAAGTGAGCTTGTGACTGTTATCGAGCGCGCCTTTGAATGTTGATGGATGCCTGGTCGGGTTCTACAGCTCATGGAGCTCGCGGGACTCGCGTGCGCCCAAGCACTCGCAGCCGTATACAACAAAGAGAAGTATCCCCGGGTACTTGTTTGCTGTGGTCCGGGGAATCAGGGCGGAGATGGACTCGTTGCTGCACGCCATCTAGGTACGTACGTTGTCGCGTCAGATTGCAACGCGGAGTACGAGATTTTACGATGATGCATCCAGGCATGTTCGGGTACAAACCTACCATTTGGATGCCCAAGGTATACACCTTACAGTTAAGCATACCAGTGAGCAGTTGATCATAGTGACTTGTCGCAGCCAGGATCCAAGGATATCTATAAGGTAAGTCCAGTCGCCATCCACCACTTCAGGTAGCACCTACCCGTTCGTCCGTAGCGCCTCCAGCAACAGTGCACCAATATGAGGATCCCGACGCTCGAACCCTCACAAGACACGCAATCCTTGCGCTCTGCCCTGTCGTCTTCCGACGTCATCCTCGATGCGATCTTCGGGTTCTCTTTCAAGCCCCCTGTGCGCGCGCCGTTTGACGCGGCGCTTCCGCTCATCGCGCAGTCCGGACTCCCTATTGTCTCCGTCGACGTACCCTCTGGATGGAATGTCGATGAAGGCAAAGTGGACGACATCGCTCTAGATCCCGATGTGCTCATCAGCTTGACTGCACCGAAGGAGGGCGTGAGACAGTTCAAAGGCCGACACTTCCTCGGAGGACGCTTCGTTCCGAGGTAGGGTCCATTGTAAGCGTGACTTTCTACGTTATGACTGACCGTGGATTGATTCTAGGCCCCTGGAAGAGAAGTTCCAGCTGAACTTGCCCGAGTATCCGGGCGTCTCGCAGATCGTAGAGCTCCCCCGAGCGGATGAGTCCTCTGACTCGCAGAAGTTGTGAAGGCTCTCTAACATGTATTTGTACCGTAATGGAGGATGTATCATGACCAATGCTGTAAAGTTTAGCCTTGAACACTAACTCAGAAGGCCTGCATGGAATGCCTACTGCAAGGTTCGAACAGCGGAGAGACGCGTGCGTTCAGCCACCGACGCGTCGTGATCGGGCGTCTACTGCACCTTGTTCTTGACACACTACCAGTACCACTGCATACCGAGACTGGGCTTAGCTGCATTACGATGTCTCGAGCTCATCATGAACTGTTGAAGAGGCTATGTCACGACACAGACACTCTTGAGAGAGCGAAGTCTATCCTACACACCGCCAGCATCAAGACTGGACAGGGCTCCGGATATGAGTTGGGTCAAGGTCTGAGCGGATTACCAGCTATATGCGCGTACATTGCAGCAGAAGAGTGAGCATTCACGCCCATATTTGCGCCCTACGAACCAGGCCTGACATAGCTGAAGGCTCGGAGACTCGGACGTGACAGAGAAGATCGCGCAAGTCGCGTCCTGTCTGAAGCCGAAGGTGTTCAAGACGGCTCTCAACACGGTCAAGGCGGCGCTGGCCGCTGCATCTGCCTCCAATCCGGGAACGCCGTCCAAGTCTTCGAGGAAGTTAGGATACACGGAACTACTGACTCAGAGGAGAATTGGCAAGAAGGCAGTGGTCCTGGGGTGGATGCAGGGTGCGGAGCGCACGCTCATGGCGAACCGCGAAATGCGCCGCAAGTTCGGTGCTTCGTACGACGCGCTCACGGTTGCGGTGTTCTGCTGGGCGTGCCAATTCATGAAAGTACGTTGTCATGTCCATTCTACATATGGGGTTTGCGGTGGCTAACACGCAGGCGAACGTAGCTCAAGGCAGAGCGTATCGACGCCGATGCGCTGCTTGAAGATTACCGCATCCCTCAAGACCAGTTCGATGAAATCACAGAGGCATTGGATGAGTTTTGCCAGGACGTCGCACAACAGATCAAAGCGGACATTGCTTCCCTCAAGTCCGGAGCTTCTCCCACCAAAGCTACCACCGCATCCTCCAAGATACACGCGACGCCCTCCAAGCCCAAGCTGCCCACTATCACGCCGACTGACAGCGTTCCTCCCACCCCATCTCGTACCCCGTCAAGATCCTCCGCGCTGACGAAGAGCCCGTCCAAGTCTGCGCTGCGAGCCCCAAGCGCAGACCTCTCGCCGCGCAAGACGCCGTCGCACAAGCGCAAGGTCGCGTTCGACGGGGCGCTGGAGGGCGTGGAGGAAGCCGACGAGGACGCGTTCGACGCGCTCGCGACGCCGTCGAAGCGCCAGAAGTTCTCGTCGCCGATCAAGGAGGGTCCGTCAACCACGACGAGTACCCCGCGCAGGGCTTCCAGACTCGCACAGTCCACGACCAGCGACGGACAGCAGGATGAAGGAGCAGCGTCTTCATCTCGCGAAACGCTGGATTTGTTGCGACACACAAGGGAGATGACCTCGGGGTCTGTGCCGTCTACCCCGCGTCGTAATCGCATCGCGTCGCAACCATCCTCAACGCACTCGACACGCTCTGTACGCTCTGCACGATCGCAGCCTACAACGCCCACACGGCGCAAACCCGCCCTGTCGACTGTACACGAGGACGAGGAGCGCGTGAGCAGGCGGAGGTATCGTCCCGCGTTCGCAGACACGCAGCAGTGGCTGAGAGGGGATGCACGCCTGGAAAGGGCGCTGCGTCCGTGGACGGACCGATGGCGAGAGCTGGTCGGAAAGTGTGGGGGTGACGTTTGGGAGGCGGCAAAGATAGCTAGTGAGAGCAGGAGAGAGGAAATTAGTGTGGGCGCGGCCGGTTAAGCTACCATGGACGGATGTATTTAATTTCTTGTGGTTTATTGTGTGTAATTTGTTGGCTTCGATGAGGATCTCGCTATGGCGAGCATACCAATACGCTTCAGAGATGTCACATTGGCGATCAGTACTAGATACCACGGCAATACAGGGTATACAGAGCACGGCGTTGAGAATACCAAGACGGAGTATGTCAAGCAAGCAACATGGGATGTTTTGGGGGGTAACGGATAGCATGGGATATAACGGATGAGTCCTACCACGTTTTAGTTCTTCTTGACATCAGCCGCAGCCTGAGCGAAGCGCAGAGACTTCGCGATATGGCCGTAGGAATCATACATGAGCCAGAGCGGGACGAACACCCAACTGTGCAATGAACGATGAGTATAAGTCAACAAATGCGAAAAGCAGTCAGACGGCTTACATGATGTTCATGAACTGCGAATGTACCCATCAGCAACTGAAACACAGACCTGAGCGATGGTACTTACCACAAGGTACACCCAGAGGTAGAGGGCATTCGATGTGTCAAGGCTAGGGCTGCCGGTGAGCCATTCGGGACAGAAGGTCATCCAGCTAGTCGAACAGAGAGGTTAGAAGGTCCTTTGCAGAGACAGAGCTTATGCGCAGACATACCCGCCGTAGATTTCAGAAGTACTGAGGACAATGATCCAGTAGTGACGGGCGGGGTCGCGCTGGATCAATTGCTTGAGAACGTAGAAACACATGGTGCCGACACCGAAGACGGTGAGAAGCTCCAAGGAGACGATCGTAGGGTCGGCCGTCCCCCACCGCGAGTCTGCCAGAGCATACTCCTTCCCTGTATTGTCTGTTCAATGAATATTGACATATTCAAGAAATTAAGGGCAACGCACACATCTGAGCCATCGGTCCAGAGCTGGTGATGACTTGCTTGCCGAACATAGAGTAGTAGACGAAAGATCCCTCAAGGGTATAGTGGATGATACCGTCGAACGCCTGTAGAGCAGTTGACGTATGTAGCAGGTAGCGCGACGAATAACGTACCAGCCATATGAACGTCACCCGATCCTGCCAACTCGCATTCTTGGGAAGGAGAGACTTGGCCGCTACATAAGCTGCGATCCCGACGGCAGTCACGAAAGCCAGAGAGTAAGCGGAGGTCGCCGTGAATATCTGAGGTGCGGCCGACATCGTTGGGAGGTGAGGCCTGGGAGCTCGCACGTCGAGGTCGTGGATGAGTGCGAAGCGTTTGATGTGTGGGTGTTCCGGGTACCGTTTGTGGGGAAACCTCCTCACACGCTCACGTGCGCGACGCGTCAGGCGCGCTCCTGCTGCGAGCGCGTCGTGCAGTGTATCACGATAAGAGTTGGCTCCGGCCACCACGAGTAGTCCGTCGCTCTGCTTGTGCTACTGCAGTGCTCTTCATCGAGCTGTCTCTAAATCCTATACACCTATTGAAATCTGAACCACGTAGCCCGCAGCCATGTCCGCAATGCCGACGAGCCGTTTATTCAAAGGAGATTTCGTGCATACGCCCAGTCTAGGATCTATCGAGATCTTGCGAGACTACGTACTCCGTGAGCATAGTCGTCTGTTATGGGCATACCGCTAACCGGCCTTAAAATACTGGTTTGTTGCGCACAGGGACAAATGTGAAGGGAGATATTGACTACTTTGCCCCTGCATCGTCGCCCGAATCACAGAGCATCTCTGCAGGAGGACGCCCGACGCCCATCCCAACCGGGTCGTTCATGGTCCCCACGTTCTGTGACCTCCATCTACACGCTCCACAGTTTATGTACCAAGGGACTGGACTACACCTGGAGCTGATGAAATGGCTGGATGAGTATGCGTTCAAGGCGGAGGAGAAACTGGACGGCGATCTCACGTTGGCCCAGGAAGTATACGAGAGACTCATCCAGCGACTGATCAGCAGTGGTACGGGTGCGGTAATGCTCTTCGGTACCATCAAGACAGAGACGAAGTAAGCTATCAATGCTCGCAGAAGCTTGCTGGAATGACTAACCTCCATCGAGTCTCCTCCTCGCACGTCTGACGCAAGAGAAAGGCCCCATTAGGGCGTTCGTAGGCAAGCTTTCCATGGACATATCCTCGCGGCCCACATATGTCGAGGCGTCAGCACAAGACTCCATTTCAGCTGCCCGGGACTTCTGCGATCGTTGCACGGACATGGTCCGCTCTATGCCTGAGCATATGCAACTAGTTGAACCAGTTCTCACCCCCCGATTCGTGCCAACCTGCTCTCCAGCCCTGCTATCGGGTCTAGGCAGCATATCCGAGCAGAAAAATGTGCGGATACAAAGTCATATGGCCGAAGCCCACGACCAGGTGCAACACGTTCGACAAGAACGTGGTGAAGAAGATATGGACGTCTTTCTCCATGTAAGTCCGGATCTAATGCACATGTTCGTATCTGGCGATCTCACTATACGTGTTATGAATCGTGATGCAGAGCAACTTACTCACCTCTCGGACGGTACAAGCGCATTGCACCTTCCTTTCCCCGGAGGAACTCCGCAGGCTGGCCACAACTGGAACGGCAGTTGCCCACTGTCCTCTGTCGAACGCATACTTTTCTGCGGAGCCGTTCCGCCTACGCGAGGCGCTCGATGCGGGGGTGCGTGTGGGGCTTGGGACGGACATTGCTGGTGGATACAGCATCGACATCATGGATGCCATGCGCCATGCTGTCACCGTCTCTCGAATGCGCGAGGGGGCGCGCATCCGCGCATCGTCTAGCCAGGAAAGAAGTCATGCCGAAGACGATATCGCAAAGCCGTTGTCCATAGACTGGAAGGAAGCTCTGTACCTCGCTACGCGTGGAGGAGCTCTCGCGTTGGGCTTGCCTAAGGGTTGCGGGACCTTCACAGTTGGAGCACCGTTCGACGCTCAATCGAGTAAGTAACTTGTCGTCTTTCGTAGTCGCGGATTCTCAACGCAAGATGAACAGTTGAGGTCATTGATGAGAAGACCGGGGAGGGCGTGGGCGGGCTCGATTTCTTCGAGCTAGGCGACAAGCCATGGGATTTGACGCCAGATATGGTGGAGAAATGGTGGAGTCTTGGAACCACACGAAACCGCGTCGGTGTTTGGATACAAGGTATGCCCATAATGTAGGTTGGCAGGACAGGGGCATGATGAGGAATCGACCATAGATCAAGCACTGACGACGAATGAACTAGATTCCGGAAGTATTGAGTAATTGTACAACCTGTAACGTGTATCCAGCACAGCGACCTATCCCTATATAACCATGAGAACCAGAGACGACGGTGGAAACCAAGACGGTGCGAGCATTGTGGAGGTCATCCCGCTAGATCCATACGTTCGAGTTCATCCCAACTCGGAAGTCCAATGACCCCAGGGAGTTCCTTCCATATCCTTTCCCGCGACGCGAGCACGTCTGCTTTAAAAGCTCTTCGACATGGGATGCATACGTCTGGGTCATTAGCAAGTTCATCGATGGCCTGGACCATGTAGTGCAAGGGGCCCGTGCGGACAGCCCACGAACGCGACAGGCGCGATCCTAAACGTACGAATGCCTTCTGACACGACGCTGGCTCGCTTTTGCATTCCTTCTTCGGCCTCCGTGCGGTACAGTCTTGACGAATGAAGTCCATGATGACATCTATCCGATGTTGGAACATGAGCGTGTAGTTTTGCAGGTCTCGTGAGGATAGCTCCGATGAAGGGCGTGATGGGTGCTCGACGCATAGTTTCGGGTGGTCGCCGCGCAGAATGTCCGGTAGGGAATATAACGAGAGGAAGTAGAGCGCAGATGGAAGGATGATCTGCACATGCGTCTCGCGCGCAAGATTGAGGACGTGCAGTGGATGGACGTATGGGTACGTCAGATCATCAACGAGAGGAGCCTTGACCGCGCGCTCGATGAAGCGATCATGTCCAGCAAGGGTGTGCGGCCATGTACGCAGCAGATGGCGGATTGCTTCGCGCCTGAGGTAGGCTATGAAGTACTTGGTCGCAAGGCGCAGGATCCCGGCTATGCGATAGAAATCCTGGATACTGCGGTGCTCGAATGACCTGCAAGATGGCGCGCACCACAAGGGCGAGGTAGCAAGAGGTGGTAGTTGACATGCATGAATACGTATCATTGCAACACACAGGGCGGAGATGACGGACGACGCACACTCACTCTCCGTCGTACAGCGCGCGCATGAGCGCGCTAAGCTCCGTAGGCCGATCGTACATGCGCACCACCGGGCAGTTGTCTGCGACATCGGCATCGTCTGGTTCCGCTCTCGCGACTTCGAACATAGATTGGAAGACTTCGGAGTGTCTGGCCAGGACACCGCGGTGCACCTTGAACGCGATAGCCGCGCTTTGTGAGGCGGTGTCTTCAGCCTGAGCGAGAAGGACAATGTTCCCGTCCTCGAACCACGGTTCGCCGCGCGAAGATAGCGGAACCGTTGGGCTAGAGACCATACGGAAAGGATTTTTGAGTCTTTCCAAGGGCTTCTAGAGTCGGACCGTCGATTGAGAGAGGTGAACAATGTAACAGCAGTACTCGAGGTGGTGGTAGATGTCGAGAAGTCGTAGTCATCTAAACGCCCAACAAGCGGATGCCTTGCCTCCGTTCCGCCACCATCCCTCAGTACTTAGTCTGGCCCTGCGGCTGTGATTGGTCTCGCTAGACTACGACGATCGAATTACGGACAGACTATACTTGCCTAGAAAGCGGACTATACCCTAAGGACCCTCCAGGCGCACTTACCATGTCTCATACACCGCGCGTGCCTTCTCGGTCAACCACTCCCGTACCTGGCCGCTCTCCGTCTCGTCTTGCACTTCCTGTCATTCGCCCAGCACCTTCTGTCTCGTCTCTGAGGGTCTACAGCCATGGCTCATCGGTTGTTCATTCACCTGTGTCAATATCACCACCAGGGACCAGTACGCCGAGACGCGAAGGCGGAGAGAGCAGCTCCGCCTCCTCTGTGGCTGAGGGAATACTTGTCAAAGAGCCAGACATCGAAGTAGAAACCATAGATGGCGAACAAGGCAATGCTGCTGGCCCACTTGACTCACATGCACGGGACGAGGAATCCAAGAAACACCTACGGGACCAACTCAGACGCACTCTGAGTAAGAAGGAATCCTTCACGGGTGAGATAGTCCTGCTGCCATAGTTTTGCAAATGTGACCGACATTCAAGTAGACGTATCTAAATTCCGGCAACGGCATAAAGAGAAGCTGTCCGCAATGCAAGAGATCACTTACACAGCAGGCAAGGAGCACCCGCCGGGTATTTTACTTGATAAACTCACAATGATTGCCAGCTGAAAGATACCCCCCTCGTCAATACTTTGTTCTGACCGACGCCGGCAAACCTGTCTTCATCAGGTGAGGCGGGTAAGAGTTCGTGACACAGTATGATATTGATGTTCTCCAGTGGTCACGACGCTGAGGGCACTACCTCATTGATTGGCGTTATACAAGCTCTCGTTTCCATATTCTTGGATGACGGCGACAAGCTTCGATGTATCAATGCTGGCAATACGCGCATTGTATTCTTGTTACGGCCGCCACTTTACTACGCCTGCGTATCAGCATGGGGCGAGCCGGAGTCTGTCGTCAGTGTTTTACGAGCTTTCATTCGTATGCCTTCACAACACGCCTAACGTCTATGAAGCAAGACCAGATTCCACCTTGAATACCTTCACTTACAAATTTTGAGCGTCGTATCCGCGGAACAACTCAGGCGTATGTTTGAGCAGCGCCGAAACTTCGACCTTCGGCGATTGTTAAGCGGTACATGAGACGCATAATAAGTCCTCGCAACGGTTAAGCTAAACAACCAATCACAGGTGCCGAACCATTCCTTGAGTCTCTCTTAGCGAGATTGGAGTGGGACTTGGCCATGAGTACTTCGTCCCTGCACTGCTTGAAGCTTGATCCTCTATTGCGGAAGGCAGTGGCTGATATCTTGGTGCCAACAACCAAGATTAAGGTGAGTGATACTGCTCACAATGAAGCGCAAACCCGCTTAGTCCCATCCAGGACATGCTCTACGTGATTCTCGTAGCTCAAGGACGCATAATAACCTTGGTGCGACCGAGAAAGCATTCCATTCACCCTTCAGGTATGGGTATTGTACATGCATCTAATGCACGTTATTAGTTACACTCTGACGTGGCCATCTTATGCTGCAGACCTCCATATCCTGGTGAACACCGTCCACTCGTCTTCAATACTCAATTCCTCCGCTGCGGCTTCATGGCTCCCCGTCTGTCTCCCCAAGTTCAACGCCTCCGCATTCGTGAACGCATATGTCACGTTTTTGCCCCGCAGTGATGTGCAAGGATCGCCTGCGCTCGTACCCTCTTCCCAAACATCGGACAGTACCACCGCCGTCGATGCCGCCTCCGGGGACTCGGAGCAGCAATCGAGTCACGATGATGCATCTAGCCGAGGTAGTCCGCCCATAGGACTAGAATCCTCGCTTTCCACAGAGATAGGCTTGGTCTGTGTGAGCGGCCAGGCCGACTTTGAGGCGGTCAGAGGATGGTGTGAAGCTATCTCACAGGTAGACAGCTTCGCTATCCGGATTGAACCGCCCCATTGACTAAGGCGCGTCTCGGACAGAAACTCGCTTCCGAGGGTCTATTGAAGAAACTTTCCCAAGCGATCCTGGGAGGCGATACTGAATATTCAGTATCTAGCCTGAGCGTCCCAGGGTTGCGCCACTTCGTGTACAAGTCGAGGTCGCATGTGCAAATTACGATGCCGCTCTTCGAGGAACCCTATGATACGCCCAACGAGAAGCGGCGGTACGGCACCATAGAACGCTTCCAATGAGCCCGACTGACCACAGCCCCCGTATAGCCTCATCACCCTATATCAAACCCTGTTTGATGCCATACATGCGAAATCGGGCCAAGAGCGCACGCTCAAGCTGCAGTATATCCGTACTAGCCAAGAAAGCGTGATGGGATGGGTGAGCCAGCGCCCCAGCCATCTCTTACTCGAATCGCAGCATACTGAGCGGAGAACGTGCCATAGATCACGCAGCCTTTCGAGCTCTATCTTGCATTATCGCCGCATCTACCCAAGAGCGCAGCGGTGGGCGCGGCAAATGCGATAGCGCGGTGGGTACAGAAGGAAGAGAAGCGGCTCTTCCTGCGAGATGCCCCTGTATTCTAGACGTCCCTCAATGCGTCATCCATTTATTCATCCTGGGGTATCGGGCGTGATATGCACAATTGCAATATGCTCCAAAAATCCGACATCTGGGCGGCCCGCTAGTTCATGCTCAGAGACTATCCCACTAGGCCTACAGATGACGACACAAGGCACAGGTAATCGGATAGTTCATGATATACTGTACCTGCGGGGTACTCTGGCAGACTATCCCGTTGATAAGTCCCCCTCCACCAAACAGCTCACGGATATTCTGGCACCATGGAAGATGGTAATCGAACGGTAGGTGCCTCGTCGCCCCTCGCCGCGGTGCTTGCTTTACTGAGTGATGATTAGGGGATCATCGAAGGCAACGACGTAACGAATGACTGGGAATGGTGTTCAAAGGTTGTTCAAGAGCATAGCGAGCAGACCATACGCCGCTGGCAAGAGGAGATCGATATGCTTCTTGTATATGTAAGTCTCAACCACGCCTCCGACAGCCATGGGCTCACTTTGCACTTTTCGAGGCGGGTCTGTTCTCGGCCATCGTGACGGCGTTCAGCGCAGGATCTTATCCGCTCCTCCAACCTGATCAACAAGGCGACATCCTCGCCACGCTCCAGGTGATCTCCGCGCACATGCAAGCCTCCCCTAACACATCTGTGGTCGTGGTGTCTGAAGACACGGCGCATCGAGGACGTGATGGGCCATTCAACGCTCCGACATACGCAATATGGATCAATTCGTTGTGGTTCTCTGCACTAGTATGCACCCTCTCCGCGTCATCTCTCGCGATCATGGTCCGGCAATGGCTTCGTCAATACAGCTCGGGCCTTTCGGGCAACTCTCGTACGATAGCTCGCTTGCGCCAGTATCGATTCGATAACCTTCACCGATGGCGCGTTCCTCTCATCGTCACCCTGCTACCCGTTATACTCCAGCTGGCGCTCATCCTGTTCCTTGTCGGTCTTCTCATTTTCCTGTGGTCACTGCACAGGGTCGTCGCAGTTATCACATCCTCTTTCATCACCGCCACGTTTATCTGTATCGCGGCAACTACAATTCTGCCGGCGATGAAGGCAGACTGTCCTTATCAATCTCCACAAGCTCGATGTCTATTTGTTACTCTCCGCTTCTTGGGCCAGGTTGCGTCATGGCCATTGGTAGGAGCAGAAAACGCGATTCGTGCTACTCAACGATACTGCAAACGGCCATTCTTCGCATGCACGATGTCCAGGCGACTCGCTTATCTACGTTACAACCTGACCAGGTGGAACGAAGTACACGACTGGGAGCTGCGCGAGGATCGTGCAATGCGGTCCATCGTCTCTGATATCGACTTGAGCATCTTATGGTGGTCCTATCTGACCACCCTGAATAACGCACTCCTGGAGACCGTCATCGTCCGGTGCTCGAGGAGCTTTGACGCGCTGTCTTTCCTGCACAGCGCGCTGAGCATGCTGCAGCGGACAACCGACATGGACACCCTCTTCTGGTACTCCAGAACGGTCGAGAACTTGGACGTCCAGCACCGGCATGCTTTGGGACCACAGGACGTACGCTTCCACGTGTTCCTGCTCTCCGAATGCCTCAGGGTGTTGTTGCGATACCTTCAGACGTCCAATGCACTAGACCCCACAATCTCGCAGAATATCGTTCCTTCGATTCTGGCCCTCGTACCTCCACGGACGTGGAACAACGGAAAGCGGTTCATCTTCTATAATGCACCGGTTCCTGTGATACCTCGATGTCTCATGTTGGGACTCCTGGCTAACCTCGTTTGCAACGATCTCTCCCCCTCGTTGGCCTTCTACAAATTGGCCGTCCATATCGACGGATTGGATGTCTCTGAGCACAGGCATGGTTATTGGACGCTTGATCGAGGTGTCCTCCAATCCGGCGAGTTTGTTGTTTCGCCGGTATAGATGCTCACATCCTGACCGCTTCTGTCAGTGGTGGCCGCATTTCCCAAGAACGCGGAACGGTGGCATGCCCTGCTAGACTGGGAGGATATCCTCGCATCCTACCACACCTTCAGCGCAATGACGAAAATGCTCCATGTTGTCCCACTTTGCATCGTGGACAATCAAGCTCTGGTGCAAGAACTCCAGCGCGGAGTCCTGATTTCTGTGGAGACCATCCTGCGTCATACAGCCTGGCGTTCTACCGCACGCAGACGGCGCGTACTGATGAACGCAGTTGGCACGGATGAATTCGATGCGGACGTCGAGGATCATCCGGCCTTCCTACCGACCCTACTACAGCTGGCGTCCGACGAGTCAACCAAGGGGTTGATCACAACGGGGTTGTGGGAGGCACTGAAGGATACGGCTGACACGATTCGCATCACCATGCATGCAGACAGCCCGTCGAGTACGGAGTTCTGGCATGAACAAATTCGTGCTCTTGACCGAACTCTGCAGGGCATCCATACGTACCGACCAGCCACTGCGGAAGAAGTGGGCACGGTATAGGCATAGAACGCAATTATGAACCCCCGGCGTTACGCGTGCAATTGGCAACGGCGAAGAATTCCGCATACTGTTTGATGAGTACGTTGACATTGGCTCACGCCAGACCATAGCCTGACATTCCATGACTCGCAATTCGGAAGTGCAGATAGGACGAACGGATTCCGGATGACGATGTCCAAACAGTACAAAGAATGGGATACAATATATGCTACACACCACTGTTCTAGTCTTTTGATACATCCATGTGAACAACGTCCTCCACGGGCTTGTCATATGCAGTGTTCTTGTTACGCCGCTCCGCGAGGAAGGCGTCTATACGCTGCTTCAATTCGACGTCTGACAAAATACACGTGTTAGTTCAGCACGGATGTTGAGAAGTGCAAAACTTCGCATACTCGGTACGACATCTTCCATAGACAAGGGCATACGGTTGAAGGGATCTTTGGAGTCCGATAGCAAGTGCGACTTGATTGTGGACCTGTCCACAACCACCTTGGACGACGGGAGCGTGACGGGGTCCCGCATGAGAGTATACATGAGCGGGTCTGAGCCCCGATGTGAGTATGGCACTCAGACGTGATCTGAGATGAACTTACCCAAGAACTCGTCCGGGATGTCTCCCAGATCATCTTCCGCTTGTAAGGTAGCCTTAGTCTCCTCGACCTTGAGCACGAACAGACCAAGCTTCTCGATCTCGTCCGAGGACTTGAGCATCTTCCGCCGGGCGATGTCCGCTGCCTTCTCGAACAGCTCCTTCCGGTAGCTCCGCTCGTCTGCGGCGACCGCGCGGGCGAATTCCCCTTGGTCGCTCAGGTTCAGGTAGACCTGGAGGAGGTCGCTGAGGAGCCGCTTGGGATCGAACTTGTACTTCTCTGGGTTTGACACCTTCAAGTCCTGGCAGCGCGGTCCGACGAGGGCGTCTAGGTTGTAGTCCAGCATGGCCGCGAGCCTGTCGACGATCTCGGGCACCATGAACGGCGCCTTGGTCTCCCCCGTGAACAGCTTGAGAAGGTCGACGGTGTTACTCCCGAGCTGGACGTAGATGCTGGTGTACCGCTCAAGCTGGCGAAGCGTGGACTCTCGTTCACGGCGGTACTGAGCCGGTTGCGCATCGAACGTTGCCCTATCCCTCATCTCTGTTTGGATCTCGTGTATCTTTGCGAGGTCGGACAACGACTCGTCCAAAAGATACGTGACGTCGTTGATCATGAGGTTGATGAACCGAACGAAGCGCTCCGAGTTGTGCCTGTGTATTGATCGCGGTGAGTTCGTCGAATTCTAGTAGGAGGCTATTGAGCACCTACGCCGCCTCGTTCTTCAGAGCATCGCGATGCGACTGGTTGTTCCAAACCACCTTGAAGACGTGGGCAATATTCCTGCGAGAATCTAATAGAGAATGTTGAAGGTGTATCCCCTGCCTCAGATTCTCGCGACTCACTGAATTTGTCGTAGAACTGCGAACTCGCTCCCGTCTGTTCGACCTCTGAAAAGGTGTCAGAGTGTTCCAACCGACGGCACAAAGATTGCTCACCAATGTAGAAGCCCATTAGTGCTGGCATAAGATGCTTCAAGGCAATGGGATGTGTGTTCAGGAGCGTGGTCAGCACGCTGCGCTGTTCGCTCCAGCTCCAAGTTCCCATGAAGAGGACTTCGATTATCTTTGCTTTGAGGAACGGATTCTTGATGTACCAGGTCGAAGTCAAGAAAGTGAGACACCAGATGAGCATCTCGTTCTTGCCGGACAGCTCGAGGCTGTTAGGGCTTATCCTATACGCCGCGTTAGCGATCGTACTGTCGCGGATGACGGCAGCATCTACCTGAGTATGTAGATGTGATATTCGATCACGTCTTCGATGAGATACTCGGGCAAGATCCGGAACGACGTGGGCACTTCCTTCGGTAGTGGAAGCCTAGTGTTCAGTAATCAGCGTGTGATCCTCAGGCAAGGGCTCTGCTCAACGCACTCGATCGCGGGATTGGGATGCTTCTTGCGCGTATCCACGAAGCGGATGAGCCAGGTTGAAACAAAGTTGACGAAGGAGATGGTACGGAACACAAGCTCCGGTTCTCCTAGCTGCGCCTCGTACGCCATCTGTGCTGCGAAAAGAGCGTCCTGCTGTGCCTAATACGGAGTTCAACGAACGCGTCGTTGGCATATGAGGGCGAGTCGCGTACCTTTGCCGCATTGATCGCTGCCTCCGTGCGGGCTTGCATAGGCGTCTACGGAATCGTTCAGCAAACAGACAGGATAGGCCAGGTAGTAACCTCACCCCTCTCCAAGACTGATCTCCGTTGAGCATCTCCACGTGTCGTCGGATCTCGTCATACTGTCTCTGTAGCTCCTCGACGACGTTGACTATCTTCTGCTGCCCGACGTGGCTTGCAGCCAGCGTTATGTAGAAGATCTCAGTGATGAAGTTCGGCGGTGCTGCCAATGTAAGAATCAGATCACCGCGAACAGACAACAGACATTGTTCACACCAGATGCCGGTTCCTGCTGGTTGCGCCACTGCTCGGCTTCGTCGTTGGTAGCGTTGATTCGGGTCTCGTCAGAGAGATCGATCCGAGACGAATGTGCGTAATATGCCGGATCGATGCGGTCCATCTACAACAAGTTCACTGGAAAACCCAAGAAATCGGTGTCATTGAAACATACCTTGCTATATGTTGCGTCCATGAATGGCTCGCAGAACATCAGAAGAATGATCTGCAAGTTCATCATGAAGCAATCCGACGATACGGTAGCCGGGTCAACCTGCCTCGAGCGTCAGTCAAGCCCACAAACATGGGTAGGTTTGCTGAACGCACCTGCATGCCAGCACGCTTTCGGTTGATATTTACCGCCCGAGCGAAATATTGCAGGACGGCCTCCCTGGCGTCCGGGGATGCTCGCACTATGGAATTGATGATCTGGAACAACGAAGACTAGCAGTAACGATTCAGCATGGCTTTATGTTTACATTGGCTACGCAAGACCGACCTGCAATGTCTTGAGTGTGCCGCGGAGACTGGCAGTCGCGGACGTCATCTCGCCCCGGGGGCGCGTCTCATGGTTCGAGAAATATGTCTTCGCGATGGAAGGCTGGTCGAACGTCAGATATTTGAGCGCGCGAATCCTTCACCATGCATACTCACCCACTCTCTCTCAAACACGCCGAGCCCGAGAAGCGGTCCGAGGAGACTCGCTCTCTCGAATTGAGGGGCAGGGACATCTGGGTTCCACTGCGGCAACCGTGTGACCATCGCTGCGATTGGCTTGATGCTGACCAATGCCTCCAGGCCGCTTATGACGCTACGCCATCCATCGTTCGAAAGGCCCCCTTGCACGCTGGGGTGGAAGCAGAGTTGAGCCACTACGGGCCCAAGGACGCTGTCTAGTTCATTGTCCGGCTCAAACCGTTTGACTAGGTCCTGCAGGAAAGTCTCGACCTCTGACGCGTCGAGCAGAGTGTTAGACGTAGACGTCGAGAGATACGGCCCCGATAGCGTCGACAAAGAAAGAAGTGAAGGAACGAGCTCCGCAGGACCGAGCAGTTTTCCAGATGGTTGCGGGAACATCTCTGGTTCCTGAAGAGTCAATCCGGTATAGCTGACAACAAGGTCGCGCAACTTGTCCAGCAATTGCAACGCGCGCTGCTGATCCACTGGAACGATATTCTGGGAGAGTACAATGGCATATGAGGCATTAGGGAGGAACGACATGGGAGACTGAGCAAGCAAACCTTCTTCATCAAATCACTTCGTGCAGCATTGAGTCGTTTCCAGCAACCGATCAGATATTCAAACACCGTTTGCTGGGGTGGTAGTGACGCCAGGACAGGTAAGAACTCGAGGTCATCACTGCATATGCATAAGTACCGCCCATACACGAAGACCTAGACGCACGTACGACATCGATTGTGGGTCCAGTTCCAACCGGGCAATCAGAGTCCGGTCAGCAACTTCAGTATTGAGCTGCAATGGGAGACCTTAAGGGGCAGTTGTTAGATTAGGCTTACCCAGAACTCGTCTCTCGTACGCGCGCACCTTCTCCCTGAAGTTCCTCCGCCAAATGCTTCAGCCACACTACCTCGTAGCTGTTCCTCTCCGCAACCTCTTTCTGGTGGTGAAGTGAGATCATATGGTCTATCAAGGGAGTGTATACACATACCTTGAGCGTAACGTTGAAGACCCTTGATACCGTCTCATCCTCCCAGAGTGGCAAATCCAGAGGGACCGGGGTAGAGACGGCCGGAGCCTTCTTCTTGAGTGGTACGGGCGAAGGCGTTGTTGCCACTGGTTCCGCCGGCCGCTTCTGCACGGGTTGGGGCGTCGGTTTCGGAGCAACCTTCGGCGGGGGTGGTGTCGGGGAGGGCGCCGGGGAAGCAGAGGTAGAGGCAGCAGCACTGGTACTCGAGGACGCGGCCCCTTGCAGCTTGGCCAAGCGCTTCAAACGGATCTGCACGACATACTTAGCAGCTGAATGCTCAATACTATCACAAAATCATACTCTATCAGCGTCATCTTGCGGGTTAGTGCTCATATCGTGGATTGTAGGGAGAAGGTGTACGGAGGAACGAGGTGAGTGGAAGGCCGATCGCACTCTACCGCGTCGGGATCATGCAGAATAGACGCCGACAACGTTCTCCGCTCGCGTCGCGGGCTGCTAAACTTGTTCTGCTTTCTCCCTCTTCGTCAGGCCTGCTCGTCCCTTGTTCACACAAGGGCCTTTGTTCCATCTGCAGGCTTTCAACCATGTTCTTCTTTAACCGTGTCTTGGCGACAACGCGGCTGTTCTCAACGTCTGCGTCCGCTCAGTTCCCCAAGCTCAAGTCACATTCCGGAGCGAAGAAGCGGTGGAGGTCAATAGCATCGGGCGTTTTCAAGCGTGTATGTATGCATCCCGCCAATGCTTCTCAGTATCTCATCAGCACTCTCGTGCTGCAGGCAAAGGCTGGTCACAAGCATCTGAACGTGAACAAGAGTCCCGCGCGCAAAAACGCTCTGGGCCAGACAGCATACTCAAATGCATCGCAGACGTCACAGCTGAAGAAGCTGCTTCCATATGGCTCTCCCTAGGAGAACGCACTCTTCCGGAGGCATTGACACCATAGATATATGGCTGCGGTGAGCCCCTTTGCCTCGTGTGGTGTAATTCCCAACCTGACGTGTCCACAAGCCACCACCATGTAGATGTACCGATACCTTATTCTATTCTTGCCGTCTAATAGGCATTGGCAACTACCGTGCGGGCTGCATACTAACGAATCTCGACCTCAGCCTCATCTCTTGCGTTGCTCTCGCTCCGGCCCTCCTCCAGCTCAGGTGCTGCCGCTTCGGCATCGATCTTCGCCCCTCCGAAGAATGCTCGAATATCCCGCTGCTTGGGGTCGAAGCCCTCTCTTCCTATGCCACCTTTCTGGCGGGCCTACATGATCGAGATGAATGGGTGTCTTTGTTGGGAAAACGCCGTGCTTACCACGTCGGCCAAATGTTCGTGACGGTTAACATCGGTCACTTTGACTTGTAGCTTGGGCGGCTGGTCGTCCGAGAAGTCTAGAGGTTCGCCTTCCTTCGCGCCCTGCAAGGATGCTCAGTATGCATCGGCCCCTTACGTTGGACGCATTGTGCAGTGATACCTTGACATCTACAGTGACTCTTGTCCAGGCCGTGTTCTGAAGCCCTCTGTACTTATCTCCCGGGTGCACGCCGCTCTCATCCTTGAGGAGAAGGGCGACCACGAGCTGGCTAATGCACAGCCCGTGGCTCGCAATGGCGATATGGACGCCCTTCTTCCCCTCCTTCGCGGCGCGCCATACATTCGGCATGACAAGCTCATCAATCGCCTTCTTCGCGCGATCGAAGAGGTCGTCCAGGCTCTCGGCCTCCGGGAATTTCTCCCAGCGCTCGTGTAGGACAGGGTAGAGACCTCTGGCGAAGTGTTCCTCCATGGTGAGCCCAGGCGTAGGGTTCCATTGCCATGGGTGCCCCTCCGCTACACCAAAGTGCTGCTCGCGGAGAAGATCGGAGGTCTCCAATGGTGGCTTAGGATCCGGTTGGGCCTCCCGTACGGCCTGGCCAGTCCACAAAGCCCGTTTGAGCGGCGAGGCGTAGATAGCTTCGAAGCGGGTGTCGGACAAGGACTGTCCTACCGCCTTGGCTTGCTAGTGTATGATATCAGTCCCTGTATGCTGAGCCACTACGGTGATCGTCTGTGAAGGTATTCACGTTCATGCCTGACCGAAGGGATATGCAAGTCAGCTCCCGAGACAGACTGCGACGCAGTATGCAATACCATGATTCGATAGCGGGGCATCCTTCCATCCTGCCCACACGCTACGCTGGGTTTCCGATGAGCTCGCCTTGCTAATTGTGAGCATCCACTCTGTATACTCACCAGATTATCGGTAGACTCTCCATGTCTGATCTATGCGAATTGTTCAATCACTCGTATATGCTGCAACCAAATGAGTACGGGCTCACAAAGGTGACGATGAGCGTAGGGGCAGGATTGGTCGACATGGTTTGTTGCAAGGTGCGTGAATCGACCATGCGGACGTCACACTGACTCGAGGGTACTGATCCATGTAACCCACATGTCGATAGCCCAGGCAGGTACTGCCACAGTGCCACCAGCCTCGGTCACCAGAATATACCGAGTGACCCACCCTGGTCTCGTGTTATGCGGTTTGGTATACGTACTTACATTTATCGTGCCAGTGACGAAAAAGACAAAATATATCTGATTGGCCGTGCCCACTGGGCCTATGAGATGGACACTCCGCAATCGAGAATAGACTGCAGGAAGCAAAAGATGAGTCGGCCCAGGTTCGAACTGAGGACCTTCTGTGTGTTAGACAGATGCGATAACCAACTACGCCACCGACCCTTGTTTGTGAGCTGATTAAATTGGTCTATATTGGTAGGCGGATACACGAGAATCTTCCCGTGCTTTCGTGCTGCAGTGACTTTGCTCATTCAGCCTCTTGTCCCGAACCACTTCGAGGTGCTTGCGCGTCGTCCACTCTCGGGGGACGCGCGTCCTCGACCTCCCACCTTATAAACCTACAGGCCATCTAAGGCCCATCTTTCTTATACCACCACCACCACCACCACCACCACCACCACCATCACCACTTCTATCACTCCGGCCGAGCGCATACTACTTCAACGATACCCCAGGCAACGGTCTCTCTATCCACCATGTCCGGATCTGCTACTCCAGAGCGCGACCAACAGCTGCTTGACATTGGCAAGCAATGTTCAGCGCCCTCCTGTCTCGTCGTGGACTTCCTCCCTTTCAAATGCCAGCACTGCGCGCATGCCTTCTGCGGCGAACACTTCCTACCGACTGCACACCAGTGTGACAAGTATGATGCCGCCAAGCACGATCGTGTAGCCCCGTCGTGCCCCCTGTGCAACACACCGGTCGCCATTCCTCCCGGGCAGGATCCCAATATTCGCATGGAACAACATATCAACACGCAATGCTCTGTGATGACGGGAAGGTCGGGCAAAGCGAAGTCCACGCCCACTTGTGCTCGACCGAAGTGCGGGAAAGTCCTGTTTTCCCCCATCAGGTGTGATGTGAGTACTGCTCCCTAAGTTTGCGATGTATGGGATGCTCATTCTGCGTAATAGTCGTGCAAGCAGCAGTTCTGCCCACAACACCGTTTCCCCAAGGACCACACATGCTCGAGTTCGCAGGCATCCACAACTAAGTCCCCATCTACCGCCAACGCGTGGGCAAATGTATCGAGCCAGACAAGTGCCGCGTCAGCTGCAGCTATGGCTGCGATCAAGCGTGCAGCCGCTTCTACTACTACCTCGTCTTCAGCTTCCAGGAGCCAAGCGCAGAGCAGACCACAGGTGCAGACCTCCGCTACGAAACCTGTGGCATCTTCGTCTCGACCCAACCCGTTCTCGGCCACTGAACGGTGAGTGCACGTCGTTCAGTTCGTTTTCAGTGGATCACTCATAGAGCTACAGTCATACTATCCTAATCACAACCCCTACGCCTACTACTACTTCTTCGCCTACCCGCGATGCTAACGACAACACTAACGACCCGCCTACACGATGCTCACCGAAACCTAATGCTTCAACTAATGCGCCCGCGCTATCGTTCGTGCCGCCACCGCTGTTTGGAATGGCCTAATCCTTGCCATGTATCATTATCTCCTGCTCTTGCACTTGGACTGTATCGACTAGGCGGGCGAAGGCTGAGAGGGAAAGTAGGAGGAAGGCTATCCAGGAGCGAGCACGGAAGGGCCTGCCTCTGACGGAAGAGGAGAAGGCCTTCCTTGCAGAGAAGGAAGGGAAGGAGGATTGCATTGTCATGTAGCTCATTCTGGAGTCCTATAGATCTGGGCATACCTTGTAACATCGTTGGAATCAATGTGTTCGAGTTGGATATACCGTATCTCACTACGTACGGTCCACGCTTGAGATCTTGAGACGCGGATGAGCGTTCCGGCGCTAGACAGCTGCCTCTGTTCCCGGACCATCTGCTTCAACCTGTGTTTGTACCATCCGGGTCTAACCTGCTCTGTGTTCTGTGCTTTCGCTCGCTTCTGCATTTATAGCACTCTTGGGAGCACAACATGTCTGACAACGAAAACGACGCGTCGGTGCTGGGCAAGCGCTCTCGGAATGGCCAAGACACTGAGATGAAGACGGAGGATGTGGAGGAGCGGCGCGACCAGGCGATGGACGCGGACGACGATGACGACGACGACGACGTTGGACCTATGCCCATGCCTGCCGGTGCTGAAAGTCACGTCGCGAAGAAGAAGCGTAAAGGTAAGCCTGTCGGGTATTGTGCCGCGAGCGGGGTGTATTGAACGCGTTTCAGTGTTGCCCCATGAGAAGCTCTACTTGGACCACCTCCCTAGTGCGGACCGCTATTACAAGAGTTTCATGCACAGAGACGTCATAAACTTTTGTGTCATGACAAGGTGCGATACCTCGCACTCTTGTTCAGAGCGGCCCATTGACGCGGTTCGACTGAATGTAGGACGGAGTTCCTTGTCACCACCTCTGTAGACGGTATCGTCAAGCTTTGGAAGAAGCAGGAGCAGGGAATCGAGTTCGTCAAGATGTACCGCGCGCATCTTGCCCCAGTAGTTGCCGTCTCTGCGAGCGCAGACGGCCAACTGTTCGCCAGCGTCGCTGAAGATGGCAGCGCGAAGGTGTTCGACGTGGTCAACTTCGGTACGAAGCACTGAACGCATCCAGCGCATTGTGATCCTGACTCGGACTGTTCCACCAGACATGATCAACATGCTGAAGTTGGACTATGTCCCAAATGCATGCTGCTGGGTGCACCGGAGGGGACAGGCTCTCGGTATTCTAGCCGTGTATGTGTTCTCTGACCCCTCGCGCGTAGGCTTACTGACCCATTGTGCAGCTCAGAACGTAAAACGGGAATCATCCGCCTATACGATGGTAGGGGGGATGGCAAGCCGCTCGAAACGATCGAAAAGTTGCATCGGTTCCCGGTACACATCATGACTGTGAGTCTTCGAACTCCTGCACGCTAACATGTGAACTAACATAAAGCAGTATAGCGACAAGTATGACTGTGTCATATCAGCCGACGAGGGGGGCTTTGTAGAGTACTGGCAGCCTTCGGAACCCTTCGAGTTGCCCAAGAACGTCCACGGACTGTGGAACTACAAGAGTGAAACTGACCTGTACGAGTTCAAGAAGGTACCATACGTCTGCTCCCGCAATTGTCGTCGTCGCTCACCCCTTGTCCATTTACAGTCGAAATCTACCCCGACATGTATCAGTCTATCGCCCGACTCGTCCCATTTCGTGACCTTCTCCCTACCGGACCGCCAGATACGCATATTCTCCTTCCTTTCTGGGAAAATGACCCGCCGGTACGATGAGTCGCTGGCAGCAATTCAAGAGATGCAACAAGCAGGCACCGCCGTGTACAAAGTCGAAGACATGGAGTTCGGACGTCGCCTTGCGGTTGAGCGTGAGCTTGAGCTTCCCGGGCCCGATGATCGTATACCAGGGATGTGGATTAACGCAGTATGGGATGAGAGCGGCTCGTTTGTAATATATCCGACACTGCTGGGTATCAAAGGTAAGATCAGACGTGCTGTCGTTCCGTTCGAATACTGAACTTGTCCTCTTAGTCGTCAATACTGTTACCAACAGGGTAGCCCGTCTATTAGGCAAAGACGAAACAGTTCGATTCATGAATCTGACCTTGTACCAAGGCGCCCCAGCGAAGAAGGGCCGCACCACAGCAGTATGTAATTCTACCAAACTTCTTGTCGTACCAGACGGCTTATTGTGCGATAGGCCGCTGCTGCTTCAGCCAATCCCCTCTTAGCTGAGAAGTCTGTACGCGATCCGACACTCGTGTGTACTGGTTACAAGCGTCAGCGGTTCTATATGTTTACACGTTCTGAACCCGAGTATGTTTCCGGTCCCCTGAGTTGCTTCAGGCTGGCATTGACGGTATTCTAGGGATGACAAGTCCGGCGACCGTGACATCTTCAACGAGCGCCCTACACGAGAAGAACAGACGATTGCCGCATCCACACCCGCCATAAAGGGTGGCCCGTCACCTTTGGCGAACAGCGCGACGATTCATACAACACTCGGCGACATGCACATACGGCTGTTCCCGCAGCAGGCACCGAAGGCGGTGGAGAACTTCGTGGGTCATGCACGCAGTGGCTACTATGAGGGCGTGATCTTCCACCGAGTCATCCCCAAGTTCATGATCCAGACTGGAGACCCACTTGGCGATGGGACTGGTGGCGACTCGATCTGGGGACGCGAATTTGAAGATGAGTTCTCCGACGACCTCAAGCACGACAGGTATGTCGAGACCGACCACTCTTGTGCAGTTGGCTAACGCAGCCCGCAGACCGTACACTGTCAGCATGGCGAACGCGGGCCCAAACACGAATGGGTCGCAGTTCTTCATCACGACAACAGCGACTCCGTGGCTGGACAAGAAGCACACGATATTTGGGCGTGTGTTGTCGGGCCTGGAGGTGGTGCATGCGATCGAGAACGTGAAGACTAACAAGATGGACAAACCGTACGAGGACATCAAGATCATCAACATCGACGTTGAATGATGTACCGTTACTCTCTCACTGCGAGTTGGTGTAACAATACTATACTGCTGTTATTTCCTGCGGAGCCTGCACCGCCTACCCGACGCGGGAGCTGTCTGCATCTGTCTGCGCTGTGCCGAAGCACACAGACCAGGTCTGGGTCTATTCCTCACTTATCAGCGCATGTGATGCTACTGACATAGGCCTGTAATCGTAACCACAATTGACGATCTCTTCATGAAGTGTAGCGTTCAATGTGGGCCTATAGCACGTCGGCCACAATGCATGGGCGCTAAAAGCAGACGGATGCATACAAGAACGTACAAGGTATTTGAAACACAAGGATCTGTGCTAATTGTCCTCGTCGATATTTGGCAACACATGCACGCGGGATCGCGAACATTGTGGTGCGTATTTGGAACTCTGTTGTAAATCACAGCCATTGATATTGCGCATTCCCTGGTCAACGACTGCTTGTCTTCCTTCTGTCCACATCCCTCTTCTCATCAGCACGCCACTCCTGCTCGCCTACACCTACTTCTCTGCAGCCCATGGCAACTCCGATAGATACCGTGCGCGTATATAACAAACCACTGCCTCTGGGGCCGTCTTCACTTGGTTGCGATGAAGACGTTGAATCCGCCAGTGCTCCTGTCCCTCATCAGGGACACCTGCAGGACGTCCTAGACTGTGTCGTCGGCCCCATGCCTGTCGAGCGTTTTATACGAAGCTGTTTCCGCTCCTCGCCGTCAGGGCCGAGCAAGTTGTCGAGCAGACATGCGTTCAAAGCGGTGCCTAAGCAGGCTAATGCAGCATCGAATATCTACAAACCTCTGGTGCGTCATGACCACTCACCCATCATCCTAGAGGGGCTCTCAACAGCTTGCGCTCAGATTGCCGCGCTGAACAAGCAAACGCGGTTCAAGAGCCGTTGCCCTGGCTTTGTCTTCGAAGACACGTTCACCCGGACGCCCCACCCTCGCAAACTCGGATATTTGAAGCCTCACATTTGCTGCTTCAAGACTGGACATCTCAATACAATACGCTCATCGTCCTACGACTCGCGGGCCGAATTGGGTTACGCCGAGCTGTTCATCGAGGTCAAGGGCGACCCTAGCCACGACTTCTTCGTGGATCCGCCCCAGGGCGCGTCGCAGGCGCAACGGGAAGGCCATAGATTCTGCACCTTAGGGAACTACAACGAAAAAGACGAACTCCAAGAATTACTTCGGAAGCACCTGGGGCAGCACATCTCATACGTGACTGAAATCTTCGCTCGCCAACACCGCACCTTCTTGTACACTATCTCCGTCAGCGGCACTCGTGTCCGTCTGTTTCGTTGGGATCGCGCTGGTTGCCTCGTTTCTGAATCCTTCGATCTGCACGAGCAGCCGGACTTCTTGTGCGACTTCCTATGGCTGTTCTCCCAGGCATCCGACGGTGGCAGGGGGCATGATCTAACCATCAGCGCGGCTTCCCCTGGTGAAGAAGCTCTCTTTCATAGCACCATACGCGACTACGTGCGAGAGCAGACGGAACTCGACGGCACGGAGCTCGACCAGGCCGTCTCGGAACACTACCAACCCGGCCATGTGAGCGTAGTCTACGTTGCGCGTGCTGAGGATGGCACTGTGAACGCTACGAATACCCGTCGCTATCTCGTATCCCGTCCCGTCGTGGCACCCTCACGACTGATTGGCAAAGGCACCACTGGGTATTGGGCGGTTGATCCGCTTGCCAGTCGCGTCGTCTTCCTGAAGGATATCTGGTATCTTTGTGCGCCGGGATTATGCTTTGAAGGGGCGATGCTTGCCCACCTCGGCGAGCATGGCGTTCGAAACGTACCAGCCCTCGAATGGCACGGTGTCGTCCCGACTTTCATTCCGGAGGGGGAACGTGCATGTTCAAGTACGTCTCAATGCTTCTTAAACTCCTGAGACGAATCATGCTAAGAGCGCCTTAGGCAAAGACGTGCAAGCGACTAGGACAGATGAGTGCTACAAAAGGCCGTGGGTCTGCAAGGTCGATGAAGCAGCACCTCCTCTCATGAAACATCTCCACTATCGGCTCGTATGCAGCACAGTGGGGTACGGACTTCAACGCTTCCGTGGCACTGAAGAGTTGCTCTACTCAACCTACGACGCCTTTCAAGGTACGCTATTTTGAGGTTCAGTCTCAGCTGTGGCGTCCTAATATGTATTGTGGATTAGCGATGAGGGACGCACATACCAAGGCGGGCATCCTACATCGGGACATCAGTCTCGGAAACATTATACTGGTGAAAGAACCTGGTCGGAATACCAGGAAAGGCTATCTCATCGACTGGGAGGCCTCATGCCCGGTCGACGAATTAGGCCGAGCCGTGAGGGACGGACTTGTGGTAAGTGAGAACTATCCTCACAACCTTCCGTGCTGCCGCTCATCGTACATTGGACATAGGGTACATGGCCCTTCATGGCTTGGGACCTGATCTCACCTGTATCCCCAGAGGACCTGAAGGCGACGTTCCAGCACGACATGGAATCACTCTTCTACGTCGTCCTGTACTGTGCTCTCCTCTGGCTACCCCACAATCTCTCGGAGGGGCAGCTGACGATCATCATGAATCACATGTTTGGATCCTTCAGTTCAGACCAGGATGAGTGGCGTGGCGGCCACGGCAAGGCGGTGAACGCGCTCAGTCGGACGTATACTCGAGACTTGGATCTGGGATCGGCGCTGGGAGAATGGGTCAACACCGTCATGGATTATCACCACCCTCCGCGCGACAGTTCTATGCTTACCGAGTACGGCCTTTCTCGCTGGTCTAACCCCGATTACTTGGACACCTTTTGGGCCGGCTTCCTACAATCCCATTCGCTCGCTCGGAATGACCGGGTCGTCCACAATCATCCCTCTGCGACTGGCGGCTTGGTGCCGGTTAACGGTCTATACGGGTGTTCCAGTCTGAGCACTCTGGGCAAGTTTACGACCCCTCATACCGCTCCCTCCAAGCGCGAAGCTCCAGAACTACCAGATGGGCGTGCACCGAAACGGCGGAAGATCCACTCCCCGAACCTCCTTTCGTCTGGACCCATTCCGTGTCCGGAAAGACAGCAGGTTCCACTACGCCGCAGCCAAAGACTGCAGGATAAGCAAGTGGCATCGGAAGCTGCCGGTCCCTCTTCCGCTCCGAGAGTGGTCAAGGACTCTAGGGTTGCTCAAGGAAGACCTCTGAGACAGCACAAAGGGCGCGGCGGTGCTGGTGCTCCTCGCAGTGGTAGACGCTCTACCGCTGGCGGGAAGGTGTCTCGTTAGTAGTACCCGTGGTATGCCAGTGATCATGACGCATTCTGCGTCGTCTTCTCTCAGTAGTCTCCAAAAGTAATCCTAAACATCAGAATCGTCATAAACTTGTACTTCAGCTACTGCAGCCGTTGTCTGTCGCTTCGATACTCGGTAGTCCGATATGGTTCGAGCCTGAAGAGATGGTGTATCATGGGCGCTAAGTGTTGTTTGTGCCCCAAAGACCTTCTAGGAAAGCTAACCAGTTACGACGACTTGGTCGTTCTTCGACCATTCTACGCGCACCCTGCTACTCCCTACCAATAGTGCGTAGTGGTCAACGTGGTCGTTATTATACTCCTGACTCACGAACCCGAGTACTGGGTGATAGCCGCTATTGGTACAACAGCCTGAGCAGGACAAGTACTAGTGAAGATGGATTCTGAACTCCGATTTTCTGGCGTCCAGCTCGCGCCGCATACCACGGCAAGGAACGCAGCAGTAGCGTCAGGATCCTTCAGCGCAGGGAGCATAGTCGCATCTATCCCCAGTCTTTCCACCTGTCTCCTTCCATCCGAAAAAGGGAAACGCTGCGATGCGTGCCATGTTCTGGAGAACGATCAAGTCAAACTCAGAAGATGCTCGGGTTGCGCCTCCTTCTGGTATTGCAGTGAGAGATGTGCGCAAGATACAAAAGCCGTGCACGCTATGTCCATGCTGATGAAGTTGTTACACAGGCCAGGGACATGCATGGAGATCGCATCATAAGAAGTTGTGCAAGAACTTCAATGCATTCGCCGCATCGACGGAGTACCAGGCTCTGACGCCGCATGATCAAGTGGACGCATTGCTTCTGTCCCAATTGCTCGCCAACCCGAGCCAGTGGCAATCCAATCTTGCTGGCGATAGGATGGACAACAGCACCCTACAAGACCCATATGCCACATTTCTCGATCTCCTACAGGGTCCCAGGGTGGGCGAGTGGAATATCCCGCTTTGTTTGGCCCGGGGCGCCACCTTCGAAGAGCTTTCTGCATTGGCTAGGGAGCTGTATTCTCGCTTCGGAAACAACAACTTCGTTCTTCACTCCCATCTCAATTCCTACGCCCATGGTGTCTTCCCCCTCGCCAGCCGTCTATTCAATCATTGCTGTGTTCCCAACGCGGCCTGCAAGTATATAATCCGGCCTGGAGAACCAGCGTTGATGCAAGTTGTAGCTCTCCAGGACATCCACGAAGGAGACGAGGTGAGCTAGTTATTGATATCTCCCTCTGCCGAAAGCTAGACTTTTGGTCCAGATTACGATCCCGTATTTGGATCCCGCACTGCCGTATCAAACCCGAAGGGAGGCACTCCGCGTCAATTACGACTTTGAGTGTCGATGTAGACTGTGCATCTATCAGAGGGACGTAGAACCAGTTGAACGCCCTCCCGAGCCTGGCACCGATGGTTCCCGCCGCATGGAGGCGGCACTCCGCACCTTCGCTTTAGGATTCGATGGGGAGGCGGTACAAATCCCGAAGGTCCCAGGCTTATTCGAGGAAACACCTTCGCAACTCCGCCCTGTCTTCCACGAATCCTATCTCCCCGCTCTTGCGGAGCTCTTCAGCAAAATGTCCCATGAGGGGCCGTTCTCTGATGCGATCGAGGCGGGTCTCACGCTGCTTGCCTTGTATGTCTTGGTATACCCGCCAAACTATCCGCAAACAGGTTTGTTAGGGCAAACGAGACGCGAGATGGCAGCTGGCTTACGTGCGATCATGGCAGGGATGCATGCACTAGAACTCTCGAAGACAGTGTGGAACTTGCTATGCACCGCAACCGCCAATTTATCAAAAACACAAATTGAAGCTTTAGAGAAACAGGCAAACCTCTTTCTTCGCATTGCGACATCGATACTTGTAACTTTGGGTCCGGAAGGAGACGAAGGGGGACCTCTAGAGGAGATCGAGATACTTAGCCAAGTCCTGAACGAAAAACGTCCTTAGCTTCCTACATACACATGTTTCAATTGTGCCGGAGTCAGCTGCGGTCCGTAGGGCATCAATTATGTACGCTAAGCCTTCGGGGAGTACCGACCTTCTATATCATACTACTCACGGCACCAGGGCGGTGTGGTAAGGGTTCCATTGGATCTACGTCATGTCGCTTAGCCTCAGCCTTAAGCATTCTCACTATTGTGGCGGATCCGGAGATAATGCGGCTTGGTTTGGGAGGTCGCTTGGCTAGAAGGCTCCTCGCTTGTTTCAGAAATACTGTCGCTCCATCGCATGGATGGCCTTGAGGCAGCCGCGAATAGCCATATTGGCTGCCCAGCAACTGGCTCCTCATAACGTTGTACAGCTAGGGAGTAGACCCGACAAGATGGTTGGTTGTTGCACATGACACATTGCACGCGTGTTCCGCGAGCAACCACTGGCCGTACGCCGACGACATATCATACCATATCACATCCATGTCCGCCGCACGTCGCGTGTACGTGCGGCTTTAGACAAGTAGTAGCATAGCCCGGGGCTCGCACAGTCCGAAGAAGTCAATAAGCGCAATCACAGGAAGCTACAGCCTCGCGCGCGAGACGTTACTCGATTCCTATATAGAACTTTGTCAGCTACTTCTCATCAGGATTGACCAGCCACGGTGCTACCGAACACCGCACCTAGTTCAGCGGAGTGTGAAGTTATGGCCGAGAAAACATATATATAAATCAATGGCTCTGCGATGGGCGAGCGGGTCGTTGAGCCGCATCCGTTCTTTGGCTTGCCCGCGACACCTTTGTCGACACTATGTCGACCCGACACTCCTTTCTCTCCACAACAGGCCTGATCAGGCCCTCTTCCACAACCTTCATCCCCGAGGATGTCCTCCCTTCTCGACATGCCCAGCCCTGCGGCACAAAGCGGGGACGACGGACTCCTAAGACGAAGACAGGGGATGAACCGCCCGTCCACAGGGCTCGGGCAGGAATCATCCCTTTGGGTCCAGCGTTCATCACCGGCCTTGCGGTTCTGCTCTCCTTGTTGTTCATCCTTTCGATCTCGTGTGCGTTCCTCGCCGATGAAGGCGCGCAGCCAGCCTTTGCTGCACTTCTCGATGACGTCGCCGCCAACACGCCTGGGGTAAGTGTAAGGCTTACTCCACTGTCGAGGGATACAGGCTGACGGATCATGGTAGATCGTCCTCATTGGTGATGACGTTGACGTAGACGTGGACGAGCCAGCATTGACCATCCGTTGGTCGATCATCGCTTGTGGTCAAGCTTACGTCCTACCCGGGTCCGAAGGAGCACATGGTAGCGCTGGCTGTGGTCTACCAGTCATGCCACTTTCGATTTTTGTTGACGGGTCAGTGCTTTGTGCGAGTCGTCGCGATGCAGAAGCTCACATGACATGTAGTGGTAGAGATCCTGCGGCGACATACGATCCAACCCTGTTCCCATACCTAAATGGTAGTGGTCAGCGTAACACGTAAGCCAGACCAGACCATGCCATCAAAGGACAATCACTGACCACGATACTATCCATAGCATCCAGAACATGTTCCAGTTCGACGATGACCATGTGTTGGACGTCCACGAAGCAAGACTGTACCCTTTCGACACGTACCTCCTCACGAGCACTCTACGGGCTATGTCAGTTCCGAATAATCAGAGCCTACCTATCCAAAGGCTATCCACTCTCTCGGTGACCTCTAGCTTCGTTGTATCTTCTGGCGACGCACCCACATTTGTCGAGGGCGCACAAGGGATGCAGGCGGCATCGAGAGATCTAACGATGCAAGTGAAGAGGCCCGCAGAAGCGCGCATGTATGCTTTGCTCTTGTTCGGAGCAAGCTGGATGCTGGCACATGCCACGGTGGCGCTCGTTGCGTTCTCATGGACGCTGCAGGGAGTGGACAAGGTCCTGAAGCACGCGGCATTCGCGTTCCTCGTTGTTCTCCTCATCCCGCAGTTGCGAGGCGCAATGCCCGACGCGCCAGGTTTTGACGGTGAGTACGACCACTGCTTCTGTACGGCACTCATAATGACATCTTTACGCAGGAGTGCTAATCGGTCAGTACTCTCGAAAAAAGGGCAATGACCCACGCTTACCGCGATCGTATAGATGCCATTGGCTTTTTCCCACAAATGTTGACAAGCGCGGCGTCGGTACTCATGCTTATCGCTATGTCTGTGAAGAGGGAGTTGCAGGCTATTGAGGGCACCCAAACCGTCGAAGAGAGGGTCAAAGAAGTGCCAGCACCTCTCTCAATGGGACTGATGAAGATGCGGAGGGGAGGGGCATCCGTCGACATAGGCCACATGCGGAACCTCAGTCGCACCTTCTCATTTTCAGCCACCTGAGAGTGTACCAGATTTCATGTGGAGTTTCCTACCGTTTATTCGGTGTATCGTGGACACGGTCTGTGAAGTTTGCGATTTGGACTACAAAAAGTTGTACGGTATGTCCGTTAGGGATGGTTACCTAGCAATGTGTTCGTAGTAAGACTAGCGTTCCGTTATTCATGGTACTGTACAGCGGGTGATCTGCGATTGGATATGTGCATACCTCTTCTACATACTCTGTGTGCTTTGAGATGCACAGATTCCGCAGTACTGTGGTGGTGGGCTCGAGAGAACCTTCGCCAACTTGCCAAGTGAGGAATTGAGTAGGATACCACGTGATACGTGCATGACGCGCCACGTTCGCGAATCCAGGCGCCCGTTGACCGTGGCAGACGGCTTCAGACGCTACAGCCGCCATGGCCTCACTCTCTGCTCTCCTGCCACTCTGCTCTGCTAGCTAGTATCACAGACGCACTTCTAGACACTAGGGAAGCATACACGAGCTCAATAGTCTAGAGTTACTTGCTATGCCGGTTGGAATCGAGGCATGGGTTACCCAAATCCCACCTATAACGCGAGCATGGCTTGTACTCTCAATCTTGACTAGTCTGGCAGTTGTGAGCCTCTTATACGCTAAGGCATGCAACTACACTGTATCTAACGCATTATATGCCAGCAATGTCAGCTTGTAACTCCGCTGCAGCTGTACTTCAGCTTCAAGGCAGCCTTCACGAATATGCAGGTCCGTACATATCACTGCATTGGTTCTCTTGTCCTCACAATGCATCACTAGCCATGGCGTGCGTTCACGACATTCTTCTATTTCGGAAGCATATCCTTAGACTTCGTCTTCCATATGTTCTTTTTGTAAGCCTTCACGAAATCTTGGGATGTTCCTGACCGTTCGTCTCTTCTGACGCCATGTTTGCCTGCAGCATGCGGTATAGCCGGATGCTAGAAGAATCGTCCTTTGCGAACCGAAAGGCAGACTACTTCTGGATGCTCTTTCTCTCCTCGCTGATGCTTCTAGTGGGTGGTCTCACATTCTGCCTAGTTTCGAGCTAACGGGTCTGTCCGTGGGTCCTGTCCCAGGTTCTGTCCCCTCTGGTGAACTTACCGTTCCTCTCGGCACCCTTAGCATTTGTTCCTATCTATCTCTGGTCGCGGCGCCATCCATCTACTCCCATCTCGCTCTTCGGGATGGTAACAATCACCGCTCCATATCTACCGCTTGCCTTGGTCGGCCTTTCGTGGATGCTGAATGGGACATGGCGAGCTGCGGCGGGTGATCTTCTAGGGTGTGCTGTAGGACATGTCGCCTGGTTCATGCGGGACGTATGGACGCGCGAGATGGTTGGCGGGCCGACGTTCCTGAGCGAGGCACCAGAACCACTGTAAGCAATCCAGCAGTACAGCAATGAGGCAAAGCTGACTTCGGGATTTTGCAGGAAACGACTTTTCGGTGATATATGATGGGCTATGTGTTATCCAGGCCCCTGTACGTTAGATATTTACTGCACCCAGATTACGCACCAAGCGGAAGGCATAACTATCCGCCGTCACACGCGGAGGCATATCGTACACCGACAGGCGCCGACGCTTGCTCGTTCATCGGACACCTATCGCTAAAGCGTCAGTTTCCCTCCTCAAGCTGCTACGTACCAAATCAATGGCTGGACGCACCGTGTGGATGAGAAAGAACCTCAAAACTTTTGAGGCGGAGCGACCGGCACGTTGACATACGTCGTGCGTAGCTCCATGGACTTTCCCCACTGCACCCGTGTGGACGGGACCCGGTATCTCCATCCACACTTCTCTGGCAACGATTATGATCTTCCACGGACGGACCTCCCTTTCGCACGCCTCTATCGCTATTGCTACATGATGGACAGCAAGCACGCAATTGTTGAGAACCATATGCTGGGCTTCTGTGAGGGCGCGATAGGAACATCGAAGGCAGTGTCTGTGCAAGCAAGAGAAGCAATGCAACAAGGCTTGTGATTCTGAGGGTCTAAAGCAACGCCTTCGAGGCTCTAGGGTGTCTACTAGATCTAGTCGATGTCTTCTCCCTCGATAACACGCTCGCCGTCCTCTGAAAATTTCACATCGTTCTGCGATAGAACGTGCGGTCAGATCGGCCGCGTACGTACGACGAAACCGCAGCGCTTGCGACATGGCACTTGCCTTGTGTCCGACCGACTTCCCAACGTACTTCGTATGGTCTGGGAAGGCGTCAGTCAGCACGAAAGTTCATCCTCGGACAGATGAGGCACGATAATGCGGAAGACTCACGACCATATGCTGCGAGCTGGCCCTGGGCGTTGTAGAAGTCGACACGGGTGTAAGCGAGAGACTTGCCTGTGCGCATGTCCGTGCACGCTCCGTCAGTGAGGGCGATGCTGCACGCATGTAGTTAGAATAGAACTGACCGATACCCGTCACGACCGCTTTGGCGGTGAGCTCCTCGCCCACGCGCCCGCCTGGCTTGACGAACGAAGTCCCGATATCGACTGATACACCAGTCATGAACTGGCCCTTCGTCGCGACGGCAAGAGAGCCGAGGGTGTCCGTGAGAGACATTATTAGTCCGCCATGGACGGTCTATCATGCCGTCCTCTTCAGTCTCACTTCGTATCGGACAGCCGTAGAGCGCATCAGCTTACTCCGACGCGATTGACTGCGGGGTCATCAAAGCCGACGGTCAGCACCCAGTGTTCGCAGTTCACTTTTGATACCGGCAGGATGAGCGTAACAATACGTACGATTATAGGGCTCGATCAAGAGCGACGCCTTGAGCTCTCCCGGCTTTGCGTCGATGATTCTCAGCTATTGCGGCGCGTATCAATAAGTACGTTCCCAAGCAAACGCGCTTGGCGTGGAACCCTCAGGTACGCACGTTAGGAAAGCATTGTTGGTCGTGTCCTGTTGGCGGGCACAGGTTGCATATCAGGGCTACATGCAGTAGAAGTGTACTTCCAGATGGAAACATGCTCACCTTTGTTCTCTACGAACGATCTCCAGACCTGTCAATACGCCGATGTCGCAATGTGAGGTCCTGATGCATTTCGGACTCCGAGCGGGACGAGTAGATATGCAAATCCTCACTCACCCTCCGGGTAAACCTGAGGCATGCAGCCATTTGAGCTCCCACCTGTCAGTTCTAATTCTGCGGATAATGCGGTCGGCCTTGGCACGTCGCTCCAAGTCACCGTCAAGGCACTTGGTTGTCCGTGGTTGTCGCGCAAGAGATCCAATGCACCCTGGCTTGCCTTTCCGCATGCCGTCTTCCCCGCGAACCACGCTGGCGAAGCGCGGACCGAAGCTTATGGCCACGTGGTAAATATTGACCTTTCAGCGCCAATGTTACATCCGAGCCAGATTGCCTTGTAACATCTTTCGACGTATCCACCTCACGTCCGATCCTCCTTTGCTGCGTGGCCGAGATATCGCACTCGCATGCGCTTTTACCACAATATATCTCTGATGTACTCCAGTCCGAATGCTGACGGATCGCCAGAAACATATGCGATAAGCCGCTCTAGGTTGTGCGCCACGGGTGCATGCGCAGTCACTTCGAACTCAATACAACAGCCTCGCACTCCGTAAGTACAGGATCAGTCGTAGTTTCTCAGCCAGCTGCTGTGATGCACCCCAAAAAGCAAAGCGGTCCGGGGACAAGCCTCCGACATGTTCGGTCGCCGCCAAGGTCGCAAAGTGGGCCGCGCAAGAGAAAAAAAACGCTCGTTTTCTTCTCCGCGTTGACAGGTCCGATGTTCGACATACCACTTCGCCGATCCAATGTTGACATGCAGACGAATGCAGTAGACGCTGCAGCCCAGCCAACTCTACTCATTTATGCATCGCATCTTGGATATGGCACAACGCCGACCTTGGCCGTTGCGGAGAGACATCCGCCGGGTAGGGTCGTATTGCGTACCCGTACGCCTGTTGTATCAAGGTACCAGCTGTCATTCTGACGAGCGCCACCGGGCGTCCGACTGTCCCGCACGCAGACCACTCCTACAGGAAGTAGTGCAGCACACGGCCTGCCGCACTTGAACGAGTGTACTTAGCCTCAGTGGCTGAACCATACCTCGAACAAGTCAGCGAGGTGAGGAGATGGTGCTATGGTTCGTTCTCAATTTGACCCACATCAACCATGATGCATGAAGAGAAGCTTCACACGCTCCGGACCTGTGGGAATTACTCGGTACCGCTACCTCTCGACATCGACAAGAAACAACCTCCGGAGCCGTATGCGGCATGCCAGGAGATCGCCGACTAAGATTTCAGGAAAAAAAAGGCATTTTCGACTCAAGCCATCGCACACCTTTTCCACTATCTTCATTCACATCCTCTATCGTCAGCGGCTCTTACACGCCGTATGGTCGTGGCATCCACACCGCTATCCCGGATACATGGTCTCCGAGGTGAGAGATTCCACTGCGCACTCATCCCTAGTACTTGACGACCCTTTGGCGGCGGCAATAGACTCATCATGTATTGTTTGATGGTTAGATACATTCTATGTGCAGCGGGGACGCAATGCCCGTCTCCCACCCTCGCCGCAACTACCTGTGAAGTAGCCAGGGAAATTAGGGCACAACGGGTCATTGAGCTCGAGTAAATTTACCGCGCTCGAATCTCCGGACATCGGGTGGCAAGAAGGTACGTGATATTGACACGCAATGTGTTTTGACAGCAACCTGTGCAGTCCAGATCGACGCGTCCGGCGCTCCCGCATGGGTGTTCCAGATGCTTTGTGGCGCCCGTGGGCAGGATTCGACATCCGATATCCAGTCTGGCATCTGTACTCCACCCGCACCGTCCCTTCCCGCGTGCTCTGCGAATGCTGATTGCACTTGCAGACAGATACGCATGGTTGGACCACGGACGGAGGTTTGGTTCGTTTGTTCCGTGCAGAAGTCGAAGCATGAGCACACACACCTTCGCCATCCATTGCGATTTAGACGAGTACTGTGCTCTGCTCTATCGCCCTATCGCCCCTTCTCCGTCGGTCCCCTAGGCGTCTCCTCCAATTCTTCATGGCTGGCGCTCCTTGCCCTGAAACGGCGACATGGCTTCTTGACGGACGAAGTTCTGCAATCAACCCCTTGCGCGATCCAGGTCCGCCAAGCTATGCTCGCCTGTCACTTTATTCCGTCTGGGCTCCTCTATCCCCCATTCCGGACAATGCGCTATCCTAACATTTATCGAAGCACGCCGACATGCGCTCCCACTGTTTCTAGCGCTTGTTTGCCAGGACACAAGCATGGGCAAAATCGGGGGTATATCTAGGATCGCAACCACTCGAGTTCCCAGCATCCCGCCAGGCCACCCACCCATCTCCCCCGCCCTCCCCATCCCATTCCCTATCCGTCGCCATGTCATCCAGCAATGGTGTCTCTGAGAACCCGGCGGACATTACGCTGCCCCCTCCAGCACATCACGACATACCTTCGATTCCGTACGAGCTCGAGAGGTCCACCCCAAGCACTTCCACGGCAGCCTCGTCTATCTCTGATAGGAAGAGCGAGCTCTCCGCTGAGAAGGGTGGCCCTTCATGGGACGGGTACCTCGATGACGAACTGCCGGAGAAGACTCAGGGACACTGGGCCCGCAACCTGCGCTTCCAGATCTTCTCCCTTTATCGCAGGCTATTCGGCATTGTCTTCATCACGAACATGGCCGTCTTCATTGCCACCTGCGTTCAAAATGGCGTACAAGGCGCGGACGCGCAATTCATCGGGAAGGTCGCTATTGCGAACATCTTCGTCGCCGTTCTCATGCGACAGGACTACGTGATCAATGCGTTCTTCACCGTCGCCTGCGCCGCACCACGCTCGTGAGTGCCCCATTGCTACCGCTGTGTCTATGTTTGGACTTACCAGCGCTTCAGCTGGCCACTTTTCATCCGCCGTATTCTCGGCCGAGTCTATACGATCGGAGGAAGTGAGTTCTTACTATCATCATCGCTGGGTTCCGATGTCTCTGACAGCACCGGTCGCCCGGAATACAGTTCATTCCGGCTGTGCAGTCAGCGGCACCATTTGGCTTGTCCTCTTCGCCGCCCAGGCAACGCGTCAATTCATCAAGAAGGATCACGTAAGTCTTCGACCTTCTTCACCCGTAGGCGCATGAAACTGAGCTGTGCCTCAGATCACCATCCCCACTTTGGTCTTTACGTATATCATTCTGGCACTGCTCGTCGGTATGATTGCGTTTGCCTACCCCAAGGCCCGCACCCGTCACCATGATACGTTCGAGATGACCCACCGTTTCATGGGGTGGACTGCGGTCGCACTCGTGTGGTGTCTTGTGAGTTATCTTACCCTATTATCTTGCGCCGCAAGGCAGTACTGACACCGAACCGCAGGTGTTGTTCCTCATTAAGGACTATCAGCAGGCAGGCCAGACCTTGGGCCAGGCTGTCCTCCGCTCGCCGCCTTTCTGGCTTGTACTGATCATGACATGCTCCATCATCCTGCCCTGGCTTCGCCTTCGCAAGGTTCCTGTTCGTGCCGAAGTCCTGTCTAACCATTGTGTCAGGCTCCATTTCGACTACGGTGCGTGCTCGTCTTCTCTAGACCGCAATGACGCCCTGTCTGATCGTTGGCTTTCGCAGTTGATACGCACCCGGGCCATTTCACGCGAATGTCGCTCAGCCCGCTCACGGAGTGGCATTCCTTCGCCACCATCTCCGTGCCTGGTACCAAGGGTTACTCAGCAGTCGTCTCCCGCGCTGGAGACTGGACGAGCGAGCGTATCGCAAACCCGCCGAAGGAGCTGTGGGTCCGTGGCGTCCCCTGCTACGGTGTCGTGCGCGTCACACCGCTATTCCGCCGAGTCGTGATGGTGGCAACCGGGAGTGGGATTGGCCCTATCGCACCGGTGGTTTACGCCAAAAAGGTTCCCATCCAGCTGCTTTGGACCGCCCCTGCGGTTCGGAAGACCTTCGGGGACGCGCTCGTTGACTCCCTTTTGGAAGCCAACCCGAGCGCTGTTATCTATGGTGGGAATTCCCTTGCCTCCACTCTGCATGTAGCAATGCTGACATGCCACTGTGCAGATACTCGAGAGCATGGCAAGCCCGACATGGTGAAACTCACGTACCGCATGGTGCGCGAGTTCAACGCCGAGGCTGTGGTCATCATCTCGAACGAACCACTTACGAGGAAGATAGTCTATGGTATGATGAGCCGAGGCATCCCAGCTTTCGGTGCTATCTGGGACTCCTGAACGACTGTCACGTCTTTGAGCACTGGGTTCTGTCCACTAGAGGTTCTATTCGCTACCATCTATATTATGTACGTTATGCCATATTACTGTACATTCAACCCGAATGACAGGATAAAGTCAATCTGCCACCACGTCTCTGGCAAGCTATCGATCGTGAGCTTGCACGCCTGGGCTTTGAATACATTCTTTTGTGCTGTATAAATGGCCGTCCCGGCAGCAGCGTTATTGGAGTAGCTTGATCCGCAATCGCGACTTGGCGAAAGTCAGAACAGGATATAGCCGCCCGGCCATACGATCCATTGCGAACTGCGACACCTGCCAAATTGGGAACGCGCCGCTTCTGCGAATACTTGGCAGCAACCTTTTACCGGCGCCGGGCGCTGCCTTCTTCCGGGGCTACTGGCCCTCATGATTCCTGAACGAGAGACATATAGCGTACGCTCTGTCGTGGACTACCCACGGCTCCTGCGTCTCTTCGCTATCTAGTACATCACCTATCTTCGCCGGGCCCGAGTGCCTTCTATCTTTTGCGATACTTGCCTAAGTTGCTGAATCTGTTTGACAAAGCAATCAGACGGCTCGCGATTGCGTCACGACGTTATTGCATAATTGCTTGCCATGCGTGTCGAAGAAGGCTTCCAACCAGTGAGTGGTCCAGTATGGTCCATATGGCAAATGACACCCTCAACATGCATGCATCAGGTTCCATTTGTTGAGGGGAACCCCTATAGCACCGACCCAGTTCTCCCAGCGCTCCTGAAGCGCATCTTGCCATCGGAAGTCTTCCAAGATGTCGACAAGGACCTGGAACGCTTCGGCGGAGAGGTGTTGACCAGTGAGCATCACACTTCTGCCATAGGCCGAGTGGCATCCTTTCATGGCGGCCGGTTCCGCTAACAATCGAATCAACGCAGCCATGCGCGAGTTGACGCAGCGTGCGACGCCGCCACAGCTTGTGCAATATGACAGTTGGGGTCGACGTGTGGACGACCTCCGGACGTCGGAGGGTTGGCGTGGGCTCAAGGATGTATTCCACCGCGAGGGAATCGTCGCGATCTCCTACGAGCGGAGATACCGCGAGCACAGTCGGCCGTACGCGTTTGCCAAGCTGTTTATCACCGCGGCCGACTCCGATGTGGTATGTTGCGCACGTATCTGGGGTTCGCATCGATGGACTCAACATAGAACGTATTGAGACCGACTGCCCGATGAGTATGACAGATGGCGTTGCTCGAGGTATGTCGCGGCACGTCCAGAGGTGGCTCGACTCGGAATAGTACTGATACGGCGCCGCAGTCCTTGAGCTGGTCGGCTCCCCAGCGTTGAAGCAGGATGTTCTTCCCAGACTCATCAGGTACGCTCCGCCGCCGACGTCTTTACTCGCCATTGCGTGTGCTCACGCGCGGCCGTACCAATGAATCCTGTAGTCGAGATCCCACTACAGCGTTTACTGCGGGCCAATGGATGACGGAGGTACGTGTAGTCCTTTGCCAAGCATAGGATCGCCAGGTATTGATACCTGAATAGCGTCCTGGAGGGTCCGATGTCTCTCGCACTGAGACCGTCGCTACACCTGTGGCGGGCGCCACGACGCAGTACGGCCCGCAGTACAAGATCGACGGCTTCAAGTGGTTTTCGAGCGCCACCGACAGCGACGTCGCCCTCGCGCTTGCTCGCACCGGGCGTCCCGAGGACGGCTCCCGCGGACTTTCCCTTTTCCTCATTCCCGTGCGCCTGCCGCTCATCCGACCGCCCGGGACACCTCGCCCCCCCGCGCTGACGAACAACATCTTCATTCACCGGCTCAAGAACAAGTTCGGGACGAAGATCGTGCCTACCGCCGAGCTCTCAATTCAAGGCGCCGAGGCGTACCTCCTCGGACAGCCGAATCAGGGCGTCAAGCTCATTACACCCGTCCTCAACATCACGCGGACCCATTCCGCGGTCGGGTCGGTGGCGTATTTCCGCAAATGCCTGGCGATCGCCACTGCGCATTCTCATGGACGCGCGATCAAGGGCGGCAGACAGCTCCTCAAGGACACGCCGCTGCATGTGGCGGAGCTTGCTAAGTTGCATGTCTTGTACCGCGCCCTTGTGCAGTTCGTGTTTGGATCCGTTGTTCTACTCGGCAAGACTGAGTGCGGTGTTGCGACTGAAAGCGAGAGCTTGCGGTTGAGATTGATGACTCCGGCGATCAAGGCCTTCGCTGCGGAGAAGTGCACGACTGCAATGGAAGAGTGCATGACCATGCTTGGCGGTGAAGGATACATGGAAGAGAATGGGATTACCAAGTAAGTGAGGTTGCTCCTGTGCCGTCATCCTACCTTACACGGGTTCAGGCTCATCCAAGATGGACTCGTCGAGAAGATCTGGGAGGGGACTATCACGGTACTCTCCCTCGATCTCGTGAGAGCAGCGGAGAAGTCGCCCGCACTGGATGCCTTCATAAAGGTATCTCCATCCAGTTCAATCACTCTGGCTGGCGTGTGTACTGAGCGACAAATGATCCAGTGGGTGCATGAAATAATCATATCGTGCCCCGAGGAGCTCGTTAGAACCCTCGACGAACCGTTGGCCAACCTCCGCAAAGCGTTGGGTTTGTTGCCAGATGCGTACAAGGCGCCCATACACCCGCTTGCTCCCCGTCCGGCACTCTTCTTGTTCTGCCATATTGCCTCGAGCGTATACCTCCTTGAACATGCCGTGTGGGCGTTCAAAACATCAGAACCGGGATACGAGACAGATCTTGAGGTGTTCAAGCGCTGGGTCATGGAAGGAGGCCTCGATGTTGCTCTAGAAAATGTACGCAGGGCCAAGGGCGCCTCGCACGATCGTGCGAGGGTGGACTCTGCGATAGTCTACGGATCAGGAACGAAGGTCAAGGCTACTGCGCGGCTGTGAAGCTGCGTTGCGCAACGATTACAGTACTTACTCGAGGAATGCTGATTGTATCATAACGGAACGGTATGTGAAGGATCATGGCACAAACCCTTAGCAATACAACTTTGTGAGCACAGGACGTACAGATACAGATGTGTTTCCTAGATACGAATTCCGCTGATCATGCTACGTATGGTACAATGTGGCAGCTGAAATATTGTGTGAGCTGACTGATGAACGAGCATAAATCTACACATACCCTAGGAGACCGCGACCTCCCCAGCCTCGTCGTGGGATGAACGTCAGGCGAACCCGACGATCATCTGGTCGCAATACCTCAATGACAACTTCTTGCTGCCGAGAAAATCAGGACAGTGAGTATGATTAAGACGTGGTCAATAGTAGAGCACAAACATTCTCTTGGGCAGCGACGAATTCAGCCAATGGCTGCAGCGATGCAGTTGCGAATGAAGACTTCGTCAATGGCCCGAATGAGAGAATGCGATCCTCGCGTAGTAACCCCTATCGATATCCAGTTAACCAACAACTCTATCCACGGTTGATATAACCTACAGATGAGGCAGCCGGACTGCCTGGTGCAACACCGTCGACTCTTGCGAAGGGTTGCAGTGCGTTATCCGAACCCTCGGCTGTCCCTGAATCCGTAGTGGATGCTTCCTGCGATTGCTGGCCGGGATCATAGACGTCTTGTAATGCAAGCATTATTTTGTCCATGAGTGCCTTATGGTCGTTGCGCAGCTCTATAATCCGCACGCGAGCGTGGCGAACTGCCCAAATATCGATGTCGGCTCGGGGAAAGCCTTCGGAGTCGACGAGAGGGGTGTCCATATTCACAGAATTGCTCTGTAGTATCGAGAACTGTGCTTCCATTTCTGCTTCAACGGCATCTTTGCGTGCTATCAAAGAGCGAACTTGGTCGGCAGATGCAGAGTTGTTCATTCTGGGTGGGAGCGTAAATCCCATTGCAGAGGACGCGTCGGTGGTGGTAACTCAGTAAGCGATCGTAGCGCGCGTCTCCCTAACGCGTTCAGCATTCGTAGGCTCGTGTTTAGACTTATCCGCAGACAAATAATCATTTATGAAATACCCCGCGCGTCGCTCGCGGTGGCCAGCGCGCGACTCGGTCCCGGCGATCGTCTACAGCCATATTACTGCTACCTTGCCCACACCCACGATATGGACGAGTTCACCCAGGGAAGCTACTCTCTGCAGGCTAGAACACGCATACGAAAGACATCTTTCAACTCCCAAACGTCTGCACAGACCGCACCGGTCAACTGGACGCAGCGAGCCACCACCCCAGTCCTCAGGCATCGACCATCTGCTGCAAGCATTCGTAGTGATGTGTGCGTATCTATTTGAACAACATGGAACGACTGTTGAACATACAGCGCGTGGAACAGGTCAGAAACAGACCGCTCAGAGATCGTTGCACCTGTTCCACGCAGGCACCATATTCTGCAGACATCGGAGAGTCGACACTGGTTGGGAACGCCTCCACTATCCCCACATTCTCGTCCGACATCCCCACTTACACCTCTTGCTTCATCTCCGACTCGACGACGACTACATCCTACATTGAGTTTCAGTTCCTTGGGCGTTCAGGATGCTAAACGTACCGTCTCAGCAAGTCATTCAACAACACATCCTCCATACAAAGAGCGGCGGACGGACGATGACGAAGGAATGGCGAAGAGACTACTGCGTTGGATGCACCATGAGAATATGAAGGCATGGGTTGTTCCGAGCTTGGTCTTGGCGTCGCTCTGGGTGAAATGGGCTGTAGGGCTGGGGTCATATTCTGGTCTGCCATCAGTATATTCCTTCCAATGGCACGTTGTTCACGGGCAGTACAGGGCACGGAACGCCTCCTATGTATGGCGACTACGAGGCGCAAAGACACTGGATGGAACTAACTATCCACCTACCCATCCGGCAATGGTATACCTATGACCTCCAATATTGGGGGTTGGATTACCCCCCGCTGACGGCTTATGTTTCATGGGTCTGCGGTCTCATGTACGTTGCAATCGAGTGTTGCGCCAGGCAATTGCTAACACCGCATACAGAGGAGCATGGATTAATCCTGCTTGGTTCGCACTAGACAAATCCCGCGGCGTTGAATCACCCGGCAGCAAGGTCTACATGCGAATTACCGTCCTTGTCCTGGATATCTTGATCTATGTGCCCGCCCTCTACATGTTCACTAGGGTGTGGCAAGGAACACGATCTTCTCGGCGACAGGTGATACCAATCCTTACCTGATGCCGTTGTCTTCTCATGTTAAGTTCTCCATCTGTGTTGGCAGGAACTTGCACTTGCTGCACTGCTGTTCCAACCAGCTCTGCTACTAATTGATTTTGGGCATTTCCAGTACAACTCGGTTATGCTCGGTATGTAACCAACCGTTAACAACCGTTAACAAGGTGGCCGCAGTGAGCTAATGAACGTTCACAGGGCTTACCTTACTCTCGGCGAACTTCTTTGCTACAGAGCGGGATTTGCTCGGTGCAGTATGTTTTGTCCTTAGCCTTGGGTTTAAGCAGATGGCGCTGTATTACGCTCCCGCCATTGGGTCGTACCTTCTTGCCAAATGCTTCTACCTCGGGCCCACCGACGGGTAAGCTATATCGTACGTTATTTTCACAATCACTAATGCTGAAGCCCACGACATAGCACTCGACTCTTGATTCGCTTGGCTTTGGTTACGGTAGCTTCGTTCGTCGTGCTCTTCCTTCCATTCCTGCCGCCACTGGCCCCGATATCGAGCATCTTGGACCCCATTACTCGCATCTTCCCATTCGGCCGTGGCCTGTTCGAGGACAAAGTCGCCAACTTCTGGTGCGCATCAAACGTAGTACTCAAATGGAGATACCTGGCTTCCCAGGCTGTCCTTGTGAAACTATCCGCTGCATTGACCGCCCTTGGATTCCTCCCTGCTGTTGCCACGCTTCTGTATAGCGCGTACAAGCTCCACATACAGGCCGCTTCTCGTGACACTAAGACCGATCCTGTTCAACCCACGCCGCTACTACCATTGCTACCATATGCGCTCCTCACGTCCTCGTTGTCGTTCTTTCTGTTCTCCTTCCAAGTCCACGAGAAGACGATCTTGGTTCCACTCCTTCCTATGACCTTACTTCTGTCCGGGGCGTCGCCCGGTGAACAAACCTTCGAACTTGGGATGCTGATGAACAACGTCGCGATGTTCAGGTACGTCCTTCGCTACTCGTCTTGCATTCCTCCTTCAACACGCTCATCACATTGATAGCATGTGGCCACTTCTCAAGAGAGATGGACTTGGGGTGCAATACATCGCTCTGCTCATTCTCTGGAACAGACTTATTGGATACAACCCCTTCAGCCTTTCCAGGCGATCGTGGCTCAACATGCTCTCGTTCGTGAGTTGACACGGCACTTTCGCTGTACCAGGATTAACCACACTGCCACAGACAATCTACGCAGCCTGCGTTGTACTGCACGTCGCAGAGTTACTCTTCAGGCCCCCTGCACGTCTTCCCGACCTCTTCCCAGTCCTCAATGTCCTCGTCAGCACCCCAGTGTTTGCCCTGGTCTGGCTTTGGAGTATCAAGCGCGGCGTCGAGGTTAGCTGGGCGCTCGGTGGCCTGGGGTCACGCTCTAGCACGAAGCCCCCCCAAAGCGCGCCGTCATCAAAGAAGCCTGTACCCTTCCCATTGGACAATCGTTCGGACACTGTCTCGGGTGACGGTGAGGCAATGAAGGACCCTGTATTGGGCCTGCGGGGCTCAGGTATGCGTACGATGAGTCTAGGGTTTGCCCAGGGGAGGAGGAGGAAGGTTCGGAGTGGAAGCATGGATATCCACTAGGTTGCTGTATGTGGCTTGGGATTTAGGCATGCAGGAGGCGGATATGCGTTACTTCGTCGAGTTGGTGCACGTCGGTTGGTGTATGGTATAGGAGGATGTGAACCATCTACAAGGAATATAGAGGCCGGATCCAAGCGGTTCACGAGTATCGGTTTTCAAACTTCAGTGGTACTCGACGGTGAGACTGGCACGGAAATATTGTTGACGGTCGCAGCGAGGGGTTCCTAGTATGATGCCTGATTTGGCACCAGTGACTCCCGCACACAGCAAATTTAGGCCATCCTCCTCCCGATCGCCACGAGCTACTCACCACGAAGACCACCAGGAATCATGAGGCGCTGAGGACTATGTGAGTTACCATACTGTAGACTGACACCTCTAATATCTATGAATCAGCCTAATCCTCGACCATATTTGGCGCGTTGTCGCAGCACGAACAGTATATATTCGCGATGAAGTCATCCAACGAGAAACGGTTGCCTCAAGCCGGGGGACTGGTGCAGAACGATTTCTGCGTGGCATACGATACTGCGGTATCCTCTCTGCGATGCATTCCAGCGTTGAGGCACGTCTCGCGAGAGAAGCTGTGCGAGGCCGCGCTCGATATCACAATCGTAGCCTTCGGAATACGGTCTGCACCTTTAATGCTTGCAATACACGCTCCTGACAGGATACTCATGGCTGGATAGAACCGGATATCTATTCGATGCATTTGCTATGCGCGATAGACGGGTATCGCTCAAAGATGTTCTCGTCGAGTATCTGACAGGCTTACGAGAGGTGAGTTCCACGAGCGCGGATTGTTGTGGTCATGCACAAAGCCGATACTTCGCTCCTAGGTCAACCAACACTTCCGCGACGTAGTTATTGCGTATGAGATGCACGCGGAGCAGCTGTTCTTCGTCAATGTGCAGAAGCTTGGGAATCACGTCTCCACTGACGAGCGGCCTCTCTCAACAACCGGCACCGACGCTCAACGAAGAACATCGGTAACTTACATCCTCTTGCGTGGCTCGAGAGCACAGGTACGATATTTTCTCCCGTATAACATGCGGAGAACAGTTGTTCAGCCTTCACAGATTACGGAGGCCCCACCAGGAGTGCAGTCACTCATCCACAAAGCGGTGTCCGACTTCAACAACGGGCGAGCATCACCGGTGATCAACTTAGCAGCTGAGGAACCTGCTCAAGACATCGGGACCTTGGTAGCATTCGCAGCTTCAATCTTGGACTTCCCGGTAGCATACGTCCCTGCCTGCTGCGGCGACACTGCCTATCTCGCTGGCGTTCCTCTGGATGTATACGAATGCGTACTGGTGATCGACGACGATGCTGATGCAATGCGATCTTACGGGCTCCCTCGACAACATACCGTGATCAAGTTCTCGTGTCCTCAGCATATCGCGCGAACGATCACCGGTCTGTTCCCAGAGACCCTTGTCCACGACCTACGGATACGATTAAGGGACCGACTACATACGGCTAGTGTTCCTGGGAAGGTGGTCGTGAAGCACTCCATGGAGATATTAGACAGGGTAGCGTTGTAAATTATTTGGAACGGTCGAGTCACGACGCCTATGTACGGGACGAATGGAGATCTATATAGGGGTTACGAGTGAGATGTGGGTGTCGGGCTGCGATAGTGAGTTGAAGTGGTGGCGAGAGCCTCCGAAGTGAACGAGCGAGCCATGGACGATAGGATGCGTACTAAGCCTAGACATGTCCAGGGGATTGCGAGTCGAGATGTGAACTGAAGCAGAGTTCAGAAGCCAAATTCATCATAGAAGCCAAGTGATGTCGAACTTGGCCAGAGACACAAGCCATGTAAAGACGACGTTGAGCACACAAGAGAAGCACACATCCTGAGGGCCTGCAAGTAAGATGGAAGCGACGAGGCATCCAAGACGGGCAATAAGAGGTTGCGAGCGAGGACGGGCAAGCGTGACGTGACCATGAGTGACATTTCCCGCGAGCGGAGTTTGCCGCCTGCAACTAGGCAGTTGTGGCAAACAAAGTTCAGCCACTCCGCCCTCCCATAGCGCAAACGATACTGGCGACCCGGATCGGGAACGACAAACTCAAGACTTCAAGATGGGTGCGTATGCTGAAACTATGCCCGTACGTTGGACGAGGGAGTGCTGATGCCAGATTTCTCATAATGCAGTTCGTTACGCCGCCGCCGCCCTCGCCACCAACCCCGAGAAAAGTGCGTTCAAATGCGACGGAGATATGCGTTAGATTTTGGGAGGGACTGACGGTGTGTGCGGTATGTTTTCAGCCTCCCGTGCCCGGGGTGAGTACCTCCGCACGCACTTCAAGAACATGCGCGAGGTTGCGGCTGCCTTGACTGGTCAGTCTATTTGGTTCATGGGGAGAAGGCGCGGGAAGTGACTGAAGTGTGAAACTGCGCTCAGGCCTCAAGCTCACGAAGGCGTACACCTACCTCAGCGACGTCAAGGACCACAAGCAGGTCATCCCCTTCCGCCGCTTCTCCGGCGGTGTTGGCCGTGCCAGCCAGGCCAAGCAGTTCAAGGCGACTCAGGGTATGCTTTGACTTCCGTCGGTGGAAGGTACTTGTGCTGAGACGAAGATACCGTGAAGGTCGCTGGCCCGAGAAGTCCGTCAAGTTCATCCTCCGCCTCCTGAAGAACGCTGAGTCGAACGCGGACGCGAAAAACCTTGACGTTGAGGACCTCTACATCAAGAACATTGTTGTCCAGCAGGCTCCCGTATGTTTAACTTGCGATTTTGTTGTCACTCTTCACGCATCTCACACACCATGCCATATGCGCAGAAAACCCGCCGCCGCACTTACCGTGCGCACGGTCGTATTAACCCCTACCAGGGTCACCCTTGTCACGTCGAGATCATCCTCTCGGCGTCCGATGCTGAGGTTGAGCGTGCCAAGGACAAGGATGTTGTTGCTGCTTCATCACTCTCTGGCCTCAACAGGCGGCAGGTCGCCCGCAGGCGGATCGAGGCTGCGCGGACCGCGTAAGCTCATTTTCCGTCCTGAGTGAGGAGAGGTTGGGGTGTGGTGGGAGTGTAGGTGGGAGTCTGACCATCTGCTTGCGATGCCATACGCGGGCGTCGTTGTCTTCATATGTATGCGTATGCCATGTCGCCAAAACGAGAACAGACCACGCGGTACTATACACATGGGTTATGCATCTTCTTTCCCTTCGGACCTATGTATGTGCTTTCTCGCTAGGCCTGAATTACGGCACGATGAAGTGTGGGGGTATCGCAATTATACAAAGCAGTACGATCTCGAAAGCGTAGATATCACAACAGAGTCTGCGAATGTAGGCGCCTGCTTAAGCAGGCTACTTCTTTTTCTTTCTTGTACCACGCGTTGAGCCACCTCGGCCCCGGGCAGCGCCCGACCCTCGTCTTGAGCCTTTCGCGCCCTTGCGAGGCTGTTTGGACGCTATCGAGGCAGCTAGATGCGGCTGTGAGCATCGCAGCACCGAGTGAGAACCGAACGGGCAATCAAACAGACCTGGTGAATGTCTCGGGTCCTCCTCGTCCTCAGCATACTCGGTCCCTGCATCGGTTCCAGTCGCCACGCTGTCTCGTGGGGTGGGGGCAACGCTCTCGTCCCCACTTTCTTGTGTGAGCGCGCTGCTGTCGCTATCCCCGCCGACGAGCCCTGCCATATGCTTCAACTTGCTCTTCCCCTTCCGCCCTCCTCCACGACCGGGCTTAGTGGTTGCTGCAGGTGACGGCGCGGGGGACGATGAAGGTAGCGAGGCAGATGCACGCATGCGACGCGTAGATACAAGCGCTTCAAGGGTCTCGTCCGTTGGTAGTGTATATTCGTGACGGAAGAAAGGGTGCATGGAGAGGTTGTCTGAAGGAGATGGCGAGCGAACGGGCAGTGGTGGTGTACTTGGTGGGCTCTGGCCGGGTAAGTCGTATCCGTCGGCTTCCTAGGAAACGCAAAAGCATGGGGTGGACGTTGGAATGCTCATGAACAATGCTGGAGGCAATGCAGCCGGATGCAGGCAACTCACGATACTCTCGAGTATGTCAAGGTCATAGCAGCTGCGTAGCTTACTCCAGAGGTCGTCGATCGAGACGACTTGGCCGGTGTCGCGGAGGATAGTGTTGCGCATGGTGAGGACGTGGAAGTGGCGGTGGATACCGACGGGGCGCGCGCGCATGAGGGAGCGAAAGAACGCGATCTCGCCCTCAACGGTGTCAAGCCAGCGGGGCGGAGGCGATGTGTTGTCGTCGTCGACGTCCATCTTGTTGGTCATCGCGAGAGCAGGGAGGGGTGAGGAGGAGGAGATGGAGGAGGGTGACTTGGAGGCGGCAATGGCAGCAGCGGTGGCGGGGACGGGAGGACCGCGACCGGCGCGACGGCGCGTGCAGTTGGACGCGCTGTGAGATCTGGATCGGGGTCCACTCTCCGGCGTCTCTAGCGACGTTCTCAGCAAGTTTCTCTCGACGCGTGCTAGCGCTGCGTCCACCGTCAGTCCACCATAGACAGCCTTCTGCTTCCCTCAATTGATCTACTACTCAACTTCCGAGGTCACGAGAATCGCCCTGACCGCCCTCTGCACCGCCTGTCGATCAATAGCCTTGAGTTAACTTCGAACAATACTAGCCTTGAGTATGCCTTAGCACGCCCAGCGATTCAGATCCTCGGGTATAGTGCTGCCCTGCTGCTCCAGGCTCCCGTGATTACGACAGTCTAATAACCGTACCGTCTGTTATCTATTACTACTCACGACTCAACGGCTCACTATTTGTTGTGTTTGACCGCAGCGCTCCGCATGGTGCTGAATTACAACCACAACATGTTCTTCATCGCTCCGCACGGACGGACGCTCGTATAGCCCAACCACTACGTTGTCCCGTTGTACAGTATTGTCCATCATGGTAATCAAGCCATACAAATCCAGGGGCCCCGCCCCCGAGGGCACAATTTTGTATACCAGTGAGTTTTGATTCTCTAGCCTCCGGTTCCTAACAAACCCAGGTACGTTCCGCCCGAGGTGTTGCTGGGTGCAGGATATTTAACTGATATTGATACTCTGTGTTTAGATCGAAAGATAGTATTCGTAGTTCTGCATCCCGGTGTGAACGATGGAAGGCTGTACGGCAGCGTGCTTCGCCAGTTCGATCCACTTACTTTGAGGTATGGAATCTCTGTATCTATCATTTCGCTCATTCATGCGTCCCTACAGAAGCAGTGGTTTTGCGACGATGCTGGGTCAGCTTCTGCAAATTGTCGGTACATCAACCGAGTCATATGTGTCATGTGTATGTGCGGGTGCTAAGCCCTGCGTCCATGCCTCGTCCATCTGTCAATTGTGGTTGAGAAGACGCGCCAGTGTGCGCTACCAGGCTGTGTAATGAATATGCTACAAGGCACAGACAGCCGCTCGCAGACTTCGTTGTAGTATAAAGGGGGCCATCGGCGCGTTGACATATAGCCAGAGTACCGCACGGAACCCTACCCCTGTTATTCGATCTGAACTAGCACGCCAAGATGAGTGACTCCGACTCCGACTCTAACTCCGGCACCCACACGGATCAATCTGAGGTATGAGGCAGTTCGACTCCCTTCTAACTCGGACTGAGTCCAGGCCAGAGTCCCACTAGCATCGAGAGTCGTACCGGTGCTGAAAGTCTCACCAGCACCGACCAGGACTCTTCCAATTACTCCACGCCCTCGACAGCGGTAAGAACTCGTTCAATGAGTGCCTTTAGTATCCGCGGTCTGACCCGTAACCCCCCCCCCCCCCCCCCCCCCC